>CM075067.1:102958286-103375786 GCA_037428765.1 Rubia yunnanensis | reverse complement strand
CCAAGTGTCACAATGAAAATAGGGACACTTTATGTGTTCCGAAACGCTAAGTGTCACAATAAAATAAACACTTTTATGTGTCCACTCTAAGTACAGTCACAAGAAATAAAGACACTTTTATGTGTCCCCATACTCTATTAAAGATGATTATATCGATCCAACAATATTCATTAGACCTCCTCAAGATAGATATACAATTCATCCAAGCATAAAGAGATTGAAACAAACTAATTATAAACTATACATGGAACTTGATACATAAGAAAAGACAGTATAACACAAGATCGTGATTAATAATTAGCCATCTTGCCAGCCTATTAATTCTTAGCATGCAAGGCTTATTCCAAGGACCATTTTTTGCTTTCTTCTTCATTGCAGCTTCATATACTTCATCCTGTGGACAGAAACGAAAAAACACTTGATATAAAAAAAAAATCAAATACAAAAAGAAATACACTTGAAAAGATATGAAAGTTGGATGGTTAAAAGAGGTGGCTAGCACTTAGGTAATATTAGATAATCACACACACATAGAGTTCAGAGTGAGTTGAATACATTCTCCCCGTTCTCCTAACACTGACACGTTACTATTTGAATCGATTTTTAGAGTGAAATTTGTGAAAAGATCAGTGAGTGGGCAAAATGCTCCACTTCTTTACCAATATTAGTATGATATTACCCGCTTTAGACTAAGCCCGCACGATTTTGATATTGGATCCAACCCCAAAAGGACCCGTACTAATGTGGTGGGACTCTCACTAACAGTGATCATTTAGTCTCTCAACTACTAATGTGTGACTTGGGTTGATCACACTCAGCAGTCTCCCCCTCATACTAATATGGTGGGACTCTCACTAATATTGTGATTAATTAATCTCTCAACTTTCAATGTCGGACATGGGTTAAACACACCCAACAATCCCCCCTCAAAACAAGGACCACACAATAGTGTCCTTCATCCTTGTGGACCATCTTGTACCGCCGCCACACCTGACAACACCACCTTAGTCAGGAAGACTTTCGATACAAGGGCACAACTACCACAACAAAAGGGCAGAACCGAGGGCCTCCACATTGAGCACACGCACGATCTCCATCCCAAACACAATCATGGCTCTGATACTTACTTCAACCAATATTAGTATGATATTGTCAGCTTTGGGCCAAGCCTGCACGATTTTGATACCCAAACGGCCTCATACTAATGTGGTAGGACTCTCACTAATAGAGAGATCAATTAGTCTCTCAACTTTCAACGTGGGAATTAGGTTGAACACACACAACAAAAAGTGTGAGGAATTCAGAAAAACATAATAAAATGAAAAGTGTGACGGTGTACCTCTGTTCATAGTCCATGAATTGGTTGGTGGTACCTCCATATTTGGGCAGGGGAACCTTGCCAGATTCAATGCGATGCACATCTAAAACCAGCCATTCATAGTGCCTTTTCACTTCTTCCACAGTTTTGCCACCTCCCACAGCCTTGGCCAGCCTCTGAAATCTGTCCGGAGTGTCCCTTTCGTACATTCCGGTCGCTATCGCGTTCTCAAACAGCTTGTTTTGCTTATCAGTCCATATGGATGGAGAGCTTGAAGCCATTGCAATGATACTGGAAGTAAATGAGAAAGTTACAAGTGTTGGAAATGTGTGTTCTGTGTTTGCAGATATTGAGGTTGGAATGGCTGCTCTATTTATGGTTGCATGGAGCCTTGGAGTTGGATGCCAAATTGAACCAATCAAAGTGCAGAGAGAAGAAAGAGTGAATCTAGTGGGTGCATATTCAAAAGCAAATTCACAATCCTTAGAAAGAGGTCAGATTTTAGTGAATTTAATGTTTATGGAAAAATGTTTAACCCCCCAATACTCCTAATTCTCTTGTAAGTATAAATATGACTTTCAGTTTATCAAAGTGCAGTCCTACTCAAGACAAACATTGACTTTGAAAATTGTAACCCTTATCCCAGAGATCGGTATTGACTAAAAATTCCCCGGCGTAAACTAGAATTGAAAAAACAAATTTGTTCTTGTGTTAGTTAATTTCCAACTTTTTCTAATATATTTACCCCAAACAACGTCCAACATGTTTTCTCCGGCCTCCTCCAACCACTTCTTCACCATCTCCAAATTTGATATCCACCACTAACTCCCTCCTACACTGTGCTATTCGATTAGCGAGCCCTTGATCTTCTGTAACACTGTTAGTGTAGCGTTCGTATGTTATTGAATTAGTTAGTGTTTTTAATATTCCACCTGAACAGTCGTGTTTGTAGCAGAGAATAAGAATTTATACATGATTAAAGACCGCATCCTCCTGATTTGATATGGAATCCTTATCATCATGAACATGGATATCATCAGTCCTTTCATCTCAGAAAAACTTTATGGCAAAAGTAGGATATGACCTAGTTTTCCAATTTTCAAGCGGATTCTTCCATATAAACAACACAGGAACTATTCCCTCAGAGATTCAGCAATTTTAAATGGTAGCTGCCATTTTGACTTTTTCTCAAAATAAAGGTGACAAAGGTTGATATGATGTTACATTGTGAGAAAATTAACATTGGCTTCAATGACCAATTGACCACCATTAACAAGTAAAGATGTTTGGCCAGATGTCGGTCAAGGGATCGCCTCTTAAACCCTAATCATGAGTAAAATATATCATTATGTTGGTTCGATTTGGTTTGGTTTATTCCTTATCAGATAAGATAACATCAGAAAAAGTGTCGGACTCAGGCTATTATGCTCTTCTCAGACCACTAACATAATTTTTCAGTGGAACATTTTCATAAAGAAATACACATTTCTGCTGATATTGATTCCTTCATCACATCCAGCAGAAAGTTTTCTAGCAGATGCATATCATTTCTCTTTCAAATATCATTCCTGAAAAATTTCTGCAATCTTTCTGGACCATTTCTAACTGCAAGTTGCAGAAATGGATTCCTCGATGTCCAATCCAACATTATTGTTCGCGAATCCTTTGGAAATGCACTAATAGGACCGGGTTATAGGGGATCAGTTTCTTACCACATTGAAAGACTGAACTCCACGCATGCATGATAAGGAACTGATCAGGTTTCACATCAGAAGGGCATATTTTCCAGCCTGTAATGAATTGAGAGAAGAACATTGCATTCTGAGAATCTTGGGATAGAGATCCAAGGGACCGACACACAGATTCTCCTGTATCTTTTGAGCGTACAAATGTTTCCGAGATCAGGTTGAATTCGAGTACTTTCAATTCATGATGAAGAATAGTAATGTCAGTAGCTCAACAGAGAGAGTTTATGTGGTTTGCTGATTTCTTTCTGATACTAGTATATAATCTCAGGAAAACGTGCTAAATTTTCCTGCCTTATTAGTGCAAATAATTAATCCCACACAATGATCAAAAGCCATCAACATTAACATCCTACAGCTTCGGCTAAGATTTCAAGAATTTATAACGATCTCGTGCCATCCTACAGTACTTCCTTCATCAGTCTTTCCGTAAGAGCTATTGGTAGTCCCATCACACTGTCCGTCGTACCCACCTGCCAAGAGAACACGTAAATTTACTCTCTTTGGTAACAAGGAAAGAAACAATATATTTCTTGTACACAGAGAATTAAAGGAGATCGAGTTTGCTCTGAACATGTGACTTGAAAGATTCGAGTCATGTCACTGATCTCATAGAGTTTGTGGACATCAGACGGGACTTGTTGAAATAATTCAGACAACAGGCAAAGATAAACTGACCACTTCTTTTACATATGGCACTATCAATGGATGCTCGATGATCAAAGCCCCAGCCACATTCAGTACATGTCCTTCCTTGATCTGAAAAACAAGAAAAAATAAGAAAAAACAGTGTATTCATTGCATAACGAACGAATGCACAGAAACTGCCGTGAGAATCTTGTACCAAGCTCTCTATCACTTGCTCTGGTATGTCTTGGAAGTGTATCTGTAAAGGATCATTGGCAGAAACAGAACACGTTTTAAGACAAACTATTCCATCAGGGATTTAAAGACTGTTGAAAATTTTTTAAAAATTAAAAAGTTCCACTTCCAAAATGCAATGAGGTGCCATGATTGCAAAGTAGTCTTCAGTCATACACGTTCTCAATGGCATAGCATGTGCTATCAGATGTATCAACGGAATCACATAAGAACACATTAACATGGGAATTGAAATGAAGCATCAACTAAATTGTGAAAAAACAATACCTCTACTTTGTCCCAATCTCCTTTCCTAATTCCCGTCTTGAGGTTAGTAACAACAACGGAACTTACAGTAGCACAATATCCCCCAGAGTAACCTACAATGTCACAACATAAGCCAAACTAGTTGCAGTACCACTAGAAGTAATAAACCGAGGAATGAGGCATACTTTGAAGGAACTGGCGAGCTTCATCTTCGCCAGATGGTTTTTCCCTGATTGTTCCTTCATAGACTACCACCTACATGTAATTTCATTATAGACTTTAGATTAACAAACTGATATTTTGTCCGCGAAAACTACTAGTTAAATAAAGAATGCCATCCTGAAAAAGTTGCATGTCAGTAATAAAGCAAAACAATGACAACGTCACATAAAAGTTCACGGAGATGTATTATACTTGGTCACAAGTAATAAGAAGTCTTGGCACAGCATCCACTTTGAGTTCATCGGTTGGAGGCTTGGGTATGATAGCTTCTACCTAGATGAAAAGTTCCACCACTTAAGGTAAGTTCCTACAGGAAGAAGCTATATATGTTTCTGAAAAAAACGAGTCATTTAGAAAGAACGAAACACAAGGACTTCCTCATTAAGGTAATGCAGAAAAGCAGGTAAAAACAGTGTCCTTTTATCTTGGTTTTCCTGACAATGGTATTTTCTGACACCATTTGCATCACAGCCAAAGATGAAAATACATTCACTCACATAAGTAAAACATACAAAGTGTACCTCGGATAAGAAAACTGAATAATCAGCCATACCGCAAAAACTATTAAGCCAATGTAGAGAATCCTAACATGAAATGGTGAAAACCCTCAAGTTCCAGCGACCTATCATTCTTAATTTCCTAAAATTCGCCAATCTACAGTAGCACCAGGTAACAGGACTTACCATCCTGAGAATACAAGAAACTGGAATTACCAAGAAGCACTTACCGTGTCTGCAGCAACCAGAATTGCGGCTTTCGCATCCTTGTCTTGGTTTTCAATGCCCCGCAGCTTCAATAAAATGGCCTCAGCCTGAGATACAACGCTAGTTAGACCGCCTCGGCTGAACATTAACCCAAACAGAACTTCAAAACATATGAAGTCACAAACTTTACAGCTCAAATGTTCTAAAAAAAGCATAAGAACCAATAGACATACATTTTCATAAATTCAAAAACATAATATTTGAACTGTACCTTCGCTTCAGCAAGAGCTACAACCAACTCTTCAGGCTTGTCTTTCCTAATGGCTTTCTCATCTATATCCGCAGACTAAAACCCAACAAAAGTATTTAATTATCACATATTTAAACACCAAAACAAGCAAAATGATAGCTTTGAAAGCCAGAAGAATATGATTACCATTAGAGTGAAGTCATAACCCATGTCAGCAAAAATCTTCCTCCGGGCAATCGAAGATGATCCCAAGATTACCTGAGCCCAGAAACATGTTTAACTCCAAGAATCAAACAAAACTAAGATTGAACTAATACATTGTAATAAAATGGTACCTTAAATCCGGATTTGGGGTTTTGTTCTTCCATGTTTGTTGGAGAGCTTCACTTCTGTGCTGCACTTCACTGAAACCTGACGATATCGAACTCGGTATGGGCTCTTTAGAAGCCCAAAATAGCCCATTTTGTGGTAACAAACGCATTTAAAATTACCGGACTTTTCCTTGTCGTTTAAATCATTTCAATTTATGTCCAGATTAGTCAAAAATAAAATGGGCTAAAATCAATTAATAAGGTTCAGTAAGTTGTTAATTGTTACTCATTGTATATTCACGATTTCATTTAACAGATTTGTCTATTTTTATATAAATATTTAAATTTATAATTATGTTTGTTAAAATGTTGCTACGTTAGTTTTATCATGCAAAACATTTGTTGAAATTGAGAACTAATACTACCTTCGCCCACCATATAACTAGGCTATGATATGAAACATTTAGCTAGTTATATACTAATAAGAATATATCCAGCCGTTTTTCTGAGAAACTGAGCGACCGATTTGATACCGCAAATGGCGGAATCAGGATTTTTTTCAGGTGGGGCTGGACAATATTAGTCAAATTTAAATTTTTAAAAAATTAATTTGAAAATAATTTAAAATAATACATAATTTAATAAATCGAGTACGATACAATAAGATTTTCACAAGGTCACTAAACTACTAAAATAGCTAGGCTCATTTGATCTCTTAGAAGATGGAAATCCTCTACTTCGAATTAAAAATTTGTCCATAACCTATTAAATATCAAATAGGGAAAATATGTAAATTGAATTCATTCTTATAAAATACAAAAGCATTATGAAACAATAATAAATTATAATAACAAATAATTTATAAAATCATATTCATCTAAATTCAATTTAACATATATCCCTACTTCCATAATTTGTCAATTTCACATGAATAATAAATCAAACAATTATAATTTATAATTATACATGTGCAATTCAATTGATACAACCATATAACTTCAATTCTACATCCAATCTAAAAATAATATTCATATAAATTTAATTTTTGAAGGAAAAAATAACATAAACAATATACCCTAAAATTAAATTACCTCTTTCAAGTCATAAACACAAAGAGGAGACTAGATGAAGAGGGAAATGGAGGGCTGGATGGACGGACGGATGGTGGCGGGGCGGCGTCCGGAGTCTCTGGCTGGTAGTGGGACGGTGGCGGCTGAAGCTGGAGGCTGGAAACCTAGAACGCTGGGCACGTGGCTGATTTACGCTTTGGTCTTCTGGGTTTGTGGCAAAATTAGTTTGTTGCAAAATTTGGCAAAGGGTTTTGTATTTGGGTCATCCATTTTTTGATTTTGGCCTAATACAAATACCCAAATTCAATTTTTTTTCTTATACACTAATCAAAACGACATCGTTTTGATGTATTATCGGCAAAAAAAAGGCATGTTGTGGCCTTCTTCCCCGTTGCTTATGCCTAAAAACGTGGAATACGCTGGAAAACTTCGCTCCACTGCGGAAAAGCGCTCTAACCGCTTTTAACCATTTCTACCATGGCACTGGAATCTCAGGTAGGACTGGAGTCTTACCACGCGCCATGGTAGTTCCGCCCCTCACCGCAGTGGCGACTTACCAAAACTAACTATATCCTCCGGCTCACATGGTTCTCTTGATCAACCTAAAAGTGCGATTAATTGCCTATTTTTTCCTTTTCCAGCTTTTCAATATTGATTAAACCACACTTCTATTTTTATTCTGAAAGTTTTCATTGTTTGAGTTATGTTCTTTTGTGCTTCGATTTACAAGTGACCACTTCTTTAGTTGAATGTCAATGACAATTTTGCTACAGTATTTCTGACTCTCCGGTCTGTATAGACCAATCATCTAACTATTAAAATACCCATTCTTATCTTTGTAAAACTATACACTGTTTAATTCAAATTCCTCGAGTTTAGTTTCAATGTTGAAGCTGAGAAACAGTTATATCTCAAATTCCCAATCATTACTATTACTCCGTCCCAGCCGAACGTGCACACTTTTTGGTCAACTTTCTCAGGTCATGTTTGACCAATGATAACTTTAGTTACGTATATTAACGGTGTGTTAAAATTTGATATTTAGAAAATACAGCATGCAGAGAATCCAACAATATCTCACATGATGATATTGGTATCTATATACTAATTAAAATTTATGGTCAAACGTGTCTTGAGAAAGTTGATGTGCAGATTCGGCTGGGACGGAGAGAGTAGTGTTTTTTTATCAAACTAATCCAGACCATCTCTATTTATTTCAAAATTTCCAAGGAATCAATGCAACAAGTTGAAATGGCAATGAGAAGCTGTAAATATTAAAACTCAAAAATCCATGGGCCATTTGCAATGTAGATTTTTCAATGTTTGGATCAACATTAATTGAAATTCAAAAAAGCTGTGCTGCGTTGGAAGCTAGTCAACGGTCAAACGCATTCCAATGAAAATGACTTCGTCTAGAACTTTCGTAATTTAATAATCGAGGAACTAGAACTTTCGTGATTTAATAATTAAGGAATTAATTGCTTGTACTTAAGGGCGTTGACTATGAAGCGCCCACACTTTCCACTAGAATTTTAATTTTGGCTGTGAAATTGTAGAACCATATTTAAATTCTCCATATCTTTATTAATCGTGTTCGTCTCTTGAAATACAGTATTTTTATAAGTCGGGAAAATACCAAGGTTAAAAGCGTGAATTTAAAAAAATGGAGATAAAAGTTTTGGGTTGTATGAATCAGTTATAAACTTTATAACAACTACAAGTTGTAGAATAAGATTTGAATATCACAACTAAGATATTTTACCTTTTATTATTCTAATTAAACACATCTTTCCATAAGCCTATAGAAACACGTTATTTCCCAATAATTTACCTTATAATCACATCATTTATACCAAAAAGATTCAAAATCATATATTACTTACGTCCAAAAATCTAGTTCCCTCATTTTTTAAAAGTTAGATTTAGCAAACTCTAACTATAGAATGCAACTAGATCTGTTACTGACAAATGTGCAGAAAATCTAAATCTGCAGTTAAGTTCAGTAAACTCTAATCACAAAATGCAATTAATATACTTCTTAGATATACAGAGATTATATATTAGACCAAGTGCAGTAGTAAAAATTCTACGGATTTCTTATTAATTAAATATATTATTCTTCTCATTCTCTTTCTTCCACCTCACCTTAAGAAATCACTGTTTTTTTTCTTCCACGATGGTAAGAAACCACTCTTTAGTATTCATGGACCTCATTTAATCTTCTCTATCCTACTCACTAATTTTTTATATTTAATTTAAATAAATTTATCCACCAAAATATGTTGAATGTGAAATTTAATAATATATTTTTATTTTTAAATTTAATTTCGTTTTTTTCTAAAAATTATTCAATATTTTGTGAATACATTTTTTAAAACAGTTTTTTTAGGTTTCTAATAGTCTTTTTTAGAACCCTGAATTTGGAACTGAATTCAAACCCCGATCAAAGGCGATTTTTGAATGAAATCAATCAAAGGCCGTACCAAGGAAGGCCTTTGAATGTGTCTTTTATGATCCGTATAACTCTCTAGTGGGCCTTTCCCCACTGGCATGGAAAATATTTGATAAAGTAACTCAGGGAGTAGTCTTAAATGAGATACTCCCTACTATGTTTCTCTAACAGTGGCACATTATTTTTTGTGTTAAAATTTAAGAGATGCTGAATGAGTGGATGAAATTGAGTTGAAAAAAGAAAAAGTAAAATGAGTGATGTAATAACCTTAAACTTGCCATAAATAAAAAATGGCAATATAAAAGAAACACTCCAAATTAAAAAGTGTGCCACTATTAAAGAAATGGAGGCCATAATTAAACTCCTAGTATACAAGTCAAAACCAATCATCGAGATTAAAGGAAGTAAAAATGAAATTCTGTACGCAATACCGACCAATTATTCGAAGCCATATAGCTCAAGTGCTTAAAAAATTAAAATTATCTGCTCCGTCACCTTGTTAATATCGGATTACCACGCAATTATCTCAATCCTAAACAAATCAGTCACGCAAAATTCGAAGTAATCATAACGCATTATCATAACGGTTTTTCTAACGAGTGTCCATGGGCACTCGTTAACAATTTCAGATTCCATTGAAAACTGTGTTATTAAATGCAAATTCATCGAAAATTGTGTAATAGTACATAGGGAGTGTAAGTTTTTTAGGGATATCATTAATCATTAACTCGTTAGAAAAACCGTTATCATAATTATCTTGCGAATCTCTTTCTTTTGCAATAAATGTAAGTTAGAATTTTATTTATTGCAAAATCTTAGAAAAGATCGTCTTTACATATGTTTATGAAAAAACAAGTTTACTTATAATAATAAGAAGTAAAAGATCTTAGTTATAATATTAAATATTTATTATGCAACGTGTAGTAGATATAACGTTTATAACCCGAATGATGCAATCCAAAATTTTTATCTTCATTTTTTTAATTTATACTTTAAAACTTGGTATTTCTCTGATTTATGGAAAGACCGCCACTCTTTATTTATTTTTAAAGAAAAAGTGTTTTTATAACCCTACATAGTTGACATAAGTGCCAATATAACCTTTCAATATTCGAAAGTGCCAATATAACCTTATATAGTTAGTGAAAGTGCCAATATAACCCTATAAGTTTTAAGGATGTGCTGATATAACCCCTGACAAACATTAGAAATGTGCTGATATAACCCCACAAATATTAGGAATGTGATGATATAACCCAATGAGATTGCATAATGTGCTGATATAACCATACTTAATTTAACGAACTATGGCGTTCCGGCTAACTATGAGGGTAAAATTGTCCACCCAATTTCAGAGTTAGCCCAAATAGTATTTTGATCCGTTTATACAGAGTCAACGTTGAAAAATTGAAGTCAATGCCAAAAATGAGGTCTGAGGGTTATATTGGCACTTTCATTAACTAGTTAGGGTTATATTTGCACTAAAAATTATCATAATGTTATATTAACGCTTACTCAATTAGATAGAGTTATATTGACACTTACTCAATTAGATAGAGTTATATTGACGCTTACTCAATTAGATGGAGTTATATTGACGCTTACTCAATTAGATGGAGTTATATTGACGCTTACTTAATTAGATAGAGTTATATTGACGCTTACACAATTAGATAGAGTAAATTAAATAAAGTTATATTGATAGTTATCCGTTTTTAAAACTCCAGCTCAGATAACTACTCAAGGGACACTTTCTCAAAGTCAGCAACAGACAGCCTGAGCTGTAGCGTCCTCGAATTAGCCAAACACCTGGAAAAACGTACCTTTCGATTTTCCCATTAAATAGAGTAGTAATTTAACTATAATTGTACTTGTAATTTTGTAAAAGTTGAATTCACACTTTACAACTTAGAGTATGTTAATATTACAAAAATGGCTTAACTTTTACAAACCTTAAAATTTGAACTCTAACTCATTGTAACATTGGAAGGTGAAATCCTTTCTGATTTTTATATTAATACACTTTCTT
Organism: Rubia yunnanensis; assembly: GCA_037428765.1. Taxonomy (NCBI): domain Eukaryota; kingdom Viridiplantae; phylum Streptophyta; class Magnoliopsida; order Gentianales; family Rubiaceae; genus Rubia; species Rubia yunnanensis. Next base: position 103,364,557 of record CM075067.1, on the reverse strand, counting down.
TTTTCAATAAATAAATATTTAATTTTATTTACTTATTTTACGTTTTACCTTCTAAATTTTGACAAACGATTAATATGTTAGTAAAGTGTTATGAACTTTAATCTTGATATTTTATACTTGATCAATATTCACTCAAATTGAAGAGAGAAAAAAAAGGTAAATGCTCTCCATGTTTTATTGGACGTTACACTTTTTTTTTGTTGCTTTTGTGAATTTGACACTTTTTTTTATAGAATTCGATATTTGAAAAACGGTCTTTTCATAAGTCATAGTCCTCCGTTCCACTTTAAACTTCCTAATTATTTTTCCATGATTTTCAATAAGCATGTTTGACCGTAAATATCTCTAATTAGATATAATAATTACGCATATAAAATTGATATTTAAAAATAGATATTAAGACGAATCTAACAATATCCCACATGATATTTTTATTATGTATATATTAATTTTTATTTAGGGTTAAAGTTTACAAAGTTTGACTTCCAAAAAGTAATTAACAAATTTAGAGTGGGACGGAGGGAGTAGGAAGACTAAGGTTTAAACTGCAAATTAGAAGCGATAAAGATAAAAAAAATTCTAGTTTTATTAATCGGGATAGAAACTTTATAGCTACAAATTAGAAGTACTTTTTTATTTAATAAATGTATTTTTTACTCCCTCTGTCCCAACAGTAATGACATGTTTGCCTTTTCACGGTGTTTAATGATCATGTTTTACCGTCAATATACTCTAGTACGTATATTATTTCCACATAACAATTTGATATTTAATAAATATATGTTAAAGACGAATTCAACAATATTTCACACAGTATATTTATGATGTATATATTAATTAATATTTATGGTCAAATTTAACTTTGAAAAATTAAGTATACCACTGCTAATGGGAAGGAGGAAGTGTTGAATAAGTGTGGAACAATTTTCATACATTAGTTTTTTAAAATGTAATTAATTAGATCATTGCATTTATGATATCCATTCGACTTAATTGCTCAAATCAATGTTTTTTTTTTTTGGAATACACACCACTTATTACTATAACCCGGCTGCCTCACACAGAGAGGGTGAGGCTCCCCCTGCGTCTCACACAAAGGTGGGGTGAGACTCTCATATAACTCACACGAAGTGAGGCTCCTACACTAACACAGTGCAATTGGAGGATTAAACCTTAGAAACTGCCCCAAATCAAAATTGAAACTGAGGTGCCTCTAGAGCGGGCATACGCCCTGTCCACTTAACTACTCCTAGTGGTTAAATCAATGTATTGTGCTCAGCGTGTTTGTACTAATACTCGTTGAGTCGTTGTGTGTTTTTGTGCTTTTGTTCTCTTCTCTGTTTTTTGTTTGTTTGGGGGTTGTACTCCCTTTATTTATATATTAGTTTTTTAAATATTATTTTGACATAATTTTCATTTTTTACACGACTCCTTCAATTTTATCAATTTATTATACCTTTTATTTTTCATGTTTAATTTCATCAACTCATTTCATTCACATAAATTCAAACACCCAAACTTATGATGTTATTGTTAATGAAGTAGGGGAGTATTTATTTTGATGCATCAATTTTTATTTTTCAAGTTATTTGTATTTAATATATTTTGCTATAGATAAAGTAATGTTACATTTTTTGTAGTAATTATACACTTAATGTAGTGATATTGATGAGTGACATTTTATTTTTAGCTAATCATGATTATGATTTTTGCGGGACACGAGTTAATATCTCAAGAATAATACTACAAATTTATTATATATCTAATCTTTAATAGTGTGGACGATCACTAATAGTTATATTTGTTGCTATACATTTTTTCCAGCAATTATCTAAAGGTTAAATCTTGATAAATATCGTATTTCCATATGCATATGGAAAGACAAGGTTGAATTAAAATAATAGAAGGATAAAATATTTTAGTTGCACCATTAAGTTTATACTATGCAACATACAATAGTTATAAGTAATACGAAAGTTTTATCTTGGTTTGTTCTAATTTACGGTTTATACTTTGGAAAGACCGTCTGAATACGGACTTTTAAATAAGAGTGGTTCTCCTGACAGGCGGCCTGTCAATGAACTTATGGACAGACCACTTATTTCTTACCTTATACACTGCATTTCTTAAATTACATACAAAATTTAAATTTTTTTGAAATATTTTTTTATATCAAATATTTTTATATTTTCACTTTCAAATGCATACTATTACTTATTTTAACTTATAATATGTAATATTTAAATTTTATAAAAAGTTACAACATTTAAGTCAAATGTCCCCAAGTACTGTCCATAAGCTTATAAAAAATTACAACATTTAAGTCAAATATCTCCGAGGATTGTCCGTAAGCTTATGAAAATACCGTCTTTCCTCGTACTTTCCCTTTAAATAAATCTACCCGTACTATTACTTCTTGAACTTTAAGTAAACAGTTGAGTTAAATTGCATTACCAAATAAATGGGTGAAGCTAGGCAAGAACATTGTAAACACTAAACAAGGCAATTGTGATTGAGAATAACTATAAATATGGCTTAGAAAAATACAATAAATTGTAGGTAAAGATTTGGAAAAATCGGTATTTCCATGTGCTTATGGAAAGAGCGTCTTTCTCGAAACTTTGTCAAAGGTAAAAAGTTTTAGTTGTAATATTAAAAAATTATTATGCTAGTTATAAAATTTATAACTCAATTCATGTAACCCGAAAGTTTTATCTTCATTTTTTTCAATTTACACTTCAAACTTTAAACTTGCCATGGGTTATGGAAAGACAGTATTTCAAGAGACGGATTCATTATTAAAAGCTTGGGTAGTTGAAACCAAATACAATAATAAAATAAATGTAATACTTGTTGTTAATGAAGCCCACCCTTTGACAAATACTTCAAGGCGTGGTTTGTAATTTGACGAAATTGCCAGAAGTATCTGTAATTACCAAGAAAAAAGAATCAATTTATCCAACGCCATTATTCTGGTTCTCGTTCCATCTCCTAATCCGCCATTAACGTCCCGATAGCGATGATTATGCATATACTAAGCAGTCACACGCTGTAACAATAACCAATCAATCAATCCACACACGCACACACACGCACTACGTTTTCGGCTCGCTCTCTACTGCCACCACTCGTCCTCCTCCGCCGCCGCAGCATCCGCAACCACCCAGCGCCATGGCCGCCGGCGGCGGCAATGCTCCGGACGACAGCGCCGCCGCGAGGGTGGGGGTCCAGATCCAGTCCAGCCCCCGCCGGCTGCCGGATTTCCTCCAGAGCGTGAATCTCAAGTACGTCAAATTGGGGTACCACTACCTGATCTCTCACTTATTCACACTCTGTCTCGTTCCCCTAATGATCGCCATTGTTATCCAAGCCTCGCAAACCGACCCGGACGATCTCCGCCAGCTCTGGCTGCATCTGCAGTATAACCTAGTTTCCGTTATCATCTGCTCGACGGTTATGGTGTTCGGGTCAACGGCCTACATCATGACCCGGCCCCGGCCCGTTTACCTAGTCGATTACGCGTGCTACAAAGCTCCGGATTCTCTCAAGGCTCCGTTCCAGCAGTTCATGAACCACTCCAGAATGACAGGCGATTTCGACGAGTCGTCGCTCGAGTTCCAGAGGAAGATTCTGGAACGTTCTGGACTCGGAGACGATACCTACGTCCCGGAGGCGATGCATTTCGTGCCGCCGCGGCCGTCGATGCAGGCGGCGCGTGAGGAGGCGGAGCTGGTTATGTATGGCGCGTTGGACAGCCTGTTCGCGAGCACGAATGTGAAGCCGAAGGATATAGGCATTCTTGTGGTGAATTGTTCTTTGTTTAACCCTACTCCATCGCTTTCCGCCATGATTGTGAACAGGTATAAGCTCAGAGGCAACATCAGGAGCTTCAACCTCGGGGGAATGGGGTGTAGCGCGGGAGTTATCGCGGTTGATCTCGCCAAGGATATGCTCTTAGTTCATCGGAACACTTATGCTGTAGTGGTATCTACTGAGAACATCACTCAGAACTGGTATTTCGGAAACAGGAAATCGATGCTGATCCCCAATTGCTTGTTTCGGGTGGGAGGATCCGCGGTTTTGCTCTCCAACAAGTCCATGGATCGAAGGAGGGCCAAGTACAGGCTAGTTCATATAGTCAGAACTCATCGCGGATCAGATGATAAGGCCTTCCGCTGCGTGTATCAAGAGCAAGATGATGCTGGAAAAACCGGAGTTTCCCTCTCCAAGGATCTCATGGCAATAGCAGGAGATGCTCTGAAGACGAACATAACCACCCTAGGTCCACTCGTGCTTCCCATCAGCGAGCAGCTTCTGTTCTTTGCCACATTGCTTCTGAAGAAGCTCTTCAAGAAGAACATCAAGCCATACATCCCGGATTTCAAGCTCGCGTTTGATCACTTCTGCATCCACGCGGGAGGCAGGGCTGTGATCGACGAGCTGGAGAAGAACCTGCATTTGCTGGCTGAGCATGTGGAGGCGTCGAGGATGACTTTGCATCGCTTTGGGAACACTTCCTCGAGCTCCATTTGGTACGAGCTCGCGTACATTGAAGCCAAGGGGAGGATTCGCAGAGGTCAGAGGATATGGCAGATTGCGTTTGGGAGCGGTTTTAAGTGTAACAGCGCGGTTTGGCAGGCGCTGAGGCATGTGAAACCATCTCCGAATGGCCCTTGGGAGGATTGCATTGACAAGTATCCTGTTAATGTTGTTTCATAGCTGAGGAGGAAGAAAGAAGCCATGGTTTTTTTTCTCGAACTTTGTCCTTATGAACATTTTGTTCCCTCTTTTACTTATTTTTGGTCATGTATTATGGCATTTTTTACCATCTTCTTCTCATTTAGTGTTTTAATAATGATTACATTGTTTCCACACTTGAGTTTCTTGTTTTTGGCTCTCTGCATATTAGGGTAGTTTTCAGTTCACTGAAGTTCTTGATTTGCCCCTGGCCCCCTGCCATCATTTTGGTGTTTTTAAAAATTGAATAGCAGCATCTCACGTTCGTAGGAAAATCACTTGTTTGTCCATGGTCCATCTTTACTCTTCATGTTCTTCTATGTTTTAGTACACTGACCTTCTGAATTGTACGAAAAGAATTTAATGGATATGTGATTTATTTTTTATTATAAAGAGAAGTGTGATATTTATTTATAAAAAAAGAGAGATGAGAATTGGAAAATGCGACAAATTAAAGACGAGACTTGGGACAAATACACTGTGGTCCTTTTGCCATCTGCCAATTTGTTTGCACAATGCAGGATACTGTGTGTTGGCTTTTTTCATCAATGAGAAAATGCTCCGGGATATTGTTGAGTCCAAAGGCGGGTGTGTGCGAATTGGCCAACTTTATTTTCCCTTATTTTTAATGAAATAGAGCAAATTCAACAATTTCTCATGGAGATTTTGATCGATAAACTACCGCTCCTACTTCAAAATGCACGATTTTCAATCAATTTTTCTGAAACATGTTTTACCATCGACTGACATAATACATATTAAAATGAATTTAATAATAATAATATTGTTTGTAAATTTAAATGTACTTTGAAAGGATAAAAATGTGCAAAATCATTCAATACTTCTCCCCTCATCCCATCTTTTCAATACACATTTTGCCTAATTATAAAATTCAATTAATATATAAATAGTAATGTAATAATTAATTCTTAAGTATTATTTTGTTTCGTATCATTATTATACGTAACTGGTCAGCATTGGTCAGACGTGTTAAAAATCATAACAAAAGTGGGCAGTTACCGTTGATACGTGAAGTACTACATTTCGAGCACACCTCGTGGGACAAATTACTACAAGCAATAGAGATACAATATGATAGAGTTCTTCTTTTTATACAAAATTGGCTACTAGGAAAAAAAAAATCAGGGGTAACAGCAGTGCAGTTCTAAGGACTCAAACAAAGCTACTGGCAATCCTCCATTTCTTGTTTATTCCTGGTGTAGAAACAAATGAATACAAAGACAACAACAACACTGAAACAAACGAGATCAGTACTAGGATCTATCATCATCATCTGAAGGAAAACTGGATTTCCTCAAGGGTCTTTCCTTTCGTCTCCGGTACACTGAGAGATACAAATATCACTGCCGCGACACTCATGAGCATGTAAAATACAAAAGTTCCTGGTAATTAAACAAGAATTCTCAATCAAATGTAACTCTCCACACATTATAAGGTTTCGAAGCTCTGAAAAACCGATGTAATGCAGCAATAGATACTCACCTCCGCTGCTCCAGGCCAGCAGTAATGGAGCAGTCATCGTTATGGCCCAGGAAATGAACCAATTGGCCAATGTAGCTACACTTCCAGCGAGACCTTTGATTTTGACGGGAAGAATCTACAGCATTAAGTAGATGGCATAAGTCAGGAGATGGCGAAATTTTCATAGTTTTTCCTACTAAATAATCTTTAACCAAGATGCAATCTCTCTAGCTTCTGGTTCAAGATCGTGTCTGTTTACTAATAATATGTCCAGAAACAACCAAAGAAAGAAGAAGAAGAAGAAGAAACAGTACCTCAGACATTATGATCCATGGGATGGGCCCCATTCCAAGTGAAAAGAAAATGATCATCAACTGGATAAAGCCTTAGGTTAGATGTTACATGAAGCTTGAACAATATATAATAACAAATAATCATTCGATCGAATTTCTTTAAGAAGAAAATCTGCCAAAGCATACCACAACTCCAACTACAGAGAGTATGCTGAATACGTTGTGAGCACCGGAATCGATTGATACAAAATCCTAGAATTAATGAGAGAAGTAAAGGAATCAAAACGTAGTGGCGAGAAAAAAAGTACTTGAGCAGCATCCACTTATTATCTGTGTAAAATAAATAAAATCAAACTACCTTCGCAAAGAATGAACCAGCAACAAGTAGAAGACTAACACTCATCCCAGAAGAGGAAACCTGCCAACAACTTGCCAAATTTTAGATTCACTAATAAGTGATAGATCGTAGTGCTCTCATTTTCTGGTTTAACTTACAATGAGTAGAATCCTGCGCCCCGTTTTGTCCACCAACCAAGTCGCTACTCCAGTGGCAATCACCTATCCAACATATATCTTGATTTTAAGAACATGATGACATTTGGAGATGTCGGTCACAAGTTTTGAATAAAATTGACATGAAAAATATGAAGCCGAAAACATCTTTCTCCCAAAAATCAAAAGAGAAAATTTGTTAGGAAAAGCAAGATGACACTTAACAATCAACGACACACTCAGTTCGCCAACAAATGTAAACAGTAAGAAAATGGCCATCAGAGTCACCTGGACAACACCAACAGCAAATGTTGCAGCATTACTTGATGTAATTCCTGTTCAGTAAATAAAGAGAAGATATTAATTACAGTAAAGAAAGTATTTCAAGTCATCTACATTGCTAAGACAAAAGATGAATTTAACCCTTAATAGAACAAACAGTATCAAAGATTTGCATAAACATTTCACGGTTAAATCATCACGTTGGGTTTGCAGTTTAATAAACAATATTAGTCAAATCACAAGTAAAGGGGTAAAGAGAAGACCAAGTACCAGCAGATTCAAAAATGCTAGTGGTGTAAAATAGAACACCATTTATTCCACTCGCCTGCTGTAGTACTAGTAATCCTATTCCAATCTGCCATGACAGGAAAAGAACGGTTACCAAGACCCTTGACTCGTAATATTATCTAATATGCAAAATAGGAGAATGGAGGCAGGCAGAAAAACGTAGGTACCATTAGAGGGAACCAATATCTCTTTTGTTTGAGATCACCAAAACGAATGGCTGTCCTTCTGCTTGATGATGATGCAACAGACCTCTAATATAACAGAACACATCCCATTAGAAATTGAGGAATGTCCATTGGTATAACCTTCAAACATGGATGATTTTTCTAAGGTAGTTTTAAGATTATTTACCTTGATTTCATTTACTTCAAGGGAAATATCGGTATCAAATCCCCGGAGCACTTGCAGAGAAGCTTCAAAGTCATCCGTCATTCCCATTTTAGCCTAAATTTTTTTACATATCTGCATCAGTTGCTTTAGCGTGAATTCAACAATAACCATGGAGATAAATAGTACATCGTGGTGCTCACCAACCATCGAGGAGATTCCGGAATGAAAAATAGTCCCGGTATCAATACCAGACAAGGCAATATTCCTGTAGATGACAACAGATGCACAGAGAGATATGAGAGAGCTAACCTCCTGGTTGATTAGTAACTAATGTTAACACATAAAGCATATTTAGAATTGTTTTGGGCCATTACACAAGACACATTAATTTTTTTTTAAAAAAATCCTCATTTCTTTCATGTCAACCGTGGAGAAGGAATCCACAGTATCAATATTTAGCGAGGCACTAACAAGATCTCCAGATCATTACCCAAAACAGCAAGTACTCTCCAGTTACAGAAAAGCCCCAGCAGATACGCCAGCATTATCCCAATTGTTACCGAGAGCTGAAAGAACCCAAACGAAAAGAATAAATTCAACTTAAAACAACACCACAATATGCTTATGCAAATTTCATTGTTAAAAAAATCTAAATGTAGCCAACCTGATTCACTGAACCCAATGAACCTCTCATGTTTTGGGGAGCTATCTCTGCGATATAAACAGGTACCTAAAATCCAAAACAGATTGAATTGAGCCAATACTAGATAAGTCTTTGCTCAGTTCAGATTAAGAACAGCCATGGGAAGTTAAAGTCCCTACCGTGTACGAGATTATTCCTACTCCGAATCCTTCCAGTAACCTTCCCATGTACAAGAATGACACGTCCTAAACACACAGCATAATCAATCAAAACAACATAAGCACCACTTGAAGAACTCAAAACAAAACTAGCTGCACCAAACAACACAGCAAGACTCACTCGAGCAAATGAAACTGCAAGCCAGCCAATGATGTTCGGTACTGCAGCAATCATCAGAGACTACAAATTTAACACCACAAAACGAGTCAAACTACGTAACAACAGAAAATGAACCACAAAAACGTAACAACAACTGAATACCCCTTTCCGGCCTATGTAATCCGCAATCTGACCACTACAAATTGCGCCAACCATGGCACCAACATTCGACAGAGAGCCAAACACAGAGAACTGGCATTAATTCCAGCAGTAAGTCAGTAGCATTCATCACAAGAAAGCCAAAGTAAAGATAATCAGCCATTCAGCATACAGCTACAATCCAACCTCAGACACAGTAAGATGAAGATCCCTCATGATAGCATTCTGCGTTGGCGATGAATAACCCCCCTATAACAAAAACAACACAAAAACAGCACAAATCACAGCCAATTTCGGGCACATCCAAGATTCAACCTGTCCACCAAAAAATCACAGCAGAATTTCAGTGATTACGGTGAAGCCAAACTGGATGGGCCCCAGAGCGACGATCATGACGCAAGCGACGACGGAAATCGAACTATCCCTAATCCCCTGAGAGGACCCCATCATGCTGGATTGGCGGGACCCCATTCTGTACCAGCTCCCGGTGTGCAGAAACGGCTTCCGGAGATCGCCTCTCCCCTCATCGCTATCCTCCCTGAAACTCATTCTCGGCCGGAGTCAAACCGAGTCGACTGGAAATTCCGGCGATTTCAGTGTGTGTTTACGGTGCGCTGCGTGCCGCCGGAGAGAAGGCGGTGATGGAGGGGAGGAAATGGAGAGTGTCGAGGAAGAGGACGTGGAAGTGATAACGATTGAGGGGTGTAATTGTAATTTTGTGGTATGTGTGGTTGCTGGCGATTCGGTGTCGTCGCCCGCCGTCACAGACTGCTACAGTTTTTACATGTGCTATTTATTTCTGCATGCAATCATTTATCCTTATGACACCCAATCCAAATAATTATTCCATTCGAATTTTGATTACGTTGAAAGACGGTCACCGGGTTTAAGGTGTAAATTAGAAAAAATAAAGATAAATATTTGGGTTGCATAAATCAGTTTATAAATTTATACCGCTACACCTTACATAATAAATTTTGGCAAAGTCTTGGGAATGATGATTTTTTCATAAGTTTATGGAAATATGGAGTTTAATTAGAATAATAAAAGGTAAAAGGTTTTAGTTGCAATATTAAAATTTTAGTATGCAACATGTAGTAATACGGTCTTTCAAGAGAAAGACTCATAAATTTTTAATAATGCAACTATGATATTTTAGTTTTTATTATTCTAACTAAACCTCATTTTATGGAAAGATGATCTTTCCCAAGACTTTATCTTATATTTAACTGAACATTTTTGTCAGTATTTATTAATATTTCATTATAAATTTATATAATTACGAGAGAGAGAGGGGTTGTTAAATAAAGAAAATCTTCTTATACGGCCTAATGGTTATAATCTCTCCGATTTGCTACATTTGTATCCTACTCTTATGTGTGGTTGTTTTTGCAAGTTGAAATGTGTAGAGAGTTGAGTAAAGAGAGTAAAAAGATTAATAAGTGGTTGAAAATGATTCACCTTTTGTCATTCAAGTAATGTATCAATCTTAGCCAAGCATACAAAAATATAAAGGTGTCAAATTTAAGAAAGTGGGGCATAAATTATGAAAAAATATATAATTTTAACTTTAGATTATAATTATTTATATTTTAAAATACATTTTTCTAATCTATGAAAAAATTGTTGCAAGAAATGGAAACAAACATCAAATAACCTTATTAATCACGTTACGTATAAAAAGATATTGTTTAACGCTTATATGGCTTTAAATAAAATGTTATGTATTACTAATTTACTATTCTGTCAATATGAAATATATCTTCAAAATCATAACAAAAACTATGCAGTTACTAGTAATAAAACAAAGTGTGATCAAAAGAGAGGAGTAAAAATCAAAATTTTCGTTTCTTTATGGAAGATTAATACTTTGGACGATACGAGTTGGAAATTTTTTATTCTCCATATTGGTTTGTGTTGGATAAACTTTCAAACGCGTATGATATAGTGAAAACGATCACTCGAAGTGGAGACTACATAATAATTAATGAGGTTGATCGAAAAGCGCTCTATGTACTATGGTGTTAGCCCAGTGTTGTGAACCAGCTTGAAGCCAACTAGTTCGAGCCGAATTAGTTGGAAATGCCATTGGTTCTTATCATTATGCCCTCATTTTTTCCTTTTTTTAGTCTTAATTTAAATATTTGTCAGTCACTCTGTCTGTTAGCACTTGCAGCTTCTAGTATTGTCATAGCTATAGAATATTCTTTGTAATCTTACAAATTGACCCCTCTTTTGTAGACATGTATTTTTATTCTCGGTTGGAAGGAGTCATGAATAATTCTCTTAATTTATTAAACAAAATATTTATTTTTAAATTTTTTTTGGGACGATAGTCTTTTGAGTGGGGGAAACGTGTTATCTGTAATGCTAATGACAGTTAAAGTTACTAAAGGTCTATAAGGAAAGTAATTCACGTCCTTTGTATATTGGAATTTTGTAAGTAGATGTGAAAAGGGAATTAAATATATGAAAACAAGTATGGGTGGATAAGAGCGAAAGTATTTCCGTCTCTTATTAGATTTGGAAATTGGAAAAAAGGTGTTCCATTTAAGATGAGAGTGGTTTTTGTAAGGAAAAAAGGTGCCTCATTAAAAGTCATTAGATTATAAAAATAATTGGAGCGGAGCTTTATGGATATATCTCCATAAAAGAATTTCTCTACCTTTTTTTTCCTGAAACAGAGTATAATCGATTTTGCAATATTGTACGCATTAGTGACTAGAAGTCTTATCGACTTTTACAATTAAAAATCAAGTAATATCATCGCAGGGATTTTTATTTCCTTTGACATTTGAGGGAAACCTTTCAGTATCTAAGTGCATTATCACAACCTGTTATGATAACGTGTTGTCTGACACCCCTGCCGCTAGCATCCATCATTGCACTTAAAATGGTTTTCATTTCAGCATGGGCGCTCATGGGGTGTGAAACGCAGTGTTGTGTTGCATGTTGTTGCGCACCACGATGCTATCCATTTACTAGTTGATATGCAGAGAATTGTATCTGTGTTTATTTGTGTGCTTTCCTTGAACATATAATCTACCACAATATCTTTCTTTTTTGCCAAAGTAATGACCGGGTTGTGTGTCAGAACGTGTCCTCTACTTCAGTTGGTTGGTTGTGGTGCTTGTTTGTTGTGTCTTTCGTGGTTGAATCGGGCCTTCTCCCTATTGGTGTATATCTGCTAGCCAAAATGGTAAGGTCATTGATAAGTGTTAATATCCGTTCAATTGGCATGTTAGCGAAATATATCGTCATTTTGTTTCTTGCATATCAGATTGCCCAGATGACGATGCACGCAAGGTCCTTAGTTCTTGGTCCAGTATATATTATGTCGAATTGGATTTTGCACGCATTGTGTAAACTAATTAAAATTAATGCATGGTACATAAAATCAGAGATTCATCGTATAAAACAAGCTTAGCTGAAATTTTGCATAAATTCAAAGTAATTTAAATTAGGATCTTAACACTCAGTTTTTGTCACTTTTGCTAATTATGATATCTTTACCTCTGATGAAATGCTAATAATCAATAATGTGAGTGCTATTTTGGATCCGACGGATTGTGTACGTGCTGAAATGCAATTTTTCAATGCATGGCTTATGGTTTTTTGAACATCATACAGACATACACGACAATGACTAGGCTTTTCATTTTTCGGTTCAATATATTTGATGTTGAGTTGTATTGTGTGTGCAATCTATAAAATAATTAAAATTAATGCATGGTATATAAAATCAAAGATTCATTATAATTTCATTAGTTTGTGTAAAATAAGTTTGGCTGAAATTTTGCATAAATTTAAACTTAAGAGCAAAGTGCATATATAACCATATATAATTGACGAAAGTGCAGATATAACCCCGCGTTAATTGAAAATGCAAATATAAACCTAGATATTTAGGTTATGTGCAAATATAGCCTTTTGCGGCGGATTTAGATTGGACTTGGGTGAAAAGTCAATTTTACCCCTCTGAAAAAAAATTTAAAAAACTATTTTGACCTTCTAACCTAAAACCCTAAACTAAACTAAAGTTGAAAAGTAAAATTAAACTAAAAGCACGTGGCACAGTGACTATTTTGCTTATTCTCTATCGTTGGCAACTAAACCCACCGGACAGATTTTTGCTTCTTCTCTCTCATTCTCACAAGGAAATGGTGGCTTCACCGGTGGTGTTGTGGTATCATCGAATATCCGCCGCTTGGATAAGCGGCACCGGAAATGGTGGCGGATGGTGGCGGTGGTGAAGGGGGGCTAGGGTAGAGGTGAATGCGGCGATGACGAGGAGTTAGGGGTTGGTGGAGAACACTATACTCTTTTTTCCCACTTGGATTTTAATGAGGTAGTGTGATCACTGTAAAATAATGTCATTTTGGGTTTATTGGACTGATAGCTCGGCCATGTGGGCTTTGAAGAGCTGAATTTCAAAAATACAGTCCATTAAGGTTTAGTATATTCAGTTTTATTCTGATTAGAATTATATTTGGTAAGATTAGATCAGGTAATATTCTTCAAGGTTACTTCTTGAAGAATTCAACCTGATTACCTTAGATTACCATTTATTTTAGGTATTTTAGTCAGATATGGTTTTAGCTTCTTAAAGCTGCCATAAGTCGATTCAGTTTCCATTTGTGATTAGTGTTTGAGTCAAGATGTAACCCTATAAAAAGGGAGGCCTTATGGACGAAAATAACAACCTTTCATCAATCAAATATACAACCTTTTGAGTTCATACTCTTTGCTTGCGAGTTATTCCATTGTTACTTAACCCCGAGGGCTAGTTAAGTATCAATAAACCTTGTAATCTGATCCTGAGGGCTAGTTAGAGAGCAAGTCGAAGTTAGGCGTACCTCGAGGGCTAGACTCCTGAATTTCGTGAGAGATAGTGCGGGTTTGCAGATCCCTTCACTAGATAAAAGATATTAATTCCGCAAATCGTGAGTCTTCGCAAAGAGATTCATATCAAGTTAGGGATTGGTGGTGGGGAGCTATGGTGGGGTGGCTCGAGATGGCGTTATGGTTCGGGGAGGTGGTGGAGCTAAGGTTTGCAGTGGGTGGCGTCGAGTGGTGGCGGAGTTTGGTGACCGGTCGGAGGTGGTGGTCAGAGGTGCGGGGCTGAGGAAGGGGCGATGCAGAGATCTGAGCGAAGGCAGGGGTGAGACAGCACTGGCGAGTTTGGGTGGGGGGTTCAGGTGGTTGCGGGGCGAGGCTCAAGTGGTGGCGGGGCTCAGGTGGTGATGAGTGGGGATCAGGTAGTGGCAGAGAAGGGCTTAGGTGGTGGCGGAGCGGGGATCAGGTGGTAGTGTGCGTGGCTCAGGTGGTGGTGGGGGCTATGGTTCCGCATGAGCTGCTAGTAGCATCTAGTGGCTCGACCAGGGAGGAGGTGGTGGATTAGTGGTGGTGGATTGGGTTGAAACATATTGGTGGTGGTGGTGGGATGACAGGGCTGGTGGCATAGCTGGGCGGTGGTGGATTGGCGGTGGAGGTATTTTTGTCTTTTAAAATTTTGTATTAGATTAGGAGGGCATTTTGGTCATTTCTGGTCGAAAATGGCCAGTCAATTCCGAAATAGTGGCTTTAGGGTTATATTTGCACTTATGTATAATAATTAGGGTTATATTTGCACTAAAAAAACTCAAGGTTATATTTGCCCTTTCTCTAACACATAGGGTTATATTTGTATATTACCTTACAATTAATGATATTGGGAGTCTAGCACTTAACTTTGCTCACTTTTGCTAATTATGATATCTTTACTTATGACAAAATACTAATAATCAATAATGTGCGTGCGGTTTTGGATCTGACAGATTATGTACGTTCTAAAGTGCAATTTTACAAAATGAATAGAATACAAATTATGTTTTCAAGATTAACCTCAAGAATCAGAGTGGTGTAGCGAAAGCGTGGTGGGCCCAAAACCCACAGGTCCCAGGATCGAAACTTGGCTCTGATATATTTTTTTCCAATCTACTTTGTTGAATTAGAATATGCACATCACTCTAAAAACACCATGTTTTATATTTTTATAAAGGTGAAGGAACACCCGCGAGTGTGCCCCAGTGGTTGAGAGTTGAGTGATCTTTCATGAGGTCAGTGGTTCGACGCTCGGCAGCCACCGTGTGGGAATATCGTGAGTTAACTTGGTCTTTGGACTTACCTCCCACATATCCTATTACTCATGAACATGCTGTAATCCAAATTAAATGGAAGCAAGAAGGTAAGTTCTTACATCGATGATAATCAATTTGATCACGCAACAGTTGGATACCACCAATTGGAATTACAAAGTCTATCTCAAGTACCGATGAGGCGATGAAACACTAGATTTAGTTTCTTGGATTAATGTGAAAAAAATAAGAAGTTGAAATTGAGGGTAAAAAGTAAAAAATACGATGTGTGAATGAGATTGTAGGAATCTTGCCAAAATTAAAAACATGTCATTTAAAGAAAATATTCCAATAAAATAAGTGTGTCGCTCTTAATTAAACGAAGGGAGTATGTATTATTTGTTTTGTTTGTCCAAATGCTTGCATTATCATATACTCCCTCCGTTTCTCTAATAGTGACACATCACTTTTTGGGGTTAGAATTTATGAGATGCTAAATGAGTGGATGAAATTGAATTGAAAGAAGAAAAATTAAAATGAATGGATGTAATAAACTTAAATTTGCCATGAATATAATGTGTCAATATAAAAAAAACTTAAATTAAAAAATGTGTCACTATTAAAGAAAAAGAGAGAGTATTATAGAATATTTAGAAATACACTATTGATGTGAGAGTTGGTTCGACCCTATAACAGAGTACAATGAGTTGAAAAAGATCCTTTAGAATAAATTCAATGCTAGAGGATTTTACACGGTGGGAATGGTTTAATGATAACCTCTACTTTTTTTTATAAGTGTAAACACTGTCTTCATTTTTTTACAGAGCTATTATACCTAAAATCAGTGTTGACTTTAAAACTAATAACCAGTTCGACAGGAACTTGCACTAACTATAAGGGGTCGTTTGGTTCATGTGGGAATTCAATTCTGCGGCAATTTGTATTTTATGGGAAGTTGTTTCCATGCTCAAATTTCTAGGATATACACAAATCGTGTTTGGTTGCACATGCGGATTCTATATTTCCTATGAATTAATTTTCTGCATGTTGTTTGGTTGACTTCATTTGGGTATGCGAGAAGACGATGAAGTAGAAGGAAATGAAAAATTGCCGCGTGAAGGAGGGAAACCATAACGTTTTACGCGCCATAGTTAGGATAAAAGTGTAATATCACACAAAAGCATCGCAGAATTGCATTCGACCGAGGAGGTACTCGGTAACATATTTCCCACGTTATGTGGGGAATTTAATTTCCTCCGAATTACAACTTCCCATGTATTTACTACTTTCCATCAACCAAACAGTTCTACCAATCCTAAAATACGCAGAATTTATAATCACCGTGTATGGTACGCATACCAAACGACCTCTAAGCTTTTTGACGTTTTAAAAAGAAAGTACTTCCTCCGGTCCTTTTATAATGACATAATTTTTATTTTGAAATGGTTTTTTTATTTTAACTCTATTCCCTTTTGACAAATACCATATTATTTTCATAAACTCATTTTACTTTTTACACTCTCTATTCAACCTCCACCACTCCTTTTGTTTTTTTGAAAAAATTGGACCATTTAGAGGGCATTTGAATTTGATCGTAGAATTTGGGGTGATTAGGCAGCCATTTGTTGTTAAATATTCATCTAAGTACTCTGTTAATGGTCTTAACTCTTCGTGATTAGGAAGAGGTGAAAAATGGAAGGCATAGTTTAAACAAAAAAGGTTTCGTTTGATCCCCCTTGATTTCTACCACCACCATTATCACCGCTTATCATTGCACCGTCATTTAACCACCACCCACTGCACCACTTAACACCACCTAATATGAGCAAATTTAATCGAGTTCCACCTGAGAAAGATCTACTAAATTACTCACCAGTGTATAATCATTCACCTATTTATTTCAAAAACCAAAAACACCCCTTGGGATTCAATATTCATTCACCAATCTGCCCAATTTAAATTGGAGGATAATCGAATATTACTCGATAATGGAGACGACCACCAATCATAGAGCCGGCGGGATGATGGTGCAATGCAGTGACGGTGGTGGTGCAATTTGGCAAAGCAGTAGTGCAACAATCAAGTTTAGCTCAATCACTCCCTCTAATTTCATTGCCCTCCCACCGATTTCGTCCCCACGAAATTCACTGTCACGCAAATCGTCGCCACTCTGGTGCGACAATCAAAATAAGCCCACCCATTCCCTCTAATTTCGTTATCGGAAAACCCAGCAACAACCTCCGCTTTACAACCTTTGATAAGAGATTCCGACAATATCCAACTCATGGGAGACAGTCGAAGGAAAGAAATGAGAAATATTGAGAAGATGCAGGACACAGAAACAACGGAAAAAATGAGACATGGTTCATTTTCTCCTGAATTTCGAAACTGTTTAATGGATACGGGCTTTTTATTCTTTTCAACTTCCAACGATTTTGAACGATATTGATCAAAATCCCACCCGAAATAAGAGTCATATCTATATATCTATATATAGAAATGGATTACATGTACCATCCAACTTCAAAGAACCAAGGACATGTAATATGCTAAATTTGTAATTCATCGTTTAGAATAAGGATGAAGAAATAAGTTTGTTCTGTATTTCCCTAAAACCCCAGAACCCGGTGACATAATTCCAACCATGCCCTCGTCTCTCTCCCCGCTCCGTCTCACACTCCTCACTCTCTTCTCCGCCACCACCCTCCTCCTCTTCTACAAATCCCGCCGCCGCCTCCTCCACCGCCTCAAAACTCTAAAACCCGCCGCCGCCACGCATAGAGGCAAGGTATTTTTCATTTCCCAAACATCCACCTCCAAAACCCTAGCTCAACGCCTCCATGCTTTGCTCGCCCGCAACAATCTCACGTTTGATCTCGTGGACCCCAAAGACTACGAGCCGGAGGACCTATGCAAAGAATCCGTAGTTCTAGTGGTAGCCTCCACGTGGGAAAATGGGGCCCCGCCGCAAAACGGGGAGTTTCTGGTGAACTGGGTGAATGAGAGCGCGGAGGATTTCCGGGTCGGGTCGGGTCTTCTGGAGAAATGTAAATTCGCGGTCTTTGGAGTCGGGAGCAGGGCTTACGGGGATGGGTTTAATGTGGTGGCGAAAGGGTTGGCGGAGAATTTGAGGAAGCTTGGCGGGAAGGAGGTGTTGGCGGTTGGGGAGGGGGATGTTGATGAAGGGGATCTGGATAAGGTGTTTGGCGGGTGGAGTAGGAAGGTGGTTGAGGTTTTGAAGGAAAAAGGCGGGAACTTGGAGGATTGTAATGGAGTCGGTGACGAGGGGAGTGATGGAGGTGAGTGGATGGATGATGATGATGACGAGGACGAGGATGGGGGAAATGGCGGAGATTCGGAGATTCTTGATCTCGAGGATTTAGCTGGGAAAGTGCCTCCGAGAAGGAACGGGATGCCGGAACCGAAAGCTAATGGTGACGTATTGAATGGAAAGAAGGAAATGGTGACACCTGTGATCAGAGCAAACCTGGTGAAACAGGTAATCACTGCTTAATACACGAGCATGTTGGAGTATATCGTTACTGTAAAGAATGCAATGTTGAGATACGACCCATATAGGCATATGCTCGATCACATTGGGATAAACGCTTGGTTTTTGTTGATGTATTAGTTTATCAAATGTGTTGGTTACATACCATTTTGGTTTGGGTAGTCACTGTTTGTATGATTGTATCTAATGGTGCTTGTTCGTTCGCTTTGTAGCTGTATTGGTTATTTCCAATTTGTTTTATTATCATCTTGGTTGTGAGCTTTATTCTTTTGGCCTCGCATGCTTGAATATGCTTCTGATAACTGTACGTGAATCTTTTGCTTGAATTTTTGGCTATTGTGTATTGATTGTGAGATCTACCGTTTTCAGGGATATAAAATTATAGGATCACATAGTGGGGTTAAGCTTTGTAGATGGACCAAGGCTCAACTTAGAGGCCGTGGAGGTTGCTACAAGCATTCATTTTATGGTATTGAGAGTCACAGGTATGTCTAGGTCCAGCAGTTTCTTACTTTCGTGTTGCTTCTTCCTTTGAAAGTTAATATGCACCACTAGTATGCTTTAAGAGTTCACCATGTATCAAAATTATGTATAACTTTCTTGCTGTAAGGGACGCTTGTCCTATTCATATCAGGGTTTTCTGATCAAGAATTGCTATTCTGTTCAAATATTTAGGTGTATGGAAGCAACTCCCAGCCTAGCATGTGCAAACAAATGTGTTTTCTGCTGGAGGCATCACACTAATCCTGTAGCGAAGAGCTGGCAATGGAAAATGGATGATCCTGTAGAGATTGTGGAAACAGCTATCGATTTACATACAAAGATGATAAAGCAAATGAAAGGAGTACCAGGTAAGATTTATGGCGCACCACTCGCTCTCATGCAAATAGAAAGAGCAATCACATAAAAGCCTGATGTATGGTAGAATGCTGAACAGATATTTTGTGCTTTGTTATATTTTGCTTTCTTGATCCATTTCCTCTTTGATAAGATGTATCAAACATGTTTTGAATTTGTCCTATAAACTACTTGATGACATTTGCTACCTGAAGTGGCATTCATAAGTGGTCCATATTCCTGCAGGTGTTAAAGCGGAGCGCTTGTTGGAAGGCCTTGCTCCTAGGCACTGCGCCTTGTCTCTTGTTGGTGAACCAATAATGTATCCAGAGATCAACACTCTTATAGATGAATTGCATCAGAGAAGGATTTCTACTTTCCTTGTAACAAATGCACAGTTCCCCGAAAAGATTGAGGCACTGAAACCTATTACACAGGTATACTTATTTCAGTCTGCAACTCCTCCTGATCAACCTCTAGCTCCAGTTAACATTAATAAGTGAAGATTTGATATTGAGAAAGCTGCTAACTCTTTCCTTTAATTGGTTTTGCAGTTATATGTCAGCGTAGATGCAGCAACGAAAGACAGCTTGAAAGCAATCGATAGACCATTGTTTGGAGACTTTTGGGAAAGATTTAATGTAAGTATTCTTCTGACGAGTATTATGAACAGATAATTACTTTATTTGTTTACCCTATCCGTATAGTTTTCCTTGGCTGTTTCTATATGAATTTTGGTTTATGCATGTTTAACTGATGTATATTGTTGTCTTCCAAATACTAGGATTCGTTGAAAGCTCTGAAAGATAAACAGCAACGGACTGTCTATCGCTTGACTTTAGTCAAGGGTTGGAACACAGAAGACGTGGAAGCCTATTCTAACCTCTTCAGCACTGGAGATCCTGACTTCATTGAAATCAAAGGAGTAACTTATTGTGGATCGTGCGTTTCCAGCTATCCTACTATCCAACTCTATCATTCTGTTTTTTATTTCATATAAGGATTAAAGTGTGACTATTTTATCTCAGGACTGCCACATCGAAGCTGACAATGGAAAATGTGCCGTGGCATTCTGATGTCCAAGCTTTCTCCGAGGCATTGTCTCAGAGAAGCAACGGGGCGTACGAGGTTGCCTGCGAGCACGTCCACTCATGCTGTGTTCTTTTGGGTAAAGTTGACAAATTTAAGGTCAATGGTCAGTGGTGTACATGGATAGACTACGAAAAATTCCATGACCTGGTGCGTTCTCTGTCTATTCCCGAACTGAATCATTGTGTCCAATCTAAGCACATGCCTCCCAACACCTAATTGAGTCCCATTCTATGAAATGCAGGTGGCTTCTGGAAAACCGTTTACCAGCAAGGATTACATGGCTCCTACGCCAACTTGGGCAGCATATGGTGCAGAGGAAGGCGGGTTTGATCCAGACCAAACCCGCTACAAGAAAGAACGGAATCACATCAAAAAACCCGATGCTTAGGTATGTTAGTTTTTGTCACCACCAGGAATAGGTTGATTGCAATTTTGCTGATGTATCAGACTGGTTTACACTTCAGACTATATGCTATAGGCACATCCCATAAAGAGATGAGTTTATTAAATTATTCCTATTTGCAATACAGCCAAAGGGACCTATTTTCTGGTCAACTTTCTTAACTCATGTTTGACCATAAATATCAACTAGTATGTAAGCTGCAATATCATCATGTGATATATAGTTAGATTCCTTGCAACATGTATTTTCTAAAGATCAATTTTTTATACACCGTTATTATATAAAACTAGAGTTATCGATGGTCAAACATTACTTGAGAAAGTTGACAAAAAAATAGGCCCCTTTGGCTGGGACGGAGGAGTAACTTTTATCCAAGATTTCCCTGAATCATAAGTAAGAAGTGTGAGTGATCTGAATCGCGGGTTTTCGCGATTTTCTGGTGGTTCGCGATGTATCAGAATTGTTTCATCGGGTCATCAATGATGAAGTTCTTGAAACTAAAATGCAGAAATCTGAGTAGGGACCAGAAATAAGTTAGCTGTCATTAAACAATAAGACGCTTTTAGAATACTAAAGCCCTGTTCTTCGTCCTCTTTGTGCTTGTGGATTTGGATAACCATTCATTTGTTGTTGACTGTGACCTCAATTCTATATGCTTACTTTTGAGCAATGATTTGTCCACAAATTCGGTCACCAATCACCATCATTTTGTAAAAATAGGCCAATAAAAACCTAACTTTGAAGCTTATTGCCCTCAGATATTGATCTATTATTGATACAAGATAAAAACCTAAATGAAATGTCAAGTACTCGAATGTTATTGATATGATGTTTGGTAATTAATTTTTTTAGTTTTCTTTGACTTTTATTTCGGTCAAATGAGTTTAAAAAAGAGAGTTTTGCAAAGAGAGCCTCATGTAAGGCTGCATTTCTATAAGGTTATGGGCAATCCACATGTGCTTTTACTTTAAATGTTGTAATTTTTTTATAAAATTTAAATATTGTTTTTTATAAGTTGAAACAAATAATATGTATTTGAATGTGAAAATATAAGTTATAAAAAATATTTTCATAAATTTCAAATTTTGTACTCTCTCCATCCCAGCTGAAGTTGCACTCTTGCTTTTTGAACACTATTCTCTATCAAAATTTATTTACGTATTTGAATAAATATATAAATAATAATATTGTCGTATATGATATTGTTCAATTCGTCGTAACAAGTAGTTTCTAAATATCAATTTTTTATTTATTGTTATTATATCTAGATAAATATTATTAACGGTCAAACATGTCTCTATGTCTCTTGAATGACGTGCAAAATACAAGATTGCAACTCTAGTTAGAACAGAGGGAGTATGTAATTAATAAATGGAGTGTATAAAGTAAAAGATAAGTGACATGTCCATATGTTCATAAACCCTGTCAGGAGACCCTACAAATAATCATTGATTATTTGGTTACTTGAAAAGTAAAATTTTTCATTAAAGATTATTTGGTTACTTGATAGTCATTGCAATTTAGTGACTATCATAATTTAGTTAATCGTGAGACTAATCATACAACCACCATTTACTAAATAGGCTTTATATTGCGAAACAACTAACATCAACTAGATAATCACAACTAATCAAACCAACCACATAAAACATCTAACAACCATTTGCTAAATTAGGTCAAAATCTTAAACTCCATATATAACGTTCTTTGAGTTTACAAAAATGCAAATAGGGTATTATGAATTTGATAAGTTGGTCGAAAATAAGACTAATTTTAGTTTAAAACACGGGCTAAGAAAATGAGAGTAATGTGGAAGATGCTACTCCCTCTTGTTATATTTCAGGCTGCAATTTAACTATTTATTTAGTAAACAATTCTTAACTTTGACCATAAAACTGAGTTAGTATACAAGTATAAATACTAGATTAAATTATTTTCCCCTTACATATTAACCAATACATTCTTTTGGTCCCCGAAGCCAAAACTGCGTTTAATTGGCCAGTTTCATTCTGAAACTGAATCTTTTGGTCTCCAGAAGTGGTTTTCAGGTAAAGTCAACGGTAAAATTGATCAACATATGTAAAATGACCATTATGCCTATAATTTTTTTTAAAAAGGAAAAATATAGTATGGTCTGCTTCTTTCTCCTCCATTAGATTTCCAAATCCAATTGGTGTCGTCGCCGCTTCGACTCCGCTCGACTCCACTGCTTCAACTCTGTCGACGCCATGTCGCTGGAATTATAACCATGCCACTAACCCGTTTAGAAATCCTACCCCACCCACTAACCTGCCCCAAAATGAACCCAAAATGGAACTGAAATTTGTTTGACATCGACGGAAGGTGTCGATGCATAGGATGGTGGTGGAATCCCAAACAATGAAAAGAGGCACATCGCGAACCCTCAACAACCCGGAATACTCCAGCAGGGAAGATAGCAGGGAGTGGAGGTACTGGCGATGTCAGCGTTGAAGCAGAGCTGGGACAGGAATTAGCTGAAACAAAGGTTTCCATTTTTTCCCGATCAATCTGTCGAAAACACAAAGAAACCATCAGAAATAGTATTGAGATTTAACAAGGAAATTTGGATCATTGAATTGGATAATATTGCTCTCTTCCCCAATCTATGGATCGTGATTGATTTCAATTTTGATTTTTTTGGAGCTGGATTGGAGTTTTACGGTTGACTCGATGTCATTTGTCGGTGAAGCTGGATATGGCGGCGGCGGAAGAGTGTTTGGACGACGGACTCCAGCGAGTGTTTAGTGAGGATGGTGATTTGTACTGCGGTGGCACCTGTGTTGTACGACTATGTGACGATTGGGGATGGTGCTTGCGGTTATAGGTGAGTATGAATTTTCCGAGCTCCACCATGGAAACCAGGTGACCGAGCCTGGAGATGGATAGAAGATTATAGTCTGCTTTCTGTGAAGCTGAAGAAGAGCAGCGGCAGCGTTGAAGAACGACGACAACAGTGGAAGGAGTAAGGGACCGACGACGGTAAGGGTTTCAAGAAACCCTAAAAGAAAGAAAAATTAAAAGAAAGACTAAAATTAAAGGCAAAAAGAAATATTTGAAAATTTGAAAATTTTAATTGTTTTTAATTAGTAAAATACCCCTGACTATATCGGAAAACCATTCCAATTTACCTGAAAACAACATTTGGGGATCAAAAGATTCAATTTCATATTGTTACTGGTCGATTAAATGCGGTTTTGGCCTCGGGGACCAAAATAAGTTATTGGTGAATATGTAAGGAACTAAAAAAACAGTTTAGTCTAAATACTATTGTGTGATTATTCAGGGGTGGCAAAATATACCTGTAAGTTCTGTAACCCACGGATCAAACGGATTTTCTATATTTAAACCCGTGTGGGTATGAGTAAAATAAGTAATGGATAATAAATTAAATGGGTAATTGAAATATATGGGTTTGACGGATTTGGTTTGCGGGTTGAGAAAATAGTGAAAACCACGGGTTGGGAATGCAGTTTTACCTATGTTTCCTCTTGTCCAAGACCCGTTTTCTGCTTCTAAATGAGGAAGAAAGTGAATAGTATGCTTTTAACTTGAGAATGATAGACTAATAGCTGTTCATGCGCACAATATTGCTTCCGTTCTGAGATAATGTTTTCCCTGACTCTAAGATTATCAGGGAAAACATTATCTCAAAACGGAAGCAATATTGTATGCATAGTATGCTTTTAACATTATCTCAAAAGCATACTATTCATGCGTACAATATTGCTTCCGTTTTGAGATAATGTTATTTTTTTTTTTTGGAGAATTACTCAATATTTATATTCTTTTTTTAAAAAAAAAAGAACCTTAAAAGTATTTTTAAAAATTGAATTTACATGTCAATCCTTATGGGTTTATCTTTTAATTCACATGGGTTAAAACCCACGAGTTTACTCATGTGAATCGGTATATAAATCTATATGGGTCAATTTATGAGTTGAAACCCGTGAGTTTACCCATTTTTAACCCACAAGTTGAGTGATCTTTGACATGCATGTTGAGCATTTTTTATCCAACCTATTTTTGATCCATTAAAAAATGAGTCCGTCTCTTGTGAGACCGTCTCATGGTGAGACCAAGGACTAGAGGCAAAATGGGATAAGAGCAAACTAAATTAGGAGGCAAAAAACTAATAGAATTGGACTAAATTGCAAATTATCACAATTACACATTAAATCCCTAAACTTTTAAAACATCAATATAAAACCCCATCTTAAAATCTCTACAATTTATTCCATGGTCTCACCGTGAGACGGTCTTATACAAGACATTGTCTTAAAAAAAGGGTCCAAATGGATCGTACCCATATGTTTTTTATTTATCCATTTTATCCGACCCGTATTTGGCTCGTCCGTCCATTTGCCACCCCTGGATACCTTTTTACACTCATTATAATATATTTTTCAAATATCAACTTTTTACAATTTTTAGCTATACTCAGTGAAAGATACGAAGGATTAAATATTTTTTCATCAAAAATCAAAGTGAGCAGGTTGAATTGGGACGGGAGCGGAGGACGAATTAGAGTTGAAAAAATAGATTGAAAATTGAAATCCATGCATGACATGCTGGCTGGCTGAGAGCTGCATCGTGCGCATAATGATTACGTTCTCCTTTTGATTTTCTCTGCCTTTGGACAAAAAATGAGAGGAAAATTCAGATTAATTTGCACCAACTTGCAAATTATTCCGAGTTGTCACATCCGATACAACCAAAGTAGGATTACTTGGCGCATCGGTACCAAATTAGCCAATCAAATTTTAGTCTTCCAACATGTAATCCAAAAGAACAATAACCCAAAAAATCTGCCACTCGTAAATACACTTACTATAAAAGACATTTTTTTATTCGATACTATTTCCGTTTCAGGAAGATTCTTTCAATTTCATCCGCTTATTCTATCTTTTAATTTCTACGTTTATTTTCATCCACTTTCTTCACCTAAATTCAAACATCTATCTAAACCTGTGATGCCATGAATAGGAAAACAGTACAGAGGAGCAATTCAATTCACAATCTTTTCATTGATTTTTTTTCTTGATAGCTTTTGAAGAAAACAAGTACTGTACTTCAAACTTCAAGGAAGCTTCGACAATATAATTTTCATTCAAGGCAATAAGGCAAATAGGGTACAATTTGATTGAATATATGGGTTTTTCTAAAGCTGTCTCTTACCATGGAATCTTGTTTATTCTTGCACGAGGTTGTATGAATTTTCTAAATTTTGACAATTCCAAACTCAGAAGAAAATGAATAGCAAAGACTTCAACTTTCTATGGATTTTGCCACCTCTAAATCATGCAAGAAAATCAAACAGAATAGATAAAAACACAATCCCTTCAAACCAAGAAGTACAGAATTAACTGTTGAATCATCTTTCACATAATCAAAGAACCAGAAACAGCAGAAAGATTGAGAGATTGAATCAAATTAACTGCTCTTTCTTGGTTTGCCTTTTCTTCTAGCTCTGCTCCTAGCTGGAAGTTGCCTTTTGGTAGACATTTCTTCTTCTTCCTCAGTTTCTTGCTTCTCAATTTCTTGGATTTTGGCACTCTTGGATTTACTTCCTTCAATTTCTTCTTCTTCTTTTTCCTTAGCTTCTGCTAAATCATCATCAGTTTTCTCAACTATGATTATTTTCCTGGGCCTTCCCCTTTTCCTAGGAGTCAAAGGGACCCCCCCTTCTACAGCATCATGAGATGAGGATTCTGCTATTGCTACTGAAAGCTCCTTGGTTTTCTTCACTGCTTTCTTACTTTTCCCCATGACTTTAACCAATTCTAAGATGAACCCACAATTTATTTCGCTATTTTCAGCAGCACTCAATCAGAAAAATGAAATCTTTATTCAAAAACACAAAGCCACTATTTCAAACACACCTTGTTTTTCCATGCTTCTTGACTAGCTCGCTTGTCTTCAAGAAATCTTTTTATCTTATTTTTTTTGGTTTATAAAACCATGAACATTATTGAGCTAAAAAAGGGTTTATATTCTGGGGAGAGTGAGTGAAGAGGGAAGAAATGAGAGAAAAGAAGGGAGTGGGAGGGGTTGGCTAAGGCTAAGGCTATGGCTATTTGGCTAATCTTCTAACCATGGTTAAGTTTTGGAGAACAGCCAAAATTGATATCAGTGTCTTTTGTTGCTTTCCATTACTTCAAATCTAATTCACTGGTTTGAAAAGGAATACCCTTCTCTATTCTTTTACCAGCAATTTTTTCATGATGTATTTGACCATGGATAACTTTTATTATATATAATAATGAACATTATGTGAGATGTTTTTAGATTCTCATGTACAATTTTTAAAAAGTAAAATTTTATAATTTATTATCGTACATAACAAAAGTTATTTATGATCAAATATGTCTTAAAAAAATATTAAAGAAAAAGGAACATGAATAAAGGATCAGTGGGAGTACAAATCTAATTTACGCAATTTGCTGGTAGTATTTCAAATTTAATGGTAACTGTAACTCATGCTGATGAATTTGCTGATGTTATTATCAGCTCCTCATCCATTAGGACAGAAAATTACCGTTTCGATTTTGAGTCTCATCATGTACTACAGCACCGTTCAAAGTTTTTGCGCAGATGGTAAAAAATACTCATGTAAATTATTATAACATGCAAAGCTGCCAACTACTTGAAAATTAAAACTATCCCTCTGACACAATTTCCTTTTAATTTGCTGACTTTGTAATTAATTTACTTCTTCAAATTCTCTAATAATGATACAAGTTTTTGAATGAATTATTCATACATGGTAAGAAAAACATCCAACAACAATTACAATAACTAGAATCGACATTCAATTCAGCTGATTTTTTAAAAAACAACTAATTTATATTCAATTTCGAGGGTCTTTAATTTAGCTAATTTTAAAAAAATAACTAATTTATATTCAATTTAGAAGGTTTTGGAGCGATCTTCCAGGTAGAACCTGCAACCGAAGGTCTTGTATTTCCATCAAGATTAATTACACTATATGAAGAGGCGATACTACTTCAGTTTTGGATCATAGACCTCAACAATAAGCACCATCACACTTGAAGGGCCGGAAGTTAAAACAATAATAGAATACCTCAATTGTTTAAAGACTAAAATATTTTTTAGTCCCCGACAAAGTATCTTATACCATATTTTAGTCTTAATTTGCAAATCAACCTTCAGACAGTACCTCACAAATTTAGAACGATTTGTTTGGTCCCCAAAGGTGGTTCAGGTAAACCAGATCTGTTTTCTAATATAGTCAGGGGTATTTTCATAATTTTACATATTAAAAAATATTTTCAATTACATTTTTGGGATTATTTTAAAAAACCATACAGAATGTGAGGGGTTTATATGCAAATACCAAATCTCACCCAAACCCTAGCCACCCGACACCACCTTCTTCAATTCTCGCGCTACCCACCAGCTGTACCAGACGCGTCACCCGATGCTGCTAGCTGCGCTACCCAACGACACCAGCTGCACTACCCAACGCCACCAGCTGCGCTACCCAACGCCGCCAGCTGCGCCACAAGATGACACAACTCCTCGCACCTCGGTCTCTACCACTGTGACTCGTAGTTGTCTTCGCAGCTCCACCAGCCGTGATTCGTTACCGGCCCGGCCGTTGTTTCCACTGCTCCACCTGCCACGCCGAACAGATGGTGAAGAACACGAAGACCTTTTGTGCGGGCGCGTGGATCTGACACGCTGTAACACTCGCTGCAAAGTGGAGCAGAGAACTGTCGTCAGAGAAGTGTCCGATGAAAGCCAATGGGACCGGAAGAGATGAAGGATCAGCAATGCTGGGGACGGATGAAAGCCGTCGCCGATGGAAGCACAAAGATGGCCGCCAGAGAATACCAGTTTGCTATCCCGGCGAAGAAGACAAAGTCCTCATTTTCTGTTTATTTTTATTTTTAAAATTTAGGGGTATAATGGTCATTTTACATATTTGACCAATTTCCCGTTGACTTTCCCTGAAAACCATCTTTGGAGACCAAATAAATCGTTCTAAATTTGTTTGGTACTGTCCGAGGGTTGATTTACAAACACGGACCAAAACATAGTATAAGATATTTTGTAGGGGATTAAAAAAATAATTTAGTCGTGTTTGAAATATAACTGTACCATGGGAAGGTAGGTGACCTCTACTTACACCCACGGGTGTACCCAGTTGGTTGGGACGCATGTACTCCAGGGGGAACCCCGGGTTCGAGGCTCGCAAGCCGCGGTGTGGGATGACCTTATTCAAAGCGTGGCCTTCACGGGCCACGTGGCGGGTGGGCTCCTCGTGGGCGGTGAGTACGGGCCCGCATGCGGGTCCTAGTGGCTGGTTACCATGACTAACCCCCTGACCGGGCTTGTGGTGTCGGGTGGTCGGGGCGGTCCAAGGCTAGCCATAATAGCCTTTAGGTGACCTCTACTTCTTCATACCTGCTTTGGACCATGAGAATCATTCATCTTGTTTCTTTATTCATACCCAACCTCAGATGTAGAGATACAAACTAAGAAATGCCGGATAAACCACCAGTCATAACCTCATTTGAAGGTCTTACCGTATAATTTTAAGGTGGAAACAAATTCAGAAGTGCGAACACCATATTTCGATTGTACACCTTTTAGAAGACCTCTTATCTTTTGAGGTAGAAGCAAATTGGATCAGGCACGAAAGGCACAAAAGCATGTTATAACATTATAGTATATAACATTATACTAAAAGTATTTAAAATAAAGGAAATATACAAATATAACCCTATATAATTGGAAAAGTGCAGATATAACCCTGCAATAATTTTTAGTGCAAAAAAAAAAACTCTAACTACTTTACATAAGTGCAAATATAACCCTAAATACTATATTCCTACATTGACTGGACATTTTCTGAACAACTGAAAATGATCAAGATGCCCTTTCAGCCTAAAACAAAATTTTTAAAGATAAAAATGCCATTTGACCCACCACTATGCTGCCACCACATCCACTGCTCCACCACCTTCACCGTGCCGCCACCACTCCACCACCGCCACTGCTCCAGCTCTTTACTGCTCATCAACCAGATCGAAAAATATGGTTCCTTAAAGTCAGCTCCTTACTGCTCATCAACGTTGTCGGCTTCTTACTCTTTACTGCTCATCCTACCCTAGGTTCCAGATTGGAAAATCATCAACCAGGAAAAAGGCCCAGACCAAAAAATTCAGGGACTATTGCACCGGAATCCTCCAAACCATCACTTCCTGCCCTAGCCTCCCACTGCCGCCTCCTCTACCCTAGCCTCCCATCGCCGCCTCCTCTGCCCAAGTCTTCCACTGTTGCCTCCTTAGCTCCGCCGACCACCACCACCAACCACTATCCCCGCTCGCTGCCCTCACAGCCCCACACCACCTCCACCACCATTGACCACCCATTTCCAGCACCGCTCATCCAAGCATCGGAAAATCGAGACCCGTCATATCCTCGCCTCCTCCTCTGCCCTAGCCCCGCCTCCTCCACGGCCACTATGAACTCCACGACCACCGCTCCATTCTCCCCGACACCACTCCGCCACCAACCCAAATCCCCTGCTATGCCGACGTCGACGATCTCAGCACAATCCTAGCCCTCCACCGAAACCCTACTGTCGGCGATCCCAGCCCTCCAAGAGAAAATTAAAGGGGAAGAATTAGGGGTTTAGGGATATGAATGTAATATCAATGTTTTTTGTATTTTTTTTACAGAGAGGTAAAATAGGATTTCCCTGAATTACGGCCTTAAACTGCCGGAATGGGTTATATTTACACATATACTATCTAGGACTATATTTGCACTTTTAATTATCACATGATTACACTTTCGTTAATTGTGTATAATTATATATGCACTTCGCTCTAAAAATAAAAATAAAAATAAACATACCATCATTTAAATTTGTTAAATCTCAATTTTAAAATGCTTTCCAAAAATCACCGCATTCTCAACACAAACTTGTGCCTACAAAATCCATGTATTAGGTGCCCATAATCACACACAATATTTTTGCTTTGAACTCTGAAGATTAATCAAGCTCTCCCTAGTGAGACATTTTCTTTTCTTTTTCGAATCAGAGTGAGAGACTTTGTGCCAATTGAGAATGAGATATGTGGTGGGGGCTATTTGGGTAAGATTTGGGAGGTGTTTTGGTCCCCGTAAGTTTAATGGAATGCTACATTTCCATAAGGTTATGGGGGGTATTTGTCTTAAATATTATAATTTTTTATAAAATTTAAATATTATATTTTATAAGTTAAAATAAGTAATAATATGTATTTGAATGTGAAAATATAAAAATATATAATATAAAAAATATTTTAAAATTTTTAAATTTTTATATGTAATTTAAGAAATGCAATGTATAAGGTAAGAAACAAGTGACATATTCATCAGGTTATGGATAGACCGCCTGTGGGAAGATTCACTCTGTAAAAATAGGGGTAAAAAACACAAAAAAGTAAAACTTAAGGGCTTGGGACCCCACTTCCGACGCATCTCCAGTGTTCCAGTCTGACCAAATGTGTCCCCTTGTTTGATTTGATGGTCCACGTTAACGGTTGAGAATCCGCGGTCGACTAATTCTGGCCATTGATTTTAAATCTCAAATCTGATTTAATCAGCCAAGTATTTTACCGCCAATCAACGGAGCAGTATGAAGAATGAACAGCTAGACGTGCATACGCGCGAAGTACCGGATCCGTGCTCCTTTTGTGTTTGGTTAGTTTTTAACCATGGTTAGCGACTCCTTTGACCCGTTTGACCTGAACAGTGGCGTCCACAATTTTGTTAATTATTTATTTGTTTAGCAATGTTGCCAATTTGCACTTTTTAATTATCCGAAACCAACTCCCAATCTCTCACGGGTCGCTCTCTAAGGGTGCGAACCGTGCGGCTTAACCGTGGCCAATCGTGCACGACTACCGCCTTGACTCCACGTGCATCAATGTACCATTCGGTTGCTCGCAGTGGACCGGGCCCGTTTTGGATGTGGTAGAATATGCAGTAGATTTTACACATCCGAGAGAGCATAACTCACACACACAAGCCAAAAGATGTAAAATAAGGCTCAATAACTGGGAAGCAAACACATATCACTTATATTACAAACTGGTAACCGGTACATTTGGTCGGACTAACTTAATGTGTGGATAAAAGTAATTTAAAATTTATTAAAAGAGGAATATTTAATATAAAAAAACTATCAAAAAAAGAAAAGGGGACAAATATAAAAAGACCAGAAGGAGTACGAGAAATTTCCTAACTTCTTTGTTTTTTTGGAGAAGAACCAAAAGTGGCTCCTGGTATTGTAGCAAAACCATTGAACCTACCCAATTGCATTCAGCTGCCTCATATAAAGGCGATGGGTGGATCTGGTCAGTCAGTCATACTGTGAATCACCCTTTTCCATACTCCCGCCCTTTCCTTTTATTGTTTTTGATAAAATGTCTTTATAAACCTACCTAGTAGGAGTACTAATATAATTTTTCAGTGTTAGAAAGTATAAATATAACCCAATCTAGTTGATATAAGTACAAAATTACCTATTATGACTAATTTTGGATGGAATCGTGTAAAACTACTATATTACCCCTCTAAAAAAGATAAAATTGTAAAATATAATATTGCCCGTAACCCTAATTTTCCGGCATGTTGAACAAATCGATATCTTCTTCGTCGTGCTGAACAAATCGACGCCGAGCTGAAGGGCGTCAATGCCACCCCTCCACATTTTGAATCAACGGCGACCGTGGAGTCTCAAATCGATGCCGACTCAACGCTTCTTCAACTCGACGCCGCAGGTCATGAGATGGACGGAGAACGATGATGCTAGGAGGCGAGGGAGACTCAAGCTTGGACGGGGCTGGGTGGCGAGTGACCGGAGAACGACGGCCTGAGAGGCGAGAGGAAAACGAGGGCTGGGTGGCGGGTGGGCTAGGGTTTCGACAAGAGGCGCGGGAGGCTGGGTGGCGAGTGGCCGAAGAATGATGGCGTGGGAGCCGGACGAGGGCTGGGTGGCGGGTGTGCTAGGGTTTCGAAGAGAGGCAGAGGAGGCGTGAGAGACTCGAGCTTGGAATGGGTTGGGTGGCGAGTGGCCGATGAACGATGGCAAGTGGCATTTGTTTTGTTTTCTGGTTCGCGATGATTAAAGCAGTTTGGTTTTGTTTTTTGGCTCTTGTTTTTTTTGGTTCACGGGTTAGGTGGAGCTGGGGGCTGGTGGGTTGGAGTGGTGGAGGTGGGAGAGGATGGTGGCGGTGGCCGGGTGGAGGTGGGAGAAGATGGTGGTGGTGGTATTGAGGTGGGGCCCAAGGACAAGAGAGGGTAATTTTGTCAACTTCAATTCAATATATAACACAAAGGGCATTTCAGATATTTTACATACAAACAATGCGGAAAATGGTAGTCAACGCCGGGAAATGGATCTGAGGGCATGTGCGAAGCTATCATGGCGCGAGGTAAGGCTCTAGACCTACCTGAGATTCCGGTGTCATGGTAGTAGTGGTGAGTAGCGTTTCCCAGCGGCGAGGGCTCTGTTTCTCGGCGATTAGTGTCGGACAAGAAGGTCGCTCGTGGTCTTTTTTTGGCTCAAACTTTACCAAAACGACGTCATTTCAGTACAAGTCAAATGACGTCGTTTTGGTTACTACTGAACGAAAAAAAGCTCAAATTCAAATTTTAAGTATTAGGTTTGTTTGGATTTGGCGAGAATGGCCTAATCCTCAATCAGAAATTGACCCTGCTCCAGAATAGAAGTGGTGCGCCTCCACTGCTCCAGCCTCCAGCCTTATTCTGTGTCAACCCCACCTGAAAAAAATTCCTGCATCCGCTACTATCTGAGGGTTATATTGGCACATAAATTAAGTAGTTAGGGTTATATTTGCCCTAAAAATTATGTGCTGGTTGTACTGGCACTTATACAAAGTAGATATGGTTATATTGGTATATATCCCATTATTTTTTGAGTAAAAAAATATGTTTAAGAAAAGGTATGCCATTAGATTGACTAACGGTTAAACCAATTATAAAAGTTCTTATTTTTATAATAAGGCCAGATTATTTATTTTGAGATTCATAAAGTTATATATCAAAACACCATATTAATCATACTAATTATAAAATGATCTATCTAACGGTTAGATCGATCTAAAATAATATTTTGTGTATTGTTAACTATAATTTTTAGTGATGTATAAATTTGACCAACACAAATTTTTTTGATTAGACTTGTTATAATATAAAATTTTAAATATTTATATTTATAATTATATATTATAACATATTAACAGTTAAACTTATGTTGTTTTAGCACTATTCCATCGTAAAAATTTGCTCAAGCTCTCTACCTCATTGCACAGACTGGGCTTTCGGTGCGCTCGAGCGACATGGGCTTGGCGCTCATGTTCAGTGCACTCGTGTGACATGGAACGAGACTCAAGTTGGTGTCTGTTTCTCTTAACCGCTTGCCCCCGTACTCAGTATCGAGCGGTTGGGTGTTCTCGAACGACACAGAGCGAGCACTCGTGCTCGTGTTAGTGCTCGATCAATCAAGAGTTTGCGTCTCGTATTGAGTGACTTATACAAAACACTCATGTCGGTGCTCAATTCTCGCGAGTGACACGATCTAGGACTTGGTCACTCGAATGTCAATCGCAGACCACCATCGACCGTCAGCCACCGTCATTATGCCACCACCCCACCTCTACCAGCACCATCCTTACACTTTTTAAAGTCAAAATATAAAGGGGAAAGTGAAATTATAAAAATCCATGATATAAAAAATATTTTCAAAAACTTTAAATTATGTACTCCCTGTGTCCTGGATTAAATTGCACAAAATCAAAGATTTAGTCAAACTAAAAAAACTTTGACTACATATTTGAATAGATGTATAAACAATAATACTGCTGCATGTGATATCGTTGGATTCGTCGTAACAAATAGTTTATAGAAAGTAACTTTTTGTTTACCGATATTATACACAGTTAAATATATTAATGGTCAAACGTGTGTGTTGGAGACTGAAAAAGATTCTGTGCAATTTAATCTGGGATAGAGGGAGTATGTAATTCAACAAATGTAGTATATAAGGTAAGAAATAAGTGGCATGCCCATTAACTTATGGACAGACCGCCTGTCAGGAGACCTACTAAATATGGAGTATACTCCTTCTGTCCCACTATAAATTGCTTAATTATTTTTTCACGGTTTCAATAAGCATGTTTGACCGTAAAAATCTCTAGTTACTTATAATAGTGTCGCATAAAAATTAATATTTAGAAAATAGATGTTAAGATGAATCCAATAAGATCTCACATTATATTTTTATTATATATAGATTAATATATATTTACGGTTAACGTTTGTAAAATTTAACCAAAAAAAAATCAAGCAATTTATAACGGGACTGAGGGAGTATAAGACGTAAGGTAGTAATATATAAGGTGTGATTTAAAAATACACAAACTTTATCTAGCATTTCAAACATTTTAGTATGGCCCAAAAATGATTCCTTTGTGGGCTTCCATGTTATTATTTTGGACCGAGCAATTGGCTGAATATGAAGCCTTTTTTGATGAAATTATTGGTGAATTGCTTTTGTCTTTTCGCAATAGAAAGATTATAGGATTATAAAAAAGGGTGTACTAGTCAGCTTGACATGAACTAATGAGTTTGAGTGAACTAACGCAAAGGGCATGACACGAATGTCTATTTTAATCAGGCAATTAATGAATTAAATTTGTCTTATCCCAATAAAATGGAAAGTGTGTCAATATAAAATAAACAACCTAAAAATAAAAGTGTGCCGCTAATAGAGAAACAGAGGAAGTACCATCCAAACTAGTCAAACAAAATGAGACAGGGCAACAAAATCATTGATTTTAAACTAATCTAAACTAAATTAAATGTAGTTATAGTTCTTAAAAATTAAATTACTAATCTGAACTAAAATAAATTGAAATGTAGCATAGGGGAAAAATATAAGAAAATATCGACCTATGCTATAGTAAAGTCGTTCGTTTATGTTTTTGATCCATTTTCTTATTTTAATTGAAATAAACCCCAACAACAAATGAGGATGTTGAGATTGATTGGGACAGTTTAGTGTTAGAGCAATCAGTTGTGCTGCTCTGGACTTTATGTAGGTGAGCTGTCAGAGTGTAGGTTCCAATTCCACTTAAGATTGCCCACTGTAATTTTTATTTAAGTGAGCAAATTAATAGAAATAAATGTTTAAATAAGATCTTTCATCCTAATTTCAGATACTGAATAAGGAACCTCTTAATCACCTGAAGATATTTTCAAGTAGAATTGACATGACTATTAACATACCTTAAATCTATCAAACACACCTTGAAGAAGGAAATTCTACTCCAGACTTTATCCCAAACACTCTATAATAGATATTGTTTGCTTTCTGTCTGTCAACCGAGGCTATTTAAGTAATTTTCTGAGTTCCTTTCTTTGAGAAAACGACAATGTTTTGCCTTCAAAATTCCTTTCTTCTTCCCAGTTCCACTTCTTCATCGCCTTCTTCCTCACCTCCACTCCCGTTCGATATCTCTACAAGTTCCTCATCCCAAAGCCACCGCCTCCGACGAATTCATCGCTCAGATGGTCTCCAGCCTCGGCTCTCCATCAATCCAACTGCAGAAGCAGGCGACGCTGGAGCTCCGCCTCCTCGCCAAGAACAAGCCGAGAATCAGATTAAGATGGCTAGGGATGGAACAAGGACAAGTCGGAGCGGCGATGTCGACGAGATGCATACAGTTGCAACTTGGACGGGCCGAGTAATCCCAAATCCAAAAGGCAACTTTTCTTGTATGCAAGCGATGTATTTTTCATCAATTTTTGGCATTTTTGGTTAATTTTCTCAATTTCTGAATGATGGTTTTTTCTATGGCATTTGAGGAATCAAAGCGTGGAAACTACAACCAATAATCAAGAAAACGTAGGATTGAAGTCAAACAAACTGTTTCTAGGTGGGTTTTCCCCGTCTTTGCATTTGCTATTAAATTTCTGCTCATTTTTAAAAAGTTTAAACTATTGAGTTTCTGGGAACAAATTTTGGATGTCATTGAGTAGTCAATATACTATTTAGTCATTTGGAATCTCAAACTTTTTAGTTTATACATTTAGCCATGATGTTGGATGTTCCTCCAAATCATATGATATCATGGAAACCGACTTAAAGGAATTCGAACCCCACCTTAATGAAACTGATGGGTTATTCCTTTTAATTCATATAAATCGAAGAAGTGGACACTGCTGAGCATTACCAGCCTAAAATCCATAAAGATATTACTGAAGTCCTTTTCAAAAAGATACTCTGAAGGTCATATCCATGGACAGCTTTGCTAATTGCATGTATGGACATCTCTTATCTTACGTTGAGCTCATTTGCTTGGTAGGGACATTGTTAAAGGGTTTAATTTGACCCTAAGATGATTACCGTGGAAGTTTTGGATTTGTGCATCAACATGATGTAACTACCCAGCGCTTATTACTTGTGCTTTTGCGCATTTTGTTTGATAGAAATTTTGTGCTGACTGCAGTCTATTAGTATATAGTTGTACTGGATGCAGTCCCGTGATGTGAGAGTGTATGTAATGAGTTGAACATAATGTTGTAATATGGAAAGAGGAGGGTTTGTTAGGGGAACAGTTGATCTTAGTTGGATGTTACCTGATCGGAGTAGCATTTGCTAAGATAGTAATTTTGCTTGAAAAAACCTGATCGTAGTGGCATCTATCTGGTTAGTAGTTATACTTGAAAATGTCAAGTATTGTGTTTGTTTACAAGTGTAGTGGGTGTAACAGAATAATCATATGATTACACTTGAAGATTAGGACCTTATTCTGTAGCTTTTGTTTACTGATTGTAGTGCTTACAAAGTTGAGTAGTATTCTGAACAAAAGTGTTCACAAATACCCATGTTTAGTGACTGCAAACTAAAACTGCAAACTAAACTCGTTAACAGACTGTGTTGATGGAGCCGAGGCTTTTGCAAGAGAACAGGTATTTAGAACTTTCAGTATATTCCTAAAATTTGGTTGACCCCTCACCTTAACATAGAATGCTTCCCAACATACACATTTTTCTTCTCTCCGGGTATTGTTTATGGAGTTTTTTTGAAAAACTCTGACTTCAAACTCTTTCAATTTTACTTAGATGGTTATTTTACAGTGGAAGTATGTGATTTTGTGTTCTCTCCGCTGTAGTTTGTTGCCTTTGTGATTGAGAATCATTAGCTTAGACGTCTCGGGCATTGTTAGACTGGTTTGATGGAAGAAATTTATAATAAATTAAAGTGATTTACTTCAAGATGTTGAGGCAAATGAACCGCAACCAAAACATACATCCACACTTTGATATAGTTTTTAACTTAGATTCTTCGGATATAGTTATGAAGGTTTGGTATAGTTATATAATTAGTTGCTTGCATCTCTTATTTTATTGACTCGATATACATAATGCATGATAACTCCCTGTGATGTTCATGAGGTGTCTATCAGTTGGATTAATCATGCATGCATGCCTGTTTATTTCCTGTTTATGCATATTGGGTTCACACAAAGCTAATCATGCTACTCGGAAAGGCAATGGCTTTCTAAAAATCTGATTTTTTAATTTCTTGGTTGTGCTGTATCCCAATTCTTCATCATTTTCTTTGTATTTTTAAGATGTTATGGTATAGTTTAGTTTTTGTATCAATGTTTTTGTACTTTGTGTGCAAATCCTCTCCGCGAATTCCAGTAGTTTGTCTAGCAAAGGAGCCATTTGTTCAGACAGTTGTTGTCCTGAGAGCTGAGATTAACATTGCTCTTGTTGTGTCGCGTGAATTTGCTGCTGGAAGGCACTTGAAGAATTTTTTAATAGTAAGTCATTATTTAATCTTTTATGAGATTCATTCTGCCTTGCTTAGTTTAACTACTTAAAGTTTGCTCATCAACTTGGGGATCTTTGCTTGTTTTGTTTCATTACATTCATAAGAATAGCATATACGTGTTTGAATTTGAATCTTTGATTGCCATATTTTTATATAGTGTGTCAGATTTGTACAAAACTTAATTGAAGGTACTGTTTTGCAAACTAGTCATTGCCGGTCTTTAGTTATTCTCCGTGCTCGACAGTTGTTGCAATATCTCAACTATGTTCTATATAAGTAAGTTAGATGACTTATTCTATTGTGATTTCTTTCACAGATCCAAACTTCAGTCTTGGTTTCCTTTTAAAAAGTAAATGTGGTTTATGAAAATGATCAGAGTTTAATGTGTCGGTTTATGGATTTGTTGCCAAGTAAGTGCTCTTTCTCTGCCATTATATAAATTGAAAGACAATTCCATGCCACATTTTAGTGTTGTCTTTTTTATAAAAAAATTATAACTGGGCCGAGCTTTCACAATCATAAGTTGTGTACATGTAATTATAATTATTTTTTGTTTTTGGTATGCTGCTAGTTGGACCAATTTATCTTGCTGGTTTCACCATATGGTCAGTTGTTGAGATCCTTTTTATTTTATTTTTATGGTTGAATCTATGGTGCAAAGACCTACTGTTTGGAATAAGGTACTTAATTTGTCCGTTTGATCAAAATACAACAGCTTGATTGCTTAATTAGGTTGATGATTATTGGTCATAGAAGGTATGTTGATCAGTTTGGAAGTTTAAAGCTTCATTATTATTTTCCAATTTTGGTGTTTTCAAGACTTCAGTTTCCAGAAAATATGAATATTGTTTTGGATAATCCCTTTGTACGTCTGAAGTTTTTGCTCTTTTGTCCATTTTAACCTCATGTAATCACATTGTAAACTAGATATGTTGATTTTGTTATGAAGTTGCTTTCTCAGTTGTTGGTTCTTCACTGTAAGCTTGTCTTTAACATGTACTAGTGCTGCATTTTTTAATGGTCATAAGTCATAACCCACTCGACCCCTCACCACTCGACCCCCACTCGAGTGGAGAGTTTCGAGTGGTACTGGGTTCGAGTGGAGAGGTTTGAGTCAAGGCGGATGGTTGATGTTCGAGGAGTGGATGGTTTGAGTGGTGGCGAGGTGGATGATTGATGGATCGAGGGGTGATGCCTTGAGGAGGATAGTTGATGTTCCAGGACCTCGAGGGTTAATGAATCGATGGAGAGGTCAGAGTGGTACTGCGTTCGAGTGGTAATGGGTTCGAGTAAAGAATTTT
The DNA here is from genome assembly GCA_037428765.1 of Rubia yunnanensis. Taxonomy (NCBI): domain Eukaryota; kingdom Viridiplantae; phylum Streptophyta; class Magnoliopsida; order Gentianales; family Rubiaceae; genus Rubia; species Rubia yunnanensis. Next base: position 103,324,368 of record CM075067.1, on the reverse strand, counting down.
GAGTGGTAATGGGTTTGAGTAAAGAGGTTCGAGTGGTGAGGGTTTGAGTTGTACTAGTTCGAGTTTGAGTGGTACTGGTTCGAGTGGTGAGAGTTCGAGTAGAGGTTAGAGTAAAGAGGTTTGAGTCGATGGGTGATGCCTCGAGGGTGATGGTTGATGGTTGATGGTTCCAGGGCCTAGAGGGTTAATGAATCGAGTGGAGATGCTTCGAATCAACACCCCTCAAGGCGGATGGTTGATGTTTAAAAGGGTGGATGGTTCGAGTGGTAGGGAGGCCTCGAGGCGAATGGTTGATGTTCGAGAGGTGAATGGTTCGAGTGGCAGCATGGTGGATGTTCAAGAACTGATGGTTCGAGGGGTGATGGTTCCAGGCATGGATGGTTGGTGTTTGAGGGACAAGTGGTTCGAATGGTGGTGTCGTGGATGGTTCGAGGGGTATATGCCTCGAGTGGGTCATGGTTCGAGAGCTAATGTGGATGGTTCGACGCTCTTAGTGGTATACTCCCTCGAGGGCTGGTGTAGCCTAAATGGGTGGATGTGTGACCTCTCGAGGGGTGGTGTACCCTCAAGGGCTGGTACACCCTCGAGGGCTGGTACACCCTCGAGGGCTGGTACACCCTCGAGGGCTGGTACACCCTCGAGGGCTGGTACACCCCTCTCGAGACATTGATGAAGTGCCCTCGAGGGGTGGAGGTGTACTCGAACCTCACTACTCGAACTTCTCTACTCTGACCTATTCACACCTCGAGGGTACTTTATCAACGTCTCGAGATAGGTGTACTAGCCCTTGAGGGTACACCACCCCTCGAGAGAGTATACCACTGAGAGCGTCGAACCATCCACATTAGCTCTCGAACCATGACCCACTCGAGGCATATACCCCTCGAACCATCCATGACGTCACCATTCGAACCACCTATCCCTCGAACACCAACCATCCATTCCTGGAACCATCACCCCTGGAACCATCATTTCTTGAACATCCACCACGCCACCACTCGAATCATCCACATCTCAAACATCAACCAGTCGCCTCGAGGCCTCCCTACCACTCGAACCATGCACCCTTTGAACATCAACCATCCGCCTTGAAGGGTGTTGATTCGAGGCATCTCCACTTGATTCATTAACCCTCGAGGCCCTGGAACCATCAACCATCCCCCTCGAGGCATCACCCTCGACTTAAACCTCTTCACTCTAACCTCTACTCGAACCCTCACCACTCGAAGCAGTACAATTCGAACCCTCATCACTCGACCCCTCACCACTCGAACCTCTTTACTCGAACCTAGTACCACTCGGACCTCTCCATCGATTCATTAACCCTTGAGGTCCTGGAACCATCAACCATCCTCTTAGAGGCATCACCCCTCGATCATCAACGATCCACCACACCACCACTCAAACCATCCACCCCTTGAACATCAACTATCCACCTCGACTCAAACCTCTCCACTCGAACCCAGTACCACTTGAACCTCTCCGCTTGAACCCAGTACCACTCGAAATCATTACCACTCGAGCCCAGTACCACTCAAACCCATTACCACTCGAACCCATTACCACTCGAACCCATTACCACTCGAACCCAGTACCACTCGGACCTCTCTATCGATTCATTAAACCTCGATGTCCTGGAACCACCAACCATCCTCCTCGGGGTATCACCCCTCGATCCATCAACCATCCGCCTCGCCACCACTCAAACCATTCACCCCTCGAACATCAACCTCTATACTCGAACCTCTCCGCTCGAACCTAGTCCACTCGGACCCAGTACCACTCGAACCCTCTTTACTCGAACCCAGTACCACTCGAACCCTCTTTACTCGAACTCAGTACCACTCGAACCCTCTTTACTCGAACCCAGTACCACTCGAACCCTCTCCGCTCTAACCCAATACCACTCGAACCTCTCAACTTGAACCCAGTACCACTCGAACCCTCTCTACTCGAACCTAGTACCACTCGAACCTCACCACTAGAATCTCGAGCAAACTCTCTCCACTCGAACCTCACCACCCGAACTCTCTCCACTCAAACCTCACCACTCGAACCTTTTCACTCGAACCCAGTACCACCAGAACCCTCTTCACTCGAACCCAGTACCATTCGAATCTAGTACTACTCGAACCCTCTCCACTCGAACGCTTACTACTCGGCCCCTCACCACTCGAACCCTCCCCACTCGGACCCAGTACCACTCGAACCTCTTTAGTTGAACCCAGTACCACTCAGACCTCTGCATCGATTCATTAACCCCCGAGGTCCTGGAACCATCAATCATCCTCCTCGAGGCATCACCCCTCGATCATCAACGACCCACCATGGCTCCACTCAAACCACCCACCCCTCGAACATCAACCATCCACCCCGACTCAAACCTCTCCACTCAAACCCAGTACCACTCGAACCTCCCCGCTCTAACCCAGTCCACTCAAACCTAGTACCACTTGAATCCTCTCCACTCGAACCCAGTACCACTCAAACCCTCTCCACTCGAACCCTCTCTACTCGAATCTCGACTCGAACTCTCTCAACTCAAACCTCCCCACCCAAACTCTCTCCACTTGAACCTCACCACCTAAACCCTCTTCACTCGAACCCTCTCCACTCAAAACTCTCCACTCAAACCCTCTCTACTCGAACCCAGTACCACTCAAACCTCTCTACTCGAATCTCGACTCGAACTCTCTCCACCCGAACCTCACCACCCAAACTCTCTCCACTCGAACCTCCACCCCCTGAACCCTCTTCACTCGAACCCAGTACCACTCGAACCCAGTACTACTCGAACCCCCTCCCCTCGAACCCAGTACCACTTCAACCTCTCCACTCGAACCCAGTACCACTCAAACCTCTCCACTCGAACCCAGTACCACCCGAACCCTATCAAATTCATAATGTTCTGATTTAACCCTACCTGTTACGGCATCGGCAACGATGGTTCGATGGTTGTGGGTAAGGTTATAATTGTCCACCCAAATTCAGCTTTTGGTCTGATGGAGTTATTGTTATTTTAAGGTGGGTCAACAGTTGGAAAAGCACTGTCAACGCCAGAAAGTCTACCAGAGGATTATATTGGCACTTTCATTAATTAGGTAGTTTTTTTTCTAACTTTCAAACGATTGAAGGTTATATCGGCACTTTCGCAAGTATATAACATTATATTGGTATATAGACAATAATTCTCCAAAATAAACATATAGACAATGATTGTGACAAAAACTTGTCTGCATTTATGCCACCCAATTCATTGTTTAGTTCACATATGCACACAGTTCCTTGTTTTCCACAAGTTCAACGTTTCTTTTTTATATTTTACTTATTTCATGTACTTGTAATATATTATTTCTTGAAAGGTTATAAAAATAATATTTTTTATCTTATTGATTATTTAATAAATTCCAACAAAATTTATTATTTGTTTTACAATTTAAATAGTTATTCTTAGATGAATATACTTATAATTTATTTATTTATTTCAATTCAAATGTGACATGTAAATATTATATATTAATTAAATCAAATCATTTTAATCAAGAATACCGCGCAACGCACGGTGGGACTCCCGCTAGTTATAATGAACCTTGATTCAGAATGAAAATAATGTTCCTAAAAGAAAGTGTCTTCAGATGTAATTCAACTTAACATGACAAAGTCTTCTATAAGACCGTCTCATGGTGAGACTAGAGATTTAATTGCAAATGAGATTTCTATTTGAAGCTATAAAAGTCTAGGGACGGGATGTGAAATTTCACTATTTTACATTTAAGTCCGTGTATAAATATCAACCTAACCACATTATTCTCTCATATTTTTTTAAACTTTCTCTCTCCTCTCCTTTCCTGCTTCATATTCTCGGTCGAGTGACCTCATCCTTCTTATTCTCTCTCCAAATCAAATCTCCTTCTTCTCTCTCTTCTCCATTTCTCTTTTATCTTCTTCAATTCTGGCTCGTTTTCTTCGATTCAACCGCTTATCATCACCGTTTTCCTTCCTCTTTCTTGCGCACAGTGATTTGTCGCAATTTTTGGAGTTTTCAGGCATTTTTTTCGACGGACGAACATAATAGAGCTTCGTTTTGGTTTATCTTCGAAGGTAATGTTTTTTCTCAGAGTTTTTATACATATTTTGTTGTTTTTTAAATTTTTGTTTGTTTTTTTTGGTTCATGTGATTTTCTAGGGTTTATGTTGTTCAATGTGATATATTTAGGGATTTCTTTATTTTTTTGTGTTTTGTGAGTTGTTCTTACGGATTTGTGCTAATATTTGTGTTGCTGCTGCATGTTAGATTTGTAAGGAGATTTGCATAATTGCTAATTCAATCGAGAAGGAAGAATCGTTTGTAAGTTCTAAATTTTTGGCTGTGATATTTCAGTTACAGTTGATGATATTTCTCCCTTTCAGTGTGATATTTCAGGTTTTACGCATTAAGTATTGTAATTAGTAGTGTTGTGATGTTTTAATTTCAGCGCTTAATACTTATTGTGTTTTTATGCTTAAGTGTGCAATTGATGTTCAGTTTTGATTGTGTGTGATATCTTAGCGTTTTGTTATTATTTATGCTAATTTTGTTGTTGTTGATGTTCCTCGGATGTCTAAGAATGCTTTTGCCACTGCTGGTGCAATCGAGAAGGAAAGATGATTTGTAAATTTTATTATTTTGCAGATGCGATGTTTTAAATATTGTTATTGATGTTTTAGATTTTCGGTGTGATGTTTCATGTTTAGGGTTCAAGTTCTAGTATTTGTGCTGGTGTGATGATTTAATTTAAGTATTTGATGTTTTAAGTGTTTTAAGTGTGCAATTGATGTTTAGTTTGGTTGTTTTGATTGTGTGTGTGATATCTTATGATTTTGTTTCTATTTGTCCTAATATTTGTGTTGCTTTTGTAGTTTGTTAGATGTCTAAGAAGATTTGCATCACTACTCCTGCAATCGAGACGGGAGAAGGATTTGTCTTAATTTTCATTAGTGATATTTCAGGTACAGGTAATGATGTTTCTTATTTTAAGTGTGATGTTTCAGGTTTTAGGCTTTAAGTACCGCTATCAGTGTTAGTGTTATATTTTAATTTCAGTGCTTGATACTTGTGGTGTTTTCATTCTTAAGTGTGCAATTGATGTTGATTGTGTGTAATATCTTAGGGTTTTGTTACGATTTGTGCAAATTTTTGTGTTGTTGCTATTTCTTAGATGTCTAAGAACGCTTGCCCACTGTTGTTGCAATCGAGAAGGAAGTAGGATCTGTAATTTTTGTTATTTTTCAGATGTGATGTTTTAAGTATTGTTGTTGATGTTTTTGGTTTTCTGTGCGATGTTTCATGCTTTAGGCTTTAAGTACTGTTATCTGTGTTGGAGTGATGTTTTAATTTCAGTATTTGATTCTCGTGGTGCTTTCATATTTAAGTATGCAACTAATGTTCAGTTTCGTTCTTTTGATATTTTAGTGTGTACTGATTGATGTTTTAAAACTTTTATATTGATGTTTTAAATATTGTATTTGTTGTTCTACAATGTAGTTGTTAGTCACGTTATGTTTGCTATTGTGATGTTTTTATTTCAGACATTGATATTTTTATTACTGTATGTGATGTTTTATATTTTTCACATGAACACTTTCCAAGGTAGAGCTTTACGTTGTCATTGATGAGGTAATAAAAACATGCTATGAGGAATCATGCTCCTGAAGATGTTCCCTTTAACAAAGGACCAGAGCCGACCTTTCTTGGCGTTGGTGGGGTAGAAGAGTCACCCTCTTCAAAACCAGCAAAAGAGAAGGCATGTTCTTAAACAAGCACGCAACGAGGGTAAATAAGTTGGGGAGAAATAGAATTTGATTGCTTGGGATGTATTGCTTGTCATTGATTTTTCAGTTATGATGGTTGATTATTAGTGTTGAGGCGCTTGATAGTTATTGATGTTATAGTTTGATTTTAATTTTTCAGTTTTTATGTTAGCGAAGTTTTAGGGCATTTGAACATTCGTTGTAATGAATGATTTTTAACAAGTTATTTGAAATGCAATAATAGTGGAATGTATAAGTGCAGTGGAACATGTGATTATCTTGTTTAAATCAACATTTTATCGTTACTCTTGTAAAACATCACACAAAAAATTGAACCATCACAACATTACAACGTAACATCACACAAAAAATTGAACTATCGTAGCATTACAGTGTAACCTCACAGTATGATAGGAAATAATAATCAAGTCCCGACAAGCTAACTTTAGATGAGCTGAGCATTATGTGTATTTTAGTTTTGTATTGGATGTTGTTTTATTAATTTTTGAATTTTTAAATTATCTATTTGATGTTTAAATATTTTTGTTTGGTGTGTAGTTTAATTTGTACCTAACATTAAACTATTCTAATTTATTTGATGTTTTAACTCTAATTCAGTGTATTTTTAGTATTTTTATTTGATGTTTAACTATTTTATTATTTTTATGTGATGTTTATCTATTTTATCGTTATAATTAATTTTTAACCTTGATATTTTAATAATTTAATAGGATGAATTATAATTTGATGGTGAAGTTTTAAAAAAACTAATCAAAATTCAAAAAATCATGCTCAAATGATGTTTTAATAATTGAGAAAAGTGCATATATAACCCTATATAATTGATGAAAGTGCAAATATAACCCTGCGATAATGAAAGTGCAGATATAACCCTGCGATAATTGAAAGTGCAAATATAACCCTGGTCAGTCAATGCCGGAATAATGGCTTTAGGGTTATATTTGCACATATGTATAATAGTTAGGGTTATATTTGCACTAAAAATCAACTCAGGGTTATATTTGCACTTTCTCCAACACACAGGGTTATATTTGCATATTACCCAATTTAATTTGTCATCTACCTATTTTCCCTCTAATATGATCCCACCATGAGACGGTGTGAAAGGAGACAGACTGGCTTCTCATGAATGGTAGTTGACTGATTGGAGTGAGTTTCAGCCTTTCTAGTAGTTGGAGTTTGTGGAACAAGTTGTAGAGATCCCATCATTTTTAGTACTTTTTCTTTATAGAATCCAAACCAGTAAGAAATTGCTTTAGTGGTTGGTGGCTACATAGCTTTCATCGATTTAAGGAGAAATGTACTCCCTCCATTTTTTTTCATTGGCACACTTACTAAAAGTGGTATTTTTTTTAATTGGCACTTGCTATTTTGGGCAAGTTTAAGGTTTTTACATCCACTCATTTTACTTTCTCTTCTTTCAATTCAATTTCATCCACTCATTTAGCATCTCCTCAATTCTAACACCAAAAGAGAGATGCTAATGAAAAAAAAACGGAGGGAGTACATGTTTATCGGATACGAGCATCCTATTTTTCTCTTATCATCCCATAATAATCCTCTTCTTAAGTCTCCATCAACTTTGCTTCCGTCCTGGTATATATTATTGTTAATAAATTCAACAAAGCCCCCTTTTTGTAAAGATTGGTATGTCTATATCAGTTTTGCATTAAACTAAGCTAGACATAACGTGCTAAAGGAAAACTACAGTGCTAATTTTCACCGTTTAGGAAATTTGATATGGGTAAAATGAGAATTCATTATGTAGCAATAAGGATATTTTCGTCATTTCAAATCTAGTTAATACTCAGATTGATGAGTCAACTTTGACACAGTACCAAAAAGGTTATAACTGCACATTTTATCATAAAATTTATTTCTACACTTTCACATTTTGCAGGGTTATATTTACACTTTTAGTCTAAAATTAGGGTCCCTTTTCACTTGACTCTACATATAATCATAATCAAACCCTAAAAATTATAGTAATAAGATTCGTACTTATTGATCTAAAATCGATCTAACATAATAGGCTCTTTGAAAGTACTCCCTCCGCTCCTTTCCACCTAATTTATTTTTTAGATTGTTTTCATTTATACTGACACATTTTATATTTTAATGAAATTTTTTAATTTTATCTATTCATTCCAATTTTTTTTAAAATTTTTTTTATTAAGTTCATTTTTTTTCATCTCAATTCAAACGCTCAAACTCATGGTATACATAGAAACAAAAAAAGAGATTACATGATTATGATATGATAAATGGGATAAAGATACTAAGTGACATGTGGCCAGGGTATGGCCTAATTACACCCACGAAAAATTAGAGATTTTTTTGGCACCTCTGGAATTTTCCAATAATGTCAAGCACACTTGTGCACCTAGTATATATTTCACCTCCCTGTTTCCCACAAAGTGGAGATTATGTCCAACTTGGAGTTCGACCGCAACAATATAAGTAAGCTGATGCATATGTCACTGTATTAAATTTGCGCCACCAAAGGGGTTGAGGTGGATATCAAAAGTTGCAACCTTGGATACTGAAAGTGATCCTACAAACAAACCTTAAGAAAACTCCAGAAGGGCTGTCTTTTGGATGCAAGAGTTTCTTGGTAAGCCTAATTATTCCAGTTCTTGCATGCAAATTTTGATCTTTTTGTCTGTTTGGTATCTGTTTTCCGGATTTGGGGTTTTGATTGGCTAGTTTTGGGGATTCATTTGGGCTCAGTTTTAATCTTCATCCCTCTGATTCAATTCAGGATATGGGTTGAATTTGAAATGAAATTTCTCAATGAATTGAAACTAGAAAGTTTAGTTTTTCGCCTTCTTGGGTGGCTAATTGTATAGACTTTGATGCTGGCTGCTTTGTTCTTCTGTTGAATATCTGGAATGTGTGTGATTTTGTTGTTGTTTTAGCTTTCGGGTTTTGATTGATTACAGTGATTGAATCCCCTTTTCTTTTCTTCATATATGTATGATTTCTTCTCCACTTTTATGCTGTGTTTGGTTTAATAATCTATGCTCTTGCTTTTTGGGGAAAGGAGTTGATATATCTTTACTGAAGTTTTTTTTACTCAACGGATTCTGATTATGTCTTCCATAGTCCTCACATCAAGGAGTTCTGTTCCTAGAATCAGGATGACATACACTGTTATTTGTGAGATGCAAGATCCCTTTTTGGAAAGTCCGATGGTGCTATTTTTTCAAAACATAGCAATTGTTGCTGTCTCCAAAAAAATAGTGTATGTCATAGGACTTTCCAAAAAAAGGATCTTGCATATAAACACAGGTCCTATGATGCTATTTTTTGGTATACTATGTGTTTCATAGCAATTGTTGCTGTCTTTCTGAAACAGGCTATCGCAGGTTGTGTTGTATTCCTCGGATTCCATCGATGTTGTATTTGCGAATGTTGAAGAATTTAGGGGAGTGTTGAAGAAGAGCCTATTGAAAGATGGGAAGCACTCATGAACCCTTGAGCAATGGTCATCCAGCTGATCCAGGACTTCAGATTATTCGGCATCCTTCTTACCAGTCCCACAGAAAACTGACTTGGTTTGATATTAGAGTGTTTTATGTGCGGATCAGCAATCTGAAGGTTGATGAATCCACCCCAGAATGTTTATCACTAAACCATATCCCTTTGAGCCCCGACACTCTGCTTGAAGTGAATGGTACTAGGTGTTCCATCTCCTCCGAAGGCATGTCATGCTTTCTTAGAAGGGATCGGGTTGATAAGAAATCTGAGGAAGCTACATTTGTGAGTACCGATAGTATTAGGTTAACCGGGAGTGTGAAGTTTGAGGTCTTCCATAAAGATGATATCTTGCTTTCTGGGGTTCTTGAGGTGTCATGTAGCAATGGATGTAGCAACGGATACACTGGGGAGTCAAAAGTGAATAACAAGAAATGGAGCATGAATTGTGAAACAGTAACAAGTACCGGGGGATTCTTGAAGGGCAAGCAAAATCAAGGTTCTGAGTCATTGTCTCCGACCATTGAAGTCTATGTTACAGGTTGCTTCTTGGGTGAACCTATCATCTTAACCAAGACACTACAGTTAAATTCCCGTAAGAAGCACCTTAGAAAAGGGATGCTCGATCCAATACCAGAGTCTGATGCAGCTGAGTCGCACAAGGATGGAACCGGACTTGAAATGCAGGTATAATTTTGGAAAATTCTTAGTGCTAAGATATGGCTCTTAAAGCAACATTTACAATAAGCTAACTGTTATCTTTTTAAGTTAAATGTGTGTGCTTACTTGAATAATTGTTCGGGAATATCTTATCACATGGCACGACCACGAGATCTTATCCTTTTGCTGGGACTTCCTCATATGAAACATGCTTCTTTGATTGAAAACGCATGCGCCTCGTTAGGATTTGGACCATGGAAAAGCAAACATAATCTTATCCTAGACATGCCATGAGGGTATGGGCAGGCACATTTTTCTAAATAATGCCAATATACATGTAAATACAGAGTTGCACACAGATATGCACTTTTTCTGGTTATCCTCTGCAACAATATCCGAATGCGACACTTTTGGGCCCCACTGTCTTTGCTCTAGATTTTTTGAAGGTTAATGAGGTTTTACTCTTTTATGCCTCTGTGACATTGAAGTTACTGAACTTAAAGAGTATTTTATTAGATTAAAGAATGTCGATGACTGGCGCACCAAACTTGTGGCGAGTCTTATGGTAGTTGTATCATAGGGTTTCGAGATGTGCTAACATTGCGTGCTTTTTGTAAGGCGTATACTTATTCTAACGCCAGTAACGAAAGTGAACAGTATTGGCTTCCTGTAGATTGGCTGCTATGCTTGCTGAAAGTTACAAGACGATATATCTTGCATAATTTATACACCTTCTGTGAGAAATCTAGTTTTATTAGTACCCTTATTTGACTGATCGGATATGAATTGCATGAATTACCCCTGAAGGTGTGGTAGTTTGAAATTCAGCAGGCTCTTGCCACTGATTTCTTGAAAGTTGAAGCAGATCCATTAAGATTCATGCTGAATTCCAAGTAGTAAAAACACATTTTGTTCTTGTTTTCTACATGTCTGCCTCATCCACCATTATCATTCATTTCCACGTTGATAGAGTTTTACTGGTACCAGTTATCATTTGTTTACTGTTACGTGTCATAAATTTATATTTAGTCTCTTTATCAGGAACTAGACCGTAAAAAGTTAAACTCGTTGCCAACAAATGGAGCCTATCTCACAGTTTTTCATGCTTGATTTTACTGCATTCTACAGGCTGCAGAATACAGAACCTATAAACCCGAAACTGAGGAAGACTTGAACCATATGTACTGGCGAGGGACAGAATATCTAGAAGGGGAAGATGGTGAATTATCCTGGTTCAATGCTGGCGTGAGGGTGGGTGTCGGGATTGGCCTCGGCATTTGTCTAGGAGTTGGTGTAGGAGTTGGCTTGCTTGTTCGAACTTACCAATCCACCACAAGAAACTTCAGACGACGCCTTCTCTAGTTCTTGTGGCGGCTTCTCTTGTTTTACCATATCCTGAGTGCGCGTCTGCGTGATGTTTATACTGGTTTATAGATCAACTTCAAGGACTGTGCTACCAATTTTGTTGCATACTGTTCTCTTCTTTCCTTTTCAGTTGTACACATAATACCTAGTTTGTTGCCGGAGAGTTTGAGCGACAGAAAAACAGTATAGACATGAATATCTTACGCTGAACTGAAACACTTTGTATCGAATGTGTAAATCCATGTTCTGTTTTGATTGCATTAAGATGCCTTGCCTAAAACATGTACTAGTTACAATCCCTTCAAATTTTTGAATGAAAAATAGGAATAACATTTTATATGTGTGATTCACAGACCATACTCCAAATGGTTACTGCAAAACAAACACTATCTGAAGCGGTAGAGAAACAGTTTCAAAAGTTGAGTGTTGAGAATGCTAACCAAGTTTCATCTGAACGTTTTCAAGAAGAGTGAGGAATAGCTATCCAAATGCCAAAAACGTTCACGATGACACGCACAAAAGTCAGGGTCGTCAGGGAAAACCTTGGATATTGAAATCAGGGAAAACCTTGGAAATTATTTTAATATTACGATGTGTCAGATCTAGGGCATACCAATTCGATTCAATGGAATGACAATTCCTCATTTGGAATCAGAACATGCAGCTTCATACGCTTCAAAGAAGTAAGAAGCTATATTAGCAGACCAACCAGAATCCCGATAACACATACTACATTATTTGAGAATTCTTCATTTCTCTTTCAAAGTTGGCAACTAATGAAAGAAACAAGGTGGTCAGTCTACTTCAAGAACACTTCACCGATGCTCTTATAATTAGGACAAAGCATTATTAGAATTAATATTCAGTATAGTTCGACACCTATATCATTAGTTTTAGAGGACAGGCTAGCCACTCATGTTAGCGGTTAGCCGGAGACAGATCAGAAAACAGAAAATCAGCTAGCCGCTGAAGCCAGGGGCTCTGGTTCGGGCGCAACTTCAGCCTTGAAGCAACCATTGGGATGTTTGTCAAAACCCCATCTTTTGGCTGCTTTCACATCATCCTGAGCCATTTGTCTTGAGAACTCTTCATGGTCATATTGCAATGTGGCCATTCCCCCAAACTCTTTGGGAAGATTATCCACATCAAAGAATGATCTCATGAGCTCCACACTATCCTTATTCTTAGGATACACAAATTTCACCTTCTGAAATGTCTTGGGATCCAAAAAGTACTTGACAACCTGCGACACGGATTTGTAGATGGAGTAAATGATGATCGGTGAAATAGAATGTACAACATCAGTAACTAATTTACCTTCCAGAATGCTTCAAAAATACGCGGAGGATTGTAAAGAAATGCTACAGCTAGTCTCTCAGGGTAATGGTTTTGCAGTATGTTGACAGTGTCTCTTGTAGTTTTCATTGGCACTTTGTTGGTTATTGACCAGCCAGTGAAGTCTATCAACCAAGCCATCTGTTCTTGACCTTCAGGAAGATTCAGAATGGCATTTTCGATCAGATACACCAAATGTCGGATCTGGTTGTCCATTCCTGTTGTGTTCTGCAAAGAAAAATTACATACTTAGGATCCAACACGATAGGGTGAAGTGAGAGAAATCCCAAAATTGATCAAATATGAAGGATTCTTATCATCATAACTGAGACTTTACCTGCATTCCAGGTCGTAGAATAAGAACAGTCCTCCCTTCCCGATCATGAAAGTTAGCTCTGTATACCTTTCCTGTCTCACCCTCGCCAGCAACCTCATTCTAACAGTTCATGAGATTTTAAAAGTCAGCAATAAGATCTCTCACCAAATTTCAGAAAGAGGGGATGGAGAACTCACAGGCATTTGCTTCTAAACTTAGTTAACTAAACAAATAATTGTATTAGAATAAAAAGGAGCTATCAGCAAACCTTTATTTCTTCATTTTGAATAAAAAAATAAAGTAGTCAAAAGGTAAATATCATGATTGATTCAAATGTCAGACACGATGACTTCCAGAGTTGGGACACAATCATTATGAATCAAAAATTTCCACCCTTACCCAGCGAATTTCTTCTGGCTTATAGGTAGACCTCCACTTAAGTGTTTCCTCTAGCATTTTCTTCGCCTTGTCAACACTCCAGTTGCGGGCTTCCAAATATCTCTTCAAGCACGCATCAGTGGAGTATAGCAAGCTGCGTTCGGGTAAAGTACCCAGTGCAGCCTTAAGTTCACTAACCTGCAAGCAAAAATAAGATGTTATAAGAGTTCACAGCGAAGCATCAACTCACAATTTATGGGATGAAATATGAAACAGAGAAAAACTACCCTCCTTAGAGCCAGAAACACACACACACAATCATAACTCATACGTACATATATCTTAAACAGTAATAAAGATAGAGCCCTAAATCAATGAAAAAATATATTGTTGAAAAGTGATAAATCAGTTGTGTAATTTATAGTCTACCACTTCCCATTACCTTCTCTGGCTGCTGCTCAGTAGAATCCTGCTCATGATGAGGACTGCTCCGCCGACGAAACATTGCTACAAAACCAGTATCAGTTTCATCAAATATTAGCAGTTAAATTTTCAGTAATCAAACATGTTTCAGCAAAACAGATGAAAATGCTACGAGGGAAATAATGCCACATGAAAAATGTGCTCAAGCAGGCAGCTTTTGGAAACATAAGCAAAAGCAAGTGTGGAAAATCTTCAGTTAAGGATTCATCACGATACAAACAAGACTAAAGAACTGTTCCAAAACAAACAACAAAGAAAAACTCAACTAAAATATTCAGGTAGAAGAAATTATGCAAGACAGGTTTCACCACTTCTACTCTTTCTCACGCATCAAGTCATCAACACACAAAATATTTACACATTAATCTATTAACTTTCACCCTCACTTTTCAAACAATTATACAGTGGGCGTCAATCTTCGATTCACTCCCCAAATTGACCCGAACAGACCTAAAATTTTGATGTTCCCTCAAGAGTATTAAGATTCTTTCGCAGAACCAGATCCAACAAAAAGGCTCGGAATCACGAGTAGCAAATGCAGAAAATGAACAAACAGCTAAACCATGGACCCCCTAACATTAACCAAACTCACAAATGTGGTCCTAGAATAATTTCCAATAGTACACATTAACAATTCATTATTAACACACTGTATGTCTTGCCTAACACCGAAAATAGACAAATCAGAAGAAAATCAACATCTTAAGCAATCGACTGATAATTTCCACAAATAACGCAAACAAGATTGCTACAAAAATAAACAAATCACATAGACCGCCAAAGGTAAAAAAAGCACCAATTCACCACTCTTGTACAAAATTTGACAAAAATTCCATCGCAATTTATCAAAATTTCCGCGAAACAGTAATCGATCAATTAATAACAGCAAAACTCAAAATCACCATTAAAAACAGAACCGACAATCTCAACCGGAATCCAGTCGCCGGCGCCGGAGATACCTGGCTCGAGCTGGCGACGAGAATACGGAGAACGGGAAAAAATGGAGTGATTTATGCAGAAGGAAATGCGAACGAGGTAAATCGTTTCGTACCTTTTTTGCGACGGTTAGTTCATACGATTACGCAAATTCTTTTTTTCCCACACACTGAGTTGCGGAGCTGTTTGTCTGTGTGTGACTGTGTGACTGGAATGTCACTACTAGCGATATTTGTAGTGTCCACACACTACACGTTCCACGCGAGGGTAGTAAATACCGTTTCATTAGATGTGATACACTTTCTTATTTTTGGTTATTTTTGTGAATTTTGCACACTTTTATTTTATTACCAGATTCTTCAATTTCATCTATTCACTTTACTCTTTATCCCTAAATTCAATTTTATCCACTCATTTTATTCACTTAAATCCAAACACTTAGAGGTAGGAAGCCCCATCCAACAGAAAGTAGAGAATACGTGTACTGCTGATATTTTTCGTGTTTTGCTATTAATTTTTTCACAACAATTTTTATATTTTTATTATAAGTGGCATTTTAGGTGTAATAAAATTACAGATTCTTGTAATATAATCTTTCAGATATTTATAGATCATTAATAAATATTTTGAATAGGAGTCCGTTTCTTGAAAGACGGTCTTTTCATAAACCATGGGAAGACCAAGGTTTAAAGTGAAAATTAGAATAAATGAAGATAAAATTTTCGGGTTGCATGAATTAGGTTATAAACTTTATAACTACTACATGTTGCATAATAAATTTTTAATACTACAACCAAAATATTTTACCTTTTATTATTCTAATTAAATCATGTCTTTCCAGAATTCTATGGAAAGACTGTCTTTCTCAAGACTTTGCCAAAAAATATATAGATTCCCAACTCTATTTGCAAAAATTAACCCTTTCATATTGATTAGAACTATTTTTGACCATCAATATATTTAATTATGCATATTTAAAAATGATTTAAAAAAATACTTCCTCCGTTCGATTTCAAACTTCACTTTTTGACTTTTAACAATAAACTTGAAAAATGTTTGATCATTAATATCTAACATTAAGAATATTTAAAACTTGTGATAATTTAATATATTGAAAATATATGTTGTAACGAATCTAACAATGTATCACACAATACTATTTATACGTATATACCAATTTAATTTTAGGGTCAAAGTTAGGAAGTTTAGATTAAATAAATAGTTAAATTGCAGCTTGAAATGGGACAAATGAAGTAATATTATAAAACACGATGCCAACACAATTCTAATGATATCACATGATAATATATTATCTCATATATTAATTAAATTTTACTTTTCAAATTAATAAAGTTTGACTAAATGAATGGTGACCAATGCAAATAGAGATGTGATAGAGTAACATAATCTTTTCAGATATTTCTAATTAATATACTTCCTCTGTTTCTCTAATAGTGGCACATTATTTTTGGTGTTAGAATTTAGGAGATGCTAAATGAGTG
Organism: Rubia yunnanensis; assembly: GCA_037428765.1. Taxonomy (NCBI): domain Eukaryota; kingdom Viridiplantae; phylum Streptophyta; class Magnoliopsida; order Gentianales; family Rubiaceae; genus Rubia; species Rubia yunnanensis. Next base: position 103,308,105 of record CM075067.1, on the reverse strand, counting down.
GATGAAATTGAATTGAAAGAAGAAACAGTAAAATGAGTGGACGTAATAACCTTAAATTTGCCATAAATAGAAAGTGTCAATATAAAAGAAACATTTCAAATTAGAAAGTGTGTTACTATTAAAGAAACGGAGGTGTAGTAAATATTTTGAAAAGGTTTTTTTCTAAATTAGTTATAACAAATTTGATTGAATTCAACAGATAACTCAAGCGGTTATTATGATAATTTTTATCAAAATCATTTAAACAATTTTTAAGCTCAAATTATAAAGATCTGTTTGCTACACATGGCTGTTATGTTTACAACTGTCACAGCCAATGATCGGACGGCTGAGATAGAGTCAAATTCGGCTTCGTCATGGTGCGTCGATTCTTTGACCGACCTAGAGTTGGACAACAATTTAGGCGGTCGCGATCGAAGACCTGATATACGGTATATATCATATACCTGCCTGCCCCAAACAGCAGGTCACCAGCATGTCCATATAAACTGTCACGTGGCAGGTGACGCTAGCAAACTTTGCCTCATATAGTTAAACTATTCCCCTGTCTCATTTTAAATTAGATAGAATAATGAGGAAAAAAAAGTGAAAATTTATACTCTTCCAGCCCAGATTAAACGGTACATTTTACTATTTGATATTATTCATCGTTAAACTTTGACTGTATATATAAATAGATATATAAGTAATAATATTATCGTATGTGATATTATTGGATTCGTCATAACGAGCAGTTTCTAAAACACAACTTTTTGATTGCCGATATTATGCGTAGTTAAATATATTAATGATCAAACATGTTTCTTGGTAACCGTGAAAAAGATTCTATGTAATTTAATCCATGACGGAGGGAGTAGTGAAATCACATAGTGATTGATGTGGAATAAATGAAAAGACAAATGTAGCCATAATTAGTTGCGCATCTTAAGGAATGTGATTGGTAATTTAGTTTTTTACTAGCTTCCACATCATTCGCTATTAGTTTCACTGTGAATTTTCACTCTCTCTATCATCACTCAATTTGAATAACTATTAGTTTAGCCAAAACTTCTTAACTTTGACCTCACAATTGAATAAGCGTAGCTTAAATATTACCAAGTGATACTATGTTAGATTCGTTATAACATATATTTTCATAATTTCAACTTTTTACAAATTTTAAATATCCTTAATAAATGGTATTAATGATCAAACATTTTTTTAGTCAAATGGTGAAAGTCAAAGTATGCCGGTTGAAAGAAGGAGTTAAAAATATCTCTGATGTAGTAATTGGATTACATAATTTTAGATCAACTCTCAATAGAAAATTACTGTAATTCAGTGAAATAAATGCTTACTATTATTCAAGCTTTAAAGAAAGGCAAAGTTTTGGGAAAGATTGTATTTTCATATACTTGTGGGAAAATGAAGTTTAATTAGAATACTAAAAGGTAAAATGTCTTAGTTGCAATATTAAAAATTTATCATGTAACATATAGTAGTTATAAAGTTTATAACCCGATTCATGCAATCCGAAAATTTTATCTTCATTTATTTTTATTTGCACTTTAAACCTTGATTTTTCCATGACTTATGAAAAGAAAGTATTTTAAGAGACAGACTCTTAATGAAATGGGTTTATTCCAGAAAATAAATGCCATCATTTCTAATCTAATTACCGTAATTCAAAAGCACCTTCTAATTGCACAGTCAGTCCCTTATTTCATACGTCCCGTCTCAGTCAAAGGTCTATATTAATTTTTGGGATAAATACCAATATAATTTACCTACTTGATTAAGTGTCAATATAACTTTGAGATATTTTTTAGTGCAAAAATAACCCTAACTAGTTAATGAAGTACCAATATAATTCTCAGACCTCATTTCCAGCATTGACTTTGATTTACAGGCATTAGGCATTGACTCTATGTAAATTGACCAAAATACCCTCTAGGCAAAATATGAAATTAGGTGGACAATTTTACCCTCATAATCCGCGGACCACCGCCGGAACAAATAGGGTTATATCAGCACATTCCTATAACTTGTAGGGTTATATCAGCACATTCCTATAACTTATAGGGTTATATCAGCACATATTATAAAAATTAAGCGTGTGGTACTCGACTGGCCTTAACGGGCGACCACATCATCATATACATCATTATCATATCATAACAATATCTTATACACCATAAAATTCGACACCATGGCACCATCATTCATATTAAACACCACAAGTTTTAGGAATGTACTGATATAACCTTATCAATTTTTATAATGTACTGATAACCCTACCTATTACGGTGACGGTCTAACGGTGGTCCGGCGGCAGTCCGACAAACTACGAGGGTAAAATTGTCCACCTAATTTCAGATTTTTTCCAAAGGGTATTTTGGTTAATTTACATAAAGTCAACGCCGGAAAATCCAAGTCAATGCCGAAATTGAGATCTGAGGGTTATATTGACACTTTCATTAACTAAGGGTTGTTTTTGCACTAAAAATTATCTCTGAGTTATATTGGCACCTACTCAAGTAGATAGGGTTATATTGACACCCATCCCTTTGTTACACGAATATCTATGTATGTTAATGTGGTCAAAGTTCAATTAGAGGCGATGGATTGAAATGAGCTAGACAAATTTTATCCACAAATTCAGCCTAGTTAGGAAATAGTAAAAAATGTGAACATTTAGTTGGGACAGTAAAAAAGGAAACATAGTATCCTTTGAATGGGACAAGGGGAGTAATAAATCAAAGAGATGGTGTCCTGTAAGTAAGCTTAAACTTTATACAGTGACATTTTTGCAAAATTCAACACAAAATTTTGTCTTACTCAAACTTGTTTACTCACTGTGTCCCATTTCAAACTGCAAACTTTGACTTTCAGCAATCGGCTTGAAAAATATTTGATCATTAATATATTTGATTAAGGATACTTTATATGTGTAAAAAGTTAATATTATGAAAATATAAATTATAACAAATCTAACAAAGTATTACATGATAATATTTACACTTAAACACCAATTCAATTTTGTGGTCAAAGTTAAAAAGTTTTAGCTAAATGAATAGTTAAACTGCAACTTAAAATGGGATGGAGGGAGTACAATTTTTTTTAAAATTCCATCCCAATTAAAATGTTTTTCAGTCACTCCATACGAGCACAGACAAAGAACGGAAGCCTCCATTGAATATTAGTTGAATCCAACTAAACAAAGGGAAACTTACAAATAGAACCAACAAATATAGTATGAAAATTAATAATTTCAATAGTTAATGAATATTCGATCCTCCTTCCTCCAACGTAGTACAACTCTTTTCCACTCAAGAGTACGAGATTATTTCGTGAACACTTAGAAATTATTAAGTGGCGCGTTCAAAAATTATATTTAGTGGCCTTCCCATTAAATAAATGCAGAGTCTTGGGAAAAAACTCTCCACATACTTATGAAAATGCGAAGTTTAATTAAAATAATAAAAGGTAAAGGTTCTTAACTGTATTATTAAAAATTTATTATACAATGCAATGGATAGAAGTTATAAAATTTATAATTTGATTTATGCAACCCGAAAACTTTATCTTCATTTATTTTAATTTGCACTTTAAACCTTGGTTTTCCATAATTCATGGAAAGATTATCTTAAAAAATGACAGACTCTTAAATAAATATTGTCAAACCCTGATCCCCCTCAATTGTCAAAGAAGAACGAGAAGACAGACGAATGTCGCTGGCCCAATTTTCAACCATCACTCTCATTTCAAAGGGGTGAGTTGACTCAGTTGAGTGCTTCTAGAAAAAGACTAGACAATCTAGACTAAGAGCATCTCCAATGCGGGTTTCGTTAGAGTAAATTTTAATTGTCACATAAGATTTACTAACGCCTATTATTAAATTTAATCTCCAACCCAGGAGTCGGAGGTGAACGTCGATATTACGTGGCTAAAAACATAAGTGACCCGTCGAGATGTACTTCTATTCTCCGAAGATGATATTGAATGTCGGGCTTTGCCAAATCAGCCACACAAAAAAACAAAAGCGCCTTATTTAATTTTTTTTATTGGGTAGATACTTTGGTGTTTTGATGTAGTTTTGTTTGGAAAAATTCTCAAATTCACGCTTACCATAATTTTGTACACCACTAAAAATAAACCAAACTACATTGAAAAATGAAATGGGAAAATTAATTTTAAACGTTGATTTATTTTTATATATAAAATAAAATAATAATTTAAAGAGATTTAAAAATATTTTCAATATATGTGGTAATATATATATATATATATATATAATTATACTCAAAAAATTATAAGTATTAGTCTATTAACATTAGAATTCAAATTGTTTTCAAATTCTAAAAAGTAACTATGAATTTATAGGTTATAAAATAATTGAATGATGTATTTTAATAATAATGAAAAATCCACATGTTAAGTGCTAAATATATTCATTTATATTTAATAATATATAAATAATAATGATGCATATATTATAGATTGGCAAAAATAAAAATTAATTTCAATTAATTTTTGTTTTTTACTCTTTCTCCATAAAAATAAAATTGAGACATAAATTCGAAAGTTTCTTAACCCATTGTCTATTTAATAATTAGTTAATTTAATTAGAATAACAAATTAATTTCTATAATAGAATCAATTTTATTTTAAATATGAACTAAAAATAAGTTAGTGCCGATTAATGTGATACTCAAGTTCATAAAAACTATTTTATTGAACCAATATAATTATTTATGGCAAATTCTTGGGAAAGACGGTCTTTCCATAGGCTTAGGGAAAGACGGTCTTTCCATAGGCTTATGGAAAGACGGGGTTTAATTAGAATAATAAAAGGTAAAGAGTCTTAGTTGCAATATTAAAATTTTAGTATGAAACATGTAGTGGTTATAAATTTTATAACCCGGTTCATGCAAACCAAAAATTTTATCTTCATTTCTTCTAATTTACACTTTAAACCTTAGTATTTCCATAACTTGTGGAAAGACCGTCTTTCAAGAACGGACTCATTATTTATTCTCCATCATTACTCTTGTCAAATAATTAGATGCATCCAAAATATAATTACCAAAATATAATTAATTGTATGAATATAATATTTGTTGATATCAAATATAATATTAAAATACAATTTCAATATTATATATATATATATACACGTCACATAATAATTGGGAGTCTGTAGCATATCCACGTTACATAATAATTATTCATTTAAAGTTTGGATTGTAGAATGATTTCAAACGAGACCCACAGTCGAAACATTTAATATTACGTCAGACTGAAGGTGAATCGATGTGATTCTACTATTTATACCCGTTAAATAAGGAAAACCCTCCTTGCATTGGAGATGCTCTAAGCGTGCGGTAGGGTGAGTTGGATTTTAATTTGATCAAAGCGCATATATATATAACCTATAAAACCTACATAATTGAAAAAAGTGCAGATATAATCATTAGATAATTAAAATGTGTAAATATAACCCTAGATAATTAGGTTACGTGCAAATATAACTTTTTCCCATAGATTCATGCCGAAAGTGAGTGAAAAGACTATTTTACCCCTACGGAAAAAAAGATGCATTTAATAATTTAACCCCCAAAACCCCCTACCCTAATGCTTCTTCATTTCATCTGCGCCGTTCTTCTTCACTGAGCTTACACCCGAGCCGACCTTTTCACATTGACCTCGCTCGCCCTTTTCACATTGCTCGATGGTGGCGGAGATCGACTCCGACGACGACGAATTCAAGAAGCAGAGGAACCTGGACAAGCTCTAGTTGCAGGTTGTTTGGCTGAGGGCCGAAAACAATAGCCTCGTCGAAAAGCTCAACATTGTCTCCGATTCGCAAGACATGATGGCTATGGAGAATGATCGCCTGAACGAAGAAGACTCCAATCTCCGGCGAATGCTCGGACAATTCCAGGCCTTCAGCATCGACGGAGATGGATGCTTCAAATTTGAGGAGTTCAAGAAGATTATGTCCAACGGCAGAGCTTGAGAGGTGTCCATCGTCTCGATTTCTTCAATAGCTAGGGTTCTGCGGGGCTGGTGGTGGGTTTAGGTGGCCGAGGAGGGATTAGGGATTAGGTGGTGGGTTTAGGGGCTCGGGTTCTACGGTGGTGGGGCAGAAGGTTCTATGGTGGCAGAAAGAATGGTGACGATTGGTTCTGAAACTCTGGTGCTTGGATGATAAGCGCCGGGGTGTTCAACAGCGGAGCTGACTAGTGGCGGGGCTAGCTAGGCAGGTGGTGGTAGGGCTGGCTGAGCCAAGTGGTGGGATGACGGATTGGTGGTTGTGGTGGATAGGTGGTGGGAAGGCGGGTCTGGTGGTGGTAAGGTTGGGTGGTGGGGGCAGTTTTATCTTTTCAAATTTTGTATTAGGTTAGAAGGACATTTTTGTCATTTTCGATCAGTCAATGGTTAGAAATGGCCAATCAATGCCGGAATAATGGCTTTAGGGTTATATTTGCTCTTATGTATAATAGTTAGGTTTATATTTACACTAAAAACAACTCAAGGTTATATATGCACTTTCTTTAACATATAGGGTTATCTTTGCATATTTACCCTTTTAATTTTCTTTACGAACGGTGCAAATAACTACCAACGGTATAAATTATTACTAGTTGAGACATGTGTCTTCATAACTACCCTCTAGCAATAACTAACATAATGCAAGGACATTTATATTACATATTAATCAGACTGATCATCTGTATTATTACATATCAGAGATCCAATGGAAATTGTAACATCGCCTTCGGGGATATTAACTTGCTTCCCGCAAAAATCATGACCACTTGGCAGAGAGAAGAGTATCACGCATCAATATCACTATATTAAATAGGGATCTTCTACAACTGTAACACCAGTTGATCCAACTATGATGAATGTTGTCCAAAGTGTAAACACCTTGAAAAATACAGATCTGATGAATCCAAATTAATGGAGACCCAAATATATAATCACAATTTTTTTTTACAAACACACGATCTAAACAAACATGAACAACTAAATCGAGTTATCATCATGAGCAAACGATCTAATCGATCAGGTCGAAGAACAAAAATAATATATGGAGACAAATCTCAAAGTTATTAAATAACAAAAACATATGTTAAAATAAACCGTTGTTCCCCATCCCCCCTAATGAGAAGATATGGAAAAAATTGAAGAAGAAGGGGTGTTGCACTGGAGAGAGGGGGATGCTTCCAACGTAGGGTTTTTAGATTTTTTTAGAAATGTGCCTTTATAAACCTACATAATTGACAAAAATTCCAAAATAATCTTCAAGTGTTTGAAATTGTCAATATAAACCTAGATAATCACTAAAGGTGCAAAACTACCCATTCCGATAAATTTTGGTTGGAATTATGTGAAACTACTATTATACCCCTCTGGAAAAAAATGTGTAAATGTAAAATGATTCTAATGCCCCCAAACCCTAATTTTCTCTTCTTCATTTCCCATTCTCTTTCTCTTCTTCTATGATTTTCCATTCTCCTTATCCTTCTCTTCTTCTCCATTGTTCCTTTCTTTTCCTTTTCTCTTCTTTCCTTCTTTTTCTCTTTCTCCTTCTCCGCCAAATTTGCATGGCGGCAAGGCTTGTGGGTGGCGGGGGCAGGGCGAGGCTGATAGGTGGAGAATTATGGAAACTTTTCATTTGGTAGCTATGACTATATAGCATGCAGAGCTTCCCTCCGCTAGGGATGTTGCGCAACGGTGAGGCCGTGCGGGGGATCATCCTGTAGTTGAACTTGCGGGAGTGGGGGAAGGAGCCAAAGGAATTTTGGTAGCTCTTTGAGGGACCTAGTAGGTTTCGAAGGTCCAAAGAATGAGCAAAAAGTGCCAAAATTGCCGATTTGAATGCTTCATTTTTCTTCTCTCAGTCGCTGCCTCAACTTTAGATCCATTGATGCTTGCTCTTTGCGCTAATGGGTGTCACATCTGGTGCATGGGCGACGACGACATTGGGGTGGGTGGACTGTGATGGTGGGTGGAGTTAGGGGTGGTTGCCGGTGGGTTGTGGGGGAGGGTGGGGTGGTGACCAAGTGGAGGAGGTGTAACAACAACATGGCGGGAAAGTGCAATCTAACTAGTCTATATACAAATATAACCCAATATGCATGATTAAGTGTCAATGCACTTTCACCTTTTATGCACTTTCAATTATCTGAGAGTTACATTGACACTTAATCATGCATATTGGGTTATATTTGTATATAGACTAATTTGTTTTTTTGTCCCTTAAATATTCTGCAATACCTACTTTTGGTCCCCAAGGCCAATACCACATTTGTTCAGCAATTAACATACTGAAATTGAATTGTTTGATCCCCAGAGGCAGTTTTCAAGTTAACCGAAATGGTTTTCCAATATAGATAAGGGTATTTTAGTAATTTTACAAATTGAAAATTTTGAAAAATAATATTTTAGACACCATTAAAGAAACGGGCACGTGAAGCCACCATTTTTTTGGGTCTAAGGCCACGCGTCTTCTCTGACGTCGACGATCGGATTCCTTTGCCATGGTTTCTTCATCGCCATCGGAGCAGCTCTAGGCTGGCAATCAGATTCGCTGGCCATCATTTCAAACAAGTCAAACTCGATCGGGTCTTCTCACTCGCCACCGGTGATGGTGACATCGAGTTAAGAAGCCCCGTGATGAGCAGATTTTGACCTATCGTGTTCAGGATGCGGCTGTTGAGAGCCTTGATTTGGCTTGCAGCTTGTCCAAACTGTTGAACTGGCGGGCGGCGGAGAGAGATTTGAGGTTGGATTGGTGTGTCGGAATTGTGGGAGCAATTGGGCTGCTGAGAGGTCTGTTCTATTTTTATAAATAAAATTGGACAATTTTACTCCCCTAAAGCAAAAAACTTTATACGTGGAGAGGTAAGAGTCCAATAAATTTTAACAAGTGTTAATTAAAAATTACAATTAAAAACATCCTTATTTTTTTCTCCACTTAAATTTAACACTAGTTAGAATCACCCATGACCCTCACCTCCCCACGTACAAAATCCAACATATAAATTTTTCTGCCTGAAATTTGCCCAACCGTCAGAATCTAGCAACAATTCTAACATTATATCATGACTTAATTTCTAGAGTTATATCCACATCTATTTAAAAAATTTGGGGTCATCAGACCCTTTCTTCTAAGCGAGAACGTCCTGAAATTCGTTACTAGCCCTTTTTTTTTTTTGGAACAATAATAGTATCAGTGAACATTAAGAATTGCATAAACGGAATGATGCCGACATGCCGTATAAAATTCCGGACATCAAAATCATCCCAGCATATATTCTAAACAATCTGGAAGCCTAATGCGGCGCACGCCACTTCAATGATTTGGGCGACTAAAAACACAGCATATATTCCCTCTATCCCATCAGTAATAGTATATTTACTTTTTCAACGTTGAATCTATTAAATTTTAATTATAAATATTAATTAATATATACATAATAAATATATCAGATGAGATATTATTGAATTCATCTAACATATATTTTATAAATATAATTTTTTATGCATGAATATTGAAGACCGTAAAAAAATAAATATATCATTACTGTTGGAACGGAGGGAGTACATTGGAGCATTTCCTGGGCTAACGGGTGGGCAAGAGTGCATGTGGCAGCGAAATTGAGTCGGCGGAGGCAACATAAAAGAGGTACTTTAGCCCTCTCCAAGGTTAAGATGGTAATAGCAGCAATGTTGATGTTTGAAAATGGATAGTGGAGGGATCCTTCAAAGACAAAAAGAAAATGGAGGAGAATTTGAATTTGAATACCTGAAGATATAGAATGAGTCCTCCAATCTCCATTTTCAACAGTCATCATCATTGCTATCCCTTAGGAGTTATTTAAGAAAAATAAAAACCACCAATATTTGAGTTTGAACTTCAAAACTACTCTTTCTATTTTTATTTTTATTTTTATTCTTATTTTTTATATTTCAAAGACTTAAATATTGGTATTCTTATTTTTATTCCATCCCAATAAAAATAACATAAACTCACTTCCAAAGTCAAAATGAAGTAACTTCTACAATTTTATTTTATTATTAGGAAAAGTCTCAGAAAAGACGATTTTTTTATAAATTTATAGACAGTTCATATGGACATTTAGCTTAAATATTATATTTTTTTATGAAATTTAAATATTACATTTTATAATTTAAAATAATTTATAATATGTATCTGAAAGTAAAAATAAAAAAATATATAATATAAAAAATTATTTTAAAAAATTTTAAATTTTGTACTTCCTTCGTTTCACTAGAGTGGCACACTTCCCTTATTTGAATGTTTTTTTAAAATGGCACACTTTCTATTTCTGGCAAGATTCCTACAATCTCATCCACCCATTCTACTTTTTACTTTCTACCCTCAATTTCAACCTTTCATTACATTAATCCAAGGGCCTAAAGCTAGGGTGCCACTCTTAGGAGGGGTATATAATTTAACAAATGCAGTATATAAGATAAAGCCTATGATCATGCATGTTATATATACAAAGACTATGTAATTTATCTATGTAATTTATCGTGAAAATTATTACAATACATGTTTATAAATTATAATTTTTTAAAAAAATATGAGTAGTTAAATATTTCAATCGAAGCCAAAGCATATTATTTTAAAAAATGATAAATGTTCTACTTGCATGTTAGTACATTTCTAATTAAAACATCAAATAGTTATTGGTCAATTCCCAAAAATCCCTCAGTTCATTGCTCTAAAATCACTCAAAAAAACATATATGTTGTAACCTATATTGAGCAGACTCATTTAAAAAACTCGCATTAAAAAAAATGCAGTAGAAGTTCATACTAAATGGTATGATTTACCTCTAAGCAAATAAATAACAATGATTATAACAAATAAAAGACTTCTAAGACATGTAGAAAATAAAAGACCACACAAAACAAAAACAATGTTTTTCACAGCTACAAAGAGATCTAAAAGGATCCAGGTGGGCTCGAACCACCATCCTCTCAAATAAACACATTTGAGCGCTCTTCCAAGGTTGAGCTATGGACCCATCCAAATAACATTTGCAAGTTGGAATCGCAAAAATTGAATTCACCTATTGAATTTAAAAAATTCATAGAATATAACGAGAATATTGTGCTTGTTCATCCATAAATTATTACTCAGGTCCATTATATATGTCCTCGTGAAAATAGCACAAAATTTTTTAAAAAGAGGAGAGAAATGTGAAGATTAAATTGAGAGTATATAAAGTATGATGGGTGAATGAAAATAACCTAGTCTTTTACAAAAAGAAGAAGGGACCAAAATAAAAAAATTATTCCAATAAGGAAAGAGAAACATAATTAGATGACCAAGTACAATTATTATTTTTTCATACTCTATTTCTTTAATAACGGCACACTTTCTAATTTAAAACACTTCTTTTATATTAGCACTTTCTATTTATAGCAAGTCCACTCATTTTACTTTTTCATCTTTCAATTTCTTCCGCTCATTTTTAACACCTAAATTCTAACACAAAAAATAAAATAACATGCGAGTATATGACAATTATTTAACCAAATAACTATAGCCATAAGCCATGCTTTTGATTTATGTGAGAGTAGCAAGGGAAATGCAAGGACTTGAGAAAGTTTATACTGTAGGACATAAGAGGATTCAAACATTGTTCACTGAAAGTCATTTCACAAATTAAAAACATTCCACTGCTATATACCGAAATCAATCAAAAAGACAATAATAGGCTAGATTAGCTAGCAATACTTTTAACCCGAAGACAAAATATATCTAAAGTCAAGAAACTGACAGCTGTCTCAAAAGCTCAAACATAAACCTCAACACCGAAATTTGGTTATTTACCATTCACATTATCAAGGTACAAAACCTTGAAAACAAAGAATATCCAAAATCAAGAAAAACAAAAAATATCTAAAATCAAAAAACTGACAGCTGTGTTAAAAACTCAAAACACAAACAAAAACCCCAAAATTTGGTTATTTACCATGCACAAGATCAAGTTACCATGTAGAAACACTCTCGTGTTACTAAGAAGATTCCACAAGGGAGCAGAAACAAAGAATTTGTGCCCTTGGATGGACAGTTCTCGTGCCAATGATGCAAGGCATAACTATGCCGAACAAAACAGAACACAGCAACAGCAGGACGGAAACCTTCAGCAGCAGCAGCAGCTCAGCAGCTTCACCATCCACAGCAACCAAAGGCATGCACAATGATCCAGCGGCATCAGCATCCACATCACTCCACGCAATTGGTCCAAGTGATAAAGTCCCGAAGCCAACTCAAGCCCAATATATGGCTTAAATCTGGTGAACACTTACCCATTCAAGCACAGTGATGCTCATACCAACATATACAAGGATAAAGCTAGCCAAACCAGAAAGGATTCACACCCTGAACCCAACTGATACAACTAATAAAACTACAAATCTCTACATCCGTACAATCTGGTGCCAATGACAACAATGTCCCGGCAGTCCAAAAGACTTGTAGCAGATGCATAAAACTTATAACACAAGATTCGTTTATAATAATTGCAGGAAGCTAGACATAAAATTAAGTTAGCACTGTTAACGAAGGGGCAATATGGATAGGAGATATGGATTAAGGGGGAATAAATTGCAGATAAGAATGAACAGTTAAATAAATTTCCAAGGTTGATAGATATAATGATTGTATTAGAGGCCTGGAAAAAATCTGGAGATATGGATTGGGGAAGCGGGGATAAATTGTAGATTAGAATTAACAGTTGCATAAATTTCCAAACAGTTGCATAAATTTCCAAACAGTTGCATAAATTTCCAAACAGTTGCATAAATTTCCAAACAGTTGCATAAATTTCCGAGGTTGATATATATAATTATGGTATTAGAGAGGCCTGGAATAAATATTCTGATAAAATGCACTAATTTGTTGTACGAATCAAATTCTAAAACTTTATTTATAAACATAAAAAGCCTTTGAAACTCTAAAAAAAAATTGGAAAGCATGACTTCAAAACCTTTCAAAAACTTGGCAGTTAAAATAAAACTATAACATATTAATAATTAATCCTGATTTCGACAAACGAAAATACGTTTTAGGCATAGTATTCTGAAATTCATAAAAGTAGTGCATACGAAAACACATTTTAGGCTTAGTATTCTGAAATTCATAGAAGTAGTGCATACGTAATTAGGATATGACTGCATCAGATGATGTTAAAAAAATGATAGATGGTTAAACAACTAACTGATGGGTATAAACTGATTCGTGAGACATTAGGAAAACAACTGATTGATAAGAATGAACGGATTAGTTAAAACTCCTTAGGTTAGATAGAGTGATGTTTATTAAAAATGTTTAGCTAGTTGACTTTGAAAGTTATGAATTGGATCAAGAGTTATGTACCTTTCAACGTGCTGTGCTGTATATCCGTAGATGTATTGAACTGATTCGAGCTAACGAAGATCAAACATTAAGCTAGAGCCATCGACAGATTGATCAAACATCTTCACCCTACCATTCATGGATGCGAAAAAGACATACCGGCTGTTGCGTATGGAAGGGACGTATGCCACAGGCGACGGATAACGGAAGATAAAAAAACAAGCAAAAGAAACGAGCAGACGCCAACACACACGAGGACGGGAGAGCCGGGCAAATAAAAAAAATCAAACACCCCGTGCCATCTCCCGTCCTCAGACCACCAAAAACGGTATTATTAGGTTCTTTGGCCTGCCATGCGAGCGCACCCAACATGGCAAAGGCCGAGCCTACAGTCTACATAGAAACATATTTTCCCTCTCATCCTCTCCGATTCTCTCGTACTCTTTTACATATGTAACAACAGTGGAACATAACAAAATAGCTATAATTAAATAACAATAAACCTCTTCTTCTGCTATGCAGAAGGCCCGCCCGTCCGGGAAGATCCGAGTTGCTCAACCGGAAATCGACTCCTTCACCGTTAGCTTCCATGATTAAATCGTGCAACCCAACCTTCAATAGATCGTACGGCTGTATGAACACAACCAAAATCTATTTAATCCATTCAGGTTAAATTTAAAAAAAACAGATCCGTTAGCTATCTCTACCTACAAATCAGCATCATGAACAACAGAAAAAGAATAAATCTCAAACCAACAAATAGCCATAGAATCAGAGATAACAAACCTCATCAGCGTAAGAGATACAACCGAGCCTCAACAGATCTGAGGTCCATAGCTTAGCAGAGATCCGCACCGACGAGATGCACGATGCAAAAGTCAACGCCTGGTCAACAAACGAACCAAGACGATTCCATGATCAACGTGCAGATCGTGAAACGATCTATGCAATCGTGTATAAAGATCATGGAGATCGTTGCTAAAGAAGAACAGATCTGAAGAGAGAATATCAAGCCATGTGAAAGAAAAGTAAGGTGAAGGTATGAGATATTGTTGCAGAACGAAAAGCGGTATTTATTGAGGTGCGGGGGGAATCGGACGGCTTAGATTAAACGGTTTGGTATATATCCAACGGCTGAGATATAATCCTTGACTATTTATATCAATGGCGGCAATTGACTCAGAATACAAGAGGGACAGGCTGGTCATTTAATCGGACGGTTCAGATTTGATTTCAATAATCGGAAGGTTCCGGATGCCGTTTGTGACAAGGATAGCATAACTCGTACGTGTCGCAACGTGATTCTTACGCAATAAATAAAAGGAAAATAAACGATGTTGAGGATAATTATGGAATTTGAATTCCACAACAACCGATTTCGTGTCTTTATTTTCCTTTTTATTTTTTAGTTCCCAAAGCCAGCACTTTACACAAATTCAAAAGGATTCGGTTTTCACGTAACTTGAATTGAATTTTCCGTGTGGACCTTTATATTATAAACTTTCCGTTTCTCAAATGGATTTGTGGAAAGTTTGTCTATTATAAATAAGGTTAGATTCAAAAGTTTTCAGGGAATTTAACCTTTTTCCTCTTGTTTATCATCAAAACCGTGATTTGCGCGTAGTTTCATTTTGTGATTTACGCACCGTGATATCAGTTGGTATCAGAACTAAGCGAATTCATTCATTGGATAATTCAAGAGCTATATGGATTATAAGGTCCACAGTCTCGAGCAAGAAGCTTATGGAGCAATTCTTAGAGCCTTCAAGGCGCAATCCAATGCACTCACATGGGAGAAGGAAGGCTTGATAACCGAGCTTCGGAGAGAACTCCGAATTTCCAGCGACGAGCACCGCCAGTTACTAACGATGGTAAATGCAGATGAGCACGGAATCATCCGCGGCATCAGAGAGGAGCATGTCACAGCACCAGCCTCTCGCAGCAAGCGAAAAGCATCTCATTCGATAAATCCTCGACCAGCGAAACAACAAGGGCAGGGATCATCGCGAAGGCCTCTGCCAAGGAACGGTTACAGAGTTCTGAAATCGGATGAGATTGAGATAATGCACACGGGGACGCTCTTGCGGAAGGTGGAGAAGGTGGTTGCTGCGAGTCATCCTGATCTTCGTGAGATCGAGAACGCTAGGAGAGCGCTCCGGGAGCATGAGCAGGCATTGACTTGCGCCATTGCGAAGGTTGCGGAAGCGTGCGATGGTAGAAGGGATGATGGAAGCAGTAGTAGTGATGAGGGGACGCAGGATGATGAGATTGTGGATATTTAGGTGCTTTTGTTGGCTTTCCTCTGATTTTTGGGTTTGGATCTAGTATTGTAAAACGATTTCTCATGTTTGGAATTGTATTGAGGAATTCCAACAAGATGTTGCGTAATTCTTGGTCGGAAGAAAAGAAAGTTTGCCGATTGTGTTTGGTGAGTTGGATTATTGTTTATGTTTAGATGATAGACTAACATGTTCGTGTAATGGTTGGATTAATTAAAGATTTTTAAAAATCCATCAATATATTCATGATAAGAGGCAAAAGATTTGTACAATCCATTTCATCATATTTCTACTCTTAAGTGAATGCTCTAGTACAGATGTAACCATTAACGACTTGAAATTGACTGTGTATTGATGTTAACCCATTACAAGTTACGACATTGGAACTTTGCCTGCATTCCATCTACGACAATTTTTATTTTAACTATCATGCAACCAGTGGCTTTGCACGAGTGATTTTCATTCCGATTGTCATGTATTACCATCGACGACAATGTTCAGTTATCACGTACGTCACTTTTATGATTCTCTCTTTCCTTTGTATTTACTTCCTCTGCCTCCTCTTTCGCCCTTCCTTTTCCTCTCATTTTTCTTCCTCCCCTGCCTGCCCTATCCTCCCTTTCTCGCCACCACCGTACTGAATCCACCACCATCAATCCATCAACATCAAATCACAAATATTGATAGAAGTTGTACAATTTTTAAAGATGCGGGGATGTTAATGTTGATTGGTGGTGACGGTGTTGATTGATAATTTTAGTGTCAAGGTACTGGTGTCGGCACACACCAGGACGTGCGTTGACACGGATGCGGCCTACAAAGCACATGACAGCAAGGGTGCGACAACATGGTGTGCAACACAAGGGGATGGAGAAAACTGTTGGTATGGGTCGCGGAACACTCAAACACTATCTGCAGTCCAAGCTGAGCTCGTCGCTATTCATGAAGCAATGGCAGACACAAGGAATTGAGCGACCACGCACATTTGCGTACGAATGAACTGCGAACTGCGAAATGTGAGATGGCACTGAACCACATCCACTACTTCTCAAACGTCCCCCGAGAGTCTACTTAGACTCTTTGTTTAAAAAAAACAAAAAGATGTCAGAGCTGATGCCTTCACCACTCCTCTTATTTTGGGAGGAGACCAGTTATCGCGCTTCTGCATTTCTTCATCTAACCTTTGCATATTTTTGAATATTTCACTGGTTACAGAATATAAGAAGCTGCCTCATCAGCTACGATTTGGATTCATGATCTCCAGCTTCTCCGGCTGAGGAAACAATGAAGCCGCTTAAATTCCAGCAGTTAAAAGAGCCTTGGTCTCAAGACTGCTCTCGAGAAGGAACCTGCAACCCTGCTCAGCACATACATGAGAGACACAGTTTGCCAATCTAGAACCTGCCTGTCAACTTCCTCCAGCCACATTTAGTCATTAATTTCATATATACAGTAGCATACAGGTACTAATATTATAGGTATTCATCATAACATGTCAGCCATAACATATCCCACAAAAACACGGGTGAAAAACTCAATTAGAGACAAAACTAAAAGAAAATAACAATTAAAAGGATCCAGGTGGGCTCGAACCACCATCCTCTCAAATCAAGTTGTATTTGAGCGCTCTACCAAATTTGAGCTTATGGATCCATCCAAATAGCGCAATTTATCAACTACGATAGAGCAGGAAAAGCTTGGGTAACAGAATGGGCAATTGGGCTTCTCTAAAATCAAGTTAGTTTAAGGGGAAAACAACCATGTTTACTTTTAACATAACCTCTGAAGCTCTGAAGACTAGTTTCCTCACGGTCTAAAGGAAGAAATCTTAGTTCTCCTTACTTTTAAGGGCATTTAATGTTTTTAAATGGGGAAAAAGTTTTGAACCTCCAAGCTTAGAAAATTGTTTTGATAACCAGATCTGAATTTCTAAAACAAAGGATGAAATAAAGGATAATAACAATTCTGAGCTTTATACTGGAGCGATTTTATAATACCATGAAAATATGAGGCTAATACTGGGTAAAATGACATAAAATATGAGGATCAATGCCATACATTGGGTCTAACATTCATCATTCTTGCTTCAAGATCACATGCTTCAGCCATCTACATCATTGTCGTTCCCAGATTGTTCAGCCACCTACATCATTGTTACAGAACAAAAAACACAGAAAAATTACAAGACACCATATATATATTGCAACAGTTCCAATGAACAATTCAAATTCAAATTAGTAGATAAATACTCTAGTTTATAATTAAAATGGCTAAACTCTTCACATGTATATAATTGGGGGGAAAATGCGTTCGGAGGAAAGATAAGATAACCCCAGGTGGAGTAAATTGTGTAAAGTTCCAAGCCACATGGTCATAAAAGGCCAGTAGATAAAGTTACTTGACTATCTAAGGTATTGTAGCAGATAAAGAGTTACTTCTTGTCGTAGAAGGAACAGAGAGTAAGGCAATTCTCAGGAACAGAGCATGGCAAGAAACAAAAATTGGCAACGAACAATAGAAGCAACTGTGACCAGTATCCCTTCAGCCTCCAAGAATTTCCTCCAGCAGCATCTCTTCAGCCTCCAGCAACATCCATAGCCACCAGCACCAGCAGCATCAACAGTCTCCCAAAAAGGGAGTCCTTAATCCATAAGATGGGCAACAGTATTACAAAATCCAAAGGTACGTAAAAAACTTTCAATAGCTGCACAAAACGCCAAGCTCTGTTGTTTGAGCCACAGTGCAGACCATACCAGCAGAAATGATGGTAGACCACGCTACAGATTGAGCAGTTGTCTAAATAACAAGTGTCAGGGGTCCTGCGCATCTTCATAGACATGGACAAATGGTTTCCCACAACACATCATAGAAGGGTAATGCTATAAACATCATCCTATCTAAGTACAAAATACTACTTCCAACTCTAAACATTATGTGCCAATGACAAGAAAAGTACAGGCACTCAAAAGATCAACAGATGTATAATCTGTACATAAACAATATAATTGCTAGAATAAGAAATTAAAATGACAGTAGTTGTCAATAAAACAAGAAATTAAAATGACAGTAGTTGCCAATAAAACAAGAAATTAAAATGACAGTAGTTGCCAATAAAACAAGAAATTAAAATGACAGTAGTTGTCAATAAAACAAGAAATTAAAATGACAGCTGGTGTAAAATAAATGAGAAATTACAAAGAATTAAATGAGAAATTTTATTGATTAACAGAAGTGAAAATTATATGAGAGAAGTTGCTCAAGGAGTAAATTGACAGTGTGATAATAGGTATCTGAATAGTGAGGTTAAGGATGAAAGAGCAGTTTTGATTAATGTGCAAAATTTACAAGAGCAGTTACATACTGAATTTGTGCAACTTATAAGGCAGATTAGAGATGCAAGTAAATATTGATTTGTCCAGGTTGAGGTGCCACCTTTCAATTTACCACAGTTACGAAAAATGGGGGGTAATCTATACAAATCCTCAACAACATTGGAAAAGTATACTAAATTCAGTTCAATTTAAATTCAGAATTATCAAAAGAACTTAATTGACCATGAACTGCAAGAACTTTGTAAAATGGGTTGATTGATACTTTTTTTATACTAAATGTTCAAAAGAACAATTAGCAATTTCTGAAAGCCTCTAATAGAAGTAATTTTGTCAAAAGATTTATGGTTTAGTTACCAAAGGCTGCAGAATAAAATTATTGAAATGATCAATTGGTTTAAATTTTAGCAACTGAAATCTATGTACCTTTAAATTGGCTGTATACCAGGGTGAAATCCATGTCCGGGATAGATCATGTACGCGAGGAAGAATGTAACTGATGCTTGGGAGTTGCGATAGAGCGATGGTATAGATCTGGACCAGGAGGAAAGGGAAGAAAAAAATGACAAAACACACACAAACACCACCAGACACACACACAGAGGAAGGGAGAGCCGGGCAACTTAAAATAAAAAATCCCCATGCCATCTCCCTTCCTCACACCCAACAAAAAGCTTTTATTAGGGTTCTTGACCTGCCATGCGAGCGCACCCAACATAGCAAAGGCCATCTCTACAAGCTATAAACATATTTTTGCTCTCAGTTTCACCTACTATACCTCTTTTCAAGACTCAATTACATAAATAACTTTTGAAGCATCACACTTCGTTGTTGCAGCCATCCGCATGAACAGACCTCCAGAAATCATCACCTTCTCCGTAGATTTCAGCAGTCCGAATAACTATAAGAACACAACCAATACTAATTATCCAAATTCAACATATATCTCAAAATATATAAAATAATAACCATAGTCAAAACAGACAACTACAAACATACTGCAAGATATTGATCAGATTCATAGCTATGCAAACTAGATCTAGTTTCTATTCTAGTTCAACTATTTAGGTTCTAATCCTTACGCAAAAACAAAATGCACAAATAAAACTAACAAAATAAACAACGATAAACCTACTAATCAGGTCATGGCGATGTCAATCTGACCTAGTTCCAATTCTAGTTGAACAGCTCTAATTAGGTTCAGATCCTTATGCATAAACAAAACAGTTGATAGATACATTATTTTCACTCAATTCAATTCTAATTTTATTTCATAAATATAATAGCCATTTAATTCGGATCAAATATAAACAGATTCAAATTATATGCATCTCTTCACGTAGAACATCGTGATTTCACTCAATTCAATTCCAAATTGAAAAGTACATCATCGATTTAATTTCAATTAAATACAAACAAATTCGGATTACGTGTGCAACGAATCATGTAAAATCAAAACAAAAATCTAACAAAAACATGTACAATACCTGATTTGCTGCGCCATCCGATGGAAAGACACGGCACGAATCCACCATATGCAGTAGTCAACGAGTAGATCGACGGATCGACAAAACTACACGATTCCTCAATCGACCTGTTCGTCAGCAACCGATCTACAATCGTATCGTTTGTGAAGATCATGATGATCGTTGTTGAAGGATAATCCGTAAACAGAAAATGTCAAACCCTGAGGCAGTGGAAAGAGAACACGGCCAAGGTATGAAGGTTTTGATCGAGAACGAAAAGCATTGTATTTATTGAGGGTGGGGGAGATCGGACGGCTAATACTGACAGATTCGAAGATATCCAATGGCTGAGAATAAGTCCTAGGCGATTATTCGGTGGCGCCAATTGAGTCATACTACACGTGGGACTGGGACAGCTGGTTTTTGAATCGAACGGCTGCGATTGATATTTACATAATCGGAAGGTTCTGGATGGCGTTCATGACAAGGATAGAATATTTTACACCTTTCGCGCGAAAATAAAACAGTTTTGGGAGATAACCGGATAATTATGGAATTTTAATTCGTAACCTACTGTAATTACTAATAAGTAATTAATTCATAACAACTACCCACACATGTAAAAGGAATAAAGGATGTTGGGGCATTTATGCAGCAGCACCGTTTAGTTTTTTCTTAAATTAAGAAGGCGGAAAGACATTTTTTCCATAAACTTATGAAACGATGGGGTTTAATTAAAATAGTAAAAAATTTAAGTTGCAATATTAAAATTTTATTATGCAACATGTAGTAGTAATAAAGTTTATAACCTGATTCATGCAACCCATAAATTTTATCTTCATTTCTTCTAATTTACACTTTAAACATTGATCTTTCCATAACTTATGGAAAAATCTTCTTTCAAGAGCCGGACTCAATTTATAACTACTACAAGTTGCATAATAAATTTAAAATACGATAACTAAAATATTTTATTTTTCTATAATTTATTTTAATCTCACATTTTTATAAGCATGTGAGAAGACACTTTTTCTAACTACTTAGCCTTGATATAAATAAGATATATCAAGGCATAGGAGTTTTTTTTTCCCAGACAGTTGGACAATTTGCTGCTGGACCCTCACTCACAAATAGAAAAATCCTCCACATAAAAAAATCTAATGAGTGCAAGGAGTTTCATCTTTTGCATTGTGTATAATTGTAGTGAAACGTAATCCACCTAACTGAATTTGCACTCTTATAAAAAAATTTATTGGACACTATCCAATATTAAAGTTTAATTATGTATATAAATAATTATATAAACAGCAATATTATCATATGATACTATTAAATTCATCACAATAAATTTCTAAATGTTAATATTTTGTTTACTATTACTATACGTAGGAACATATATTAACGGTCAAATATATTTTTTTGATAGCGCGTTAAAAATAAGGGTGCAAGTTCAACTAAGGAGTTCCATTTAGAAAGAAAGGAAAAAGAAAGTGGTTTTTTTTTTAAAAAATAGTTACACGTTAACATCCCATGACCTAACTCGGAGACACTACCATCAAATTTGTTAAACACATCAGTGGAGTGTGAAACTCTATCCATTTGAATAGTTAGTGACGTCCCTGGACACCAAGGAAAAAGAAAGTGGTTGATTCATTGTGTAAAGGGACAATTTCATTGATGGGATTAGTTGAATCATAAAACTCAAAAAGAGCACACTTTCACCAATCCACGGTTAGAGTAGTTATTGCAATCTGCAGCACCGGCAAGTTAAGCCAGCTTCATCCTCACCCTCTATGCTTAAATCAGAAGGCAGAATTGATTCTCCGCACAAAAACCATTTCACTGTGTCAGAAAATGGTGCCTTTTACAATAAGCCATATCAGTAAAAAAAGACTCTAGCTATAGCTACATTACTTGGATTACAATTGAAGTTTAAAGCAAAAGCTCTCAAGTGCCACGAAGAACAAGGCATAACGTTCACTTCAATCCTCCAAAATGCACTGTTTTTCACCTTCAACCAACACTGACAGAGCCCATCTCACCTAAGTGAACGCATCAAATCAATCAATCAGTCCATAAACCTGAGAATGTTCATGTGTTGCCATTATCGGCTTCGAAACAGCTGCATGGTATAGCGCAGAACATCGGAAACCATGGCTGCTAAGTCGGACTTTGCGCAGAAGCTGTTACATGATCTCCGGCTGAGGAAGGAGCGAATGTCTGCTGCGCAGAATTCAAGCAGCTCGAGACCAGCGTCCCGAGGTAAACAGCACTTGTAATAAGTTAAAATAATGTCAGCTCTTATCATCGGAAAATGAAAACAAATCCCATAAAACACTGTTTCATAGGTATATTGATAATAAGTCGTCAGATTTATACTTCTTCTGCAGCATGAAACAACTTAGAAGATAAGCACATTACATAAAAGAGAAAACTAGTTATGGAGTTTCTTGCCTCTATATCACAATGCATTGTTTTCAATGGATTCAAATCATATATCGAACCAATATGGGATTCAAGTTGCATTAAAACGTAATCAGAACATGATTCTGTCTTTTTCTCTGGTTGATCAGGTGCTCAGGGAAATCCAGGGATAGCACAAAGAGGCTCCAAGAAAGTGACAGCTCTAGAATCTGTAAGTTTGAATTATGATCTTACCGTTACTCGAAGTCACTTAATGGAGCAAGTTGTTCTAGCTGCTTAAACATGGAGCTGTCTTGCAGGTCGGGTCTAGATCCGGGAACTCAATGAGAAAAACCGGTTCTAGCAGAAGTTCATTTCATATGGAAGACTCTTCAAACCAGATTGTACTCTATGGGAGAGGCGGAAATTCAGAACGCATGAGCGATTTGCCAACAACCCTTTCTATTGGCTTTGAAAATGGAGGGAAGTTCACAAAAATTGATGCCTCGGGCAGCAACCAATTGCTGAACTTTCTGCATCACATCAGCAGGAGATCAGTAGCCACTGGAAAGATGGAAATAACAGGCAGCATGGGGAAGATCAAGAACACTTCTTACTCTCAGATTCATATTCATGACGTATCAAAAGGGGTGCAAAAACTGAACCAAATTCTTCGAACCTGTTCCAATGGTGGCAATTTCAATACATACTCCATTGAAGTTGGAAAGGAGCTGCTACGTGGGGCGATGGACTTGGAGGAGTCACTGAGAATGCTTGTGAACCTGCAGGATGCGTCGGACTACATGGTCAAGTCTCAGAGAAAGAGTAAGATCAAACTGCTCGACGAAGATGAGGATGATCAAACTGAGGTTGTGAAAGCAAGTGACTTGAATGTAGTTGCCCGTCCGAGATTCTCATTTGATAAGCCTAAGAACCAAAGTAGCAACAAATTACAAGGGCAGCTGATGGCCTTAACATATCCAGAAGAAAAGCAAACAAGGCATAGTTCATCGCATTCAAGGGCAGGTAGCTGTGTTTCAGACCTTAAGGCACTTTCTACACCCTTGGAGCCAAAGGATCACAAGAAGTCACATTCAAAACCGGCGAAAGGGAGAATATCGAATGTCATTGCCAAACTTATGGGTCTGGAAGAATTTTCACCTAAACAAGAGTCTGAGCCCACCCCATTGAGAGAACTGAGCTCAAACAAAACCGAGAAAATGGCTGCAATTAGAAGTCCGGTAAATGTGGAATCGCGGCATCAAGACCAGAGAAATGGCAAAACTGCAACATCAGCAACAAGGACACCAATGTTGGACACCAGGAAAATGCTCAAAGCAGAAAACTTTTCAGCAACTTCTGATGGAAGCTCCCGGGTGACTATCTCTGACGGCCAATGGCAAAATATAGAAGTGGCAGCCAAGAAATATGCAGGAACAGGTAATCAACTCAACAATTCAAGCAAAAAGAATCAAATGCGTGAATGCAAAGGACCCCAAGAGAAGGAGAAACAAGGCGGTACCAAAGATGACAAGGAAAAGAAAAGCAAATTGAAAATTGAGAATGGAGAAATGTTGGTAGAAGATGCAAGGCAGCAAAGTGAAACATACAGGCATGTATTGTCAAAATCTGAAGTTGTGTCAGAAGATAGTATCGAGTTGAAGAGAGCTGCAATTCAAACGAGAAACAAAAATGTGCAGAGTCCACAGAGAAGCAAGCAACACTTGGATCAAGAGGAACACAGAGTGCAACTGAGAGAGGTGCCAACAAAAACTGATCTTTTAGAGCAAAAGAGGAAGCAGCAACTTCAGAAAAAGAAGAAGCAGGTCGATGAATCACATTACAACCAATCGAAGACGACTGTGACCTCAAAGCCAAACAAGAGTACGAAGTGTCTGCATAAAAAGAAGCCATGTGATGCATTAGCTCCATCTGCGGTTGACCAGAAGAAACCAGTATTACATATTGGTGCAAAGCTCGCAAAAGATCTGTCCAAGAACAGGCTCCTTAAAGTAAAAGAGACTTCCGTCAATCTACCACAACAGGTAAAGAACAAGATATCCACACAAGCTTTTGAAGACAGCACTTGTCAAGAAGATGCTGCATCAAATGCAAGAAGTGGGATCACCAAAGCCATACAAGGGACATCTGAGAATGAGTCCCCAGTTCAGCCGGATGTGAAAATGCAGGATGAGAATTTGAGCAGCTGTAATGAAGTAGAACACACAGCTCCCTTCCATTCTGAAGATGCAAAATCAGGCATAACGAGCCTCGACAAAGCAGAAAAGAAAACAGAATCACCAAATGCAGAAGATTTGTTGTACGGCATAGCTGAAGTCGTCAGCTTCTCAAATTTAAGTGAAGAAGAAGAATCCAAAAGGTTGGATGTTTCAAAGACTCAACCTTGCAATGAAGAGGTATGTGTTCAACTCTATGAAAACTGATTATCCAGATAAATGATTTCTTGATCATTCTAAATTTCTAGGGCAGTGAGATACAGTTTATCACTTGTAAGTTTAAAGGCTAAATTATATACTGACCAGAAAGTTCCCCGCATCCAACAGAGTAAAGATATGGTCACAACTATACCTGAGCCTCAAGAAAAGCAGCTACTTGACCGAGAAACATCTGTTCCTCACGACGATATCCTGTTAAGGTCACATGGGATTCTACATCAGCATAGAGAGAAATTAAACAATGGTAAGTATTTCATGAACCACTTATTCATGTGCAAAATGTCTTTGGAGTTCAGAACCATTTTCTTCATTAATTCTGAAAAGCCAATACCCAAAAATTCTCTACAAGAAAAATGCATACAAAGCATATGGCATAAGAAGAACTGTACATTCTTGACAAGCAACAACCAAAAGTTTATCTCACTGTCGAAAGTTAATCGTATGAATCATATCTCACCATCATGTTTAGACCGGACTAACATAACATGCCTTTCTTCTTACATGTCAAAAACTACACATTCTTCAAATATGATTATCACATGCATTGGTGTCAATTCCAGGTATCCATGGAGAAAGCCAAGAACTGAGCAAGCATCAACTGAAGAGAATACAATCAAATGGGGCAGCAGAATTACTCACAGAATCAGAGAAACACCTCAAAGAAAAACTGATCAAAGGCCAGCTATTCCTCAACACAGCAGAAGCCCTCTTCAAGCTCAACATCCCAGTAAGCATTCTTGACGGCAACGACCACCATAACCAGGATTCAGAAACCAAGCTCATACTAGACTGCGCCCACGAATTACTAAAGAAAAAGGGCCAAAAGCAAGAAACATTCCTTTTCCCAGGGAAACAAAACCCCATTGCCAACACCAAGATCAGGTCTTTCGATGGCCTGATCAAGCAGATTAGCAGGGACTTTGACACGCTGAAATCATACGGAGGAAACGCTGAATCTGATACAGCAGAATGCTTGAACACGATGCTGGAGAAGGATTTCGAAAAGACGCACTCGGAGGTGTGCTGCGTGTGGGATTTTGGGTGGAGCGAGGACCCTTTTGGGTTCCATGAACATTATGAGATCGCCAAGGATGTGGAGAAACGTGTGCTTAATGGGCTGTTGGATGATATTACAAAGGAACTGTTGCAAATAGCCGTAGCTTCTTCAGCTTGAAAGATGGGATCTTTTTTGTCATTTGAGTTATCTGTAATTGTGTTCAAAACTTGATGTTTCAGTTTTGTAAATGACTGAAATCTGAGTTTGTTATTTATCTGTTTCTTCCTTCTACAAAGTATAAAAATTGACGAAGAGGGGGACTTTAGTTTCTGTATTCTGGGATTTTGGATTATCTATGTTGTTCGATCTATGATTGTGTTGTGTTCTTTCCAAATGCATCTGTCTGAAAGAGGAACAGAACTGAACCACATTTTCCCAACTCGAAACGATTTGTAATCGTTACAGAGAAATTTTAATTATTAGATTTGCTCAAATTACACGGCGTATCAGCAAGCCTTCTTAGCTCAGTGGTAGAGCGCGTGGCTTTTAACCACGTGGTCGTGGGTTCGATCCCCACAGACGGCGGTGTAAGCTTTTTGGGTCTTTTCGTAGTCTTTTCCATTTTTCGCAGAAGCCCATTGGGCCTTCGGCTATCTAATGGAGGGCCTTTTAAAACTAAATCATTGCCCAATATCTTAGTAGTCCTATAATGTTTAGAAATGTCATAATTTTCCCTTGGCAATGGGTTATTAATTACCCATAACAAATATATGAGTCCTCCACCCATTTGCTGTCCAAGGAAAAATCATGACAATTTTAAAAGGGAGTATTTTTAAATACGGGTAAAAATGGGTTGGTTCAAAGCAGGTTGGATTGACACCCACTCAACTCGCAGGTTGAAAATTATTCAATTTATGGGTTAAAAATGAATAAATTCATGAGTTTCAACCCATATGAGTATATATATAACACCTATCTATTTTGCCACCCCTAATTTACCCATACATCAATTTCTTTTTAAATCTTTTGCATGGTTCAAAAATAAGTTCTCTGATCCTAACTTAAAAAAGTAAAACATCCGTAGTATTTAACATTTATAAAACAACATTTTTAGAACATGAAACTTTGCGGTAATAACCGCACTTAAAACTTCATTTTTTTCATTTTCTTGTTCGTATCCCAGTCATTCATATTATTATCATCATTTAATTTTCTTTTATTATGTTAATTTTCTTCTTCACACAGATGTGAAGTTATTATGGATGTGTTTGGTAGAGATGTGCTCATGTGCAAAATGGACTTATTTTGTCTTACTTTGAAAGGAGAGGGACCAGATTCTATTTTTTCCAAAAAAAATATTTCATACTTTTTAAATAAGTATTTTTTAGCAATTTATCACATACTAAAAATATGTCTAACTGATAAGTTTTGCTAACCAGACCCTAGATTGTCCCCGCACAATAAGACTTGATGCTTGAAATGAAAACCGGAATTATTCCATTCCCATACTCCCTCCGTCCCAAATTAAACTGCACGCTTCATAAAACGCCATTATTCACTGTCCAACTTTGACCACATATTTGAATAGATATATAAACAATAATATTATCATATGTTATATGGTTTGATTCGTCATAACACGTAGTTTCTGAAAAGTAACTTTTTGTATGTCATAATTATGCGTAATTAAACATATTAACAATTAGATAAGTTTCTTGATGAACGTGAAATTCTCTCTCATACCATTTAATTTGGGACGGAGGGTGTATCACTTTTCATAGTGCCTCCCTCAATAGTGGAACTTTAGGTACTCTTTTGAGCCTTTTCTTTTAATTGCCAAACTAATTGTTTCAACAAAATGGTGCATACCGTCAGATAAACCACAGGAATGTTCTCACGTTTCCACGTAGAGAAAAGTGGGCATCTAAAGCACAAAGTAAAAGGAATGAAAAGTGATTTCTTAGTGTAGAAGAAGAAGCAAGTGCAACATAGATTTGAATTCTTCAACGTTCCAGTCAAAAAGAACTGGGACATGAGTTAACGGCTAATGCTTTGTTCCATAGAACGTCTATTCCATATTTACTCCCTCTTTGTTCCATATTTTCAAAATATTGGGAAAAAGGTCTTTTTAATATAAAGTTTAATTAGAATAAGAAAATATAAAAGGTCTTAATTACAACATTAGAAAATTATTATGCAACGTGTACTAATTATAAAGTTCATAACCTGATCCATGGAACCCGAAAATTTTATGTTCATTTATTCTAATTTGTATTTTAAACCTTGATATTTTAATCACTTATAGAAAGACTATCTTTTAATATACAGACTCCCGTAAGTTTCATACATACAATTAATTTTAAAAAAATATGATAATTATGAGTTTCAATGCAATCTTTTTGTGCACAAGTTAAAAACCCTTCTCAAGCGTCTGTCATAATTAATACCCCTTCATACTCCTAACATCACTATTCTTTGTTATTTGACTAATTAGAAAATAATTTTATTTGATGATTATCAATTTAAAACAAAATTTTATACTCTGTCACAACTTAAATTATCCACTTAATTTATAACACTAATCTCTATTAAACTTTGACCGCATATTTTACTTTGACCGCATATTTGAGTAGATATATGACACATAATATCATCGTATGTGATAATGTTGAATTCGTCGTAACAAATAGTTTTTATAAAGTAATATTTTGTTTGCCGATATTATATGTAGCTAGATATATTAACGGTCAGACATGTTTCTCAAATGGTGTATAATAACCGTGGGATGGAGGGAGTATTAAAGTTTGTTTGATTTTATTTTTAAAATAAAATTAGGAAGTTAAATGTGGAGCATTGATGCACCGGTCACTTTCAAATTTCTACCACTCAGCTCATCAACTTCACAGTCTTCACCGTATAGCCAGCGAATGCTCATTCCCCTGTTTTCCCATTCAAATTTTCTCCGATCAAAAGCAAAACCACTTCACCTTTTTCACACCACCGGCCCCTCCTCTGTTCCCTCTCCACCTCCATTTATTCCTCCTCTCCCATCTTCTTCACAAGGAACATCACAAATTCCTCTGCAACTATGGCGACTCTTCTCTTCATCTTCACTCTCTTCCTTCTCAGTCACCTCTCAGGTAAGCCAATCATGCACAGAAATGGAATGCTCAGATGAAAATTTTGATTCTAGAAAACAGGGCATAAGATAACGGGTAGTTTTCTGGTTCTTGATTTATGTACTTACAGAATTGATTTATGTTCTTGACAGAAAAACAGGGGATGGAATTAACGGCTAGTTTTTTGGTTCTTCATTTATGTTCTTACAGTATTGATTCTTGATTCTCTGCGATAGAAAAACTGGGGATGGAATTAACGGCTAGTTTTCCGGTTCTTGATTTATGTTCTTACTGTATTGATTCTTGATGCTATACGATAGAATAAACGGGGATGATATTAACGGCTAGTTTTCCTGTTCTTGATTTATGTTCTAATTCGTTATGCTATGCGATAGAAAAAACAGGGCATGTAATTAACGGCTAGTTTTTCTGGTTTCGGGTTTGATTTTGTTTAGTGATATGCAGAGTCCCAATCGTTTATCGGAATCAATTACGGCGAAGTAGCGGATAATTTACCGGCGCCGGAGGCGACGGCGAAGCTGCTACAATCCACCAGCATCGAAAAAGTACGGCTCTACGGGGCGGACCCGGTGGTGATCAAAGCGCTGGCGAACACCAACATCGGAATCATGGTCGGAGTTCCCAACGGCGACATTCCGGCGATGGCAACCGACCCGAATTTCGCCCCGAACTGGGTCAGCTCCAACGTGCTCCCCTTCTACCCTGCGAGCCAGATCATCCACATCAACATCGGCAACGAGGTGCTCCTCTCCGGCGACCAGAATTTGATGTCGAAGCTTCTTCCGGCGATGCAGAATCTCCAGAGCGCGCTGGGCGCCGTTTCCCTGAGCGGGAAGATTAAGGTTTCCACTGTTCACGCAATGGCGGTGCTGACTCAGTCCGATCCTCCTTCTTCCGGGATGTTCAATCCCGGGTTCGGAGACTTGATGAGAGGGTTGTTGGAGTTCAACAAGGCTACTGGATCGCCCTTTGTGATCAACCCGTACCCGTTTTTCGCGTACCAGAGCGATCCGAGGCCTGAAACCCTGGCATTCTGCTTGTTTCAGCCTAATGCCGGCCGAGTTGACTCGGGTACTAAGATTAAGTATACCAACATGTTTGATGCTCAGGTATCATAGTAGTGTTTGCAACCCTCTCCACTTTTCGTATTCTATTGTTGCTGAACTGAACTGAATTTAAGTTTGCTGACTTGAACTTAAGTTGCTGAACAGAACTGAACTGAAATGTGCCATGAGGTGTGATTTTTGTTTTGCCTTAGGTTGATGTTGTAAGATAGTATTCACTTGTTTATTTTTGTTTTTAAGACCCTAGTCTGAACTTGAGGCCATGTATAGTTCAACTGCTATAATCTGTTGAGCTGAACTTATTTTTGCTTAACTGAATCTAAGTTTGATGACTTGAACTGAACTAAACTAAAGTAAGTGCGTTTTTTTGTTTTGCCTTAGGTTGATGCTGTAAGATCGGCACTGAATGCAATGGGATTTGGGGGAGTGGAGATTGTGGTTGCAGAGACAGGGTGGCCTTACAAGGGAGATGGAAATGAGGTTGGGCCGAGTTTAGACAACGCTAAGGCATACAGTAGCAACTTGGTATCACACCTCAGGTCAATGGTTGGAACTCCATTGATGCCGGGGAAGTCGGTTGATACCTATCTTTTTGCACTGTACGATGAAGATTTGAAGCCCGGACCCAGTTCCGAGAGATCCTTTGGGCTTTTCAAGCTGGATATGAGCATGACTTATGATGCCGGACTCTCCAAGACGGCTAGCCAGGTAATCTTTGTCATCTGAATATGTCTGGTCGAATCATATCTCGCTATCGTGTTTGGTTGAGATATTCTGTATCGTTTATGTTTGAATATAGCATGCTGGTCCTGTCCTTCTTGAATCTAGTGCATTGTGAAAGCTTTTGCAGCACCAGATTGCCCTACATTTTCATTACATTGTATCTTGTTTCATCTTGTTTCTATTAGTTTTGTTACATATCTCATAGGATCTTTAGCATCTTCGTCATGGTTCATTGAATCAAAAAGTTCTTTTATTCTGCTATGTAGACTCCATCAACTCCTGCAACTTCATCAAGAGCAGCAACAACTTCAACACCAGTCGCGACAGCCAAGAAAGTAGCGTGGTGTTTGGCTAAGGCCGGGGTATCAGAAGCTCTGTTGCAAACCAATTTGGACTATGCCTGTG
Organism: Rubia yunnanensis; assembly: GCA_037428765.1. Classification (NCBI taxonomy): domain Eukaryota; kingdom Viridiplantae; phylum Streptophyta; class Magnoliopsida; order Gentianales; family Rubiaceae; genus Rubia; species Rubia yunnanensis. The sequence continues at coordinate 103,276,456 of CM075067.1, read as the reverse complement.
GCCATGGAATAGATTGCAGCCCAATTCAACCCGGTGGAGCTTGTTTTGAACCGAACACGATAGCATCCCATGCTAACTTTGCCATGAATCTCCTGTACCAAACGTTAGGCCGGGATGCAAATGATTGTGATTTCTCTCAGACCGCTGCCCTTTCATCCTCCGACCCCAGTAAGTCATTGGGTCATATCCCGTCATCGTGTTTGATTGAGGCACATTGTGTCGTTTATGTTCTTATCTTAAATCTTCCGCGATTAGTTTATTTGTGAATGTGTTTTGCAGGTTACAATGCTTGCCAGTTTCCGGCTGGAGAGACCGGGGCGTGAAGAACAACATAGTATTCTGATTCTGGGGGTTTGTTTAGTGCCATTTGTGTGGAGAATCTATCTCTTGATGGTGAATGCAAAGGCATAGATGTGTATTTTGCTTTATTGTTCTTGCTTACTAGAGTGTATCAATTTATAAGAGATTTTCAGATCTTAATGTTGAGTTATGTCTACATATAGCAGAGTTTGTTCAACTTGAGAGTGCTTCATTTTCTGCATTTCGAGTTATTGGTTTTGGTACTTCCATCACAATTCCACTCTTATAACGAATTTTGACTGGAAAAAATTAGAGATATTGGTCGAAATGTGTTCATAAATTCACATATATTAAAAGTAGAAGCATACGTTCACTAATCAAAGAACCTAAAGATACAAACGCACTTTGCTTTACAATGTATCTATTTTTAGTTTAGTAGGTTAAAATGACGAGATTAACCAACACATTGAATTAACAACCAAAGACAAGAAAGGTACTCCCTACGTCCCACCTATTTCTGCAAATTTTAACTTTTTTCGTGTTGGTCAGAAATAGCTTTAACCATTAGTATCTTTAATAGTGCATATTTAGAAATGATGAAAAAATAATATTATAAAAATAGACGTTAACACTAGAATATTATTTTATGCATTACTTGAAATTTATTTTTCTAAACATAAAGTTTGAATAAATTATTTTTCTAAACATAAAAGTTTGAATAAATAAATAGTGACAGGTGCAAAAATAGTTGGGACGGAGTGAGTATAAGATAAGAATTACAAAGTGGAAACTTCACAAAGATTACCTTAAGCTGGTAACATGATACATGCCATGTTAGTACCACAGGAGCAGCAACATGTGATGCAAAATACTAATTTTATGAAACTTCCTAGAAGAAACTTTTAGTTCACCACAAAATCCATTCAAACTACTCCTTCTCATGAATTGCATCGATAAAGATTTACAACTTCCGTTATCGTCCAGCGGTTAGGATATCTGGCTTTCACCCAGGAGACCCGGGTTCGATTCCCGGTAACGGAGCCTTTTTGTTCAATTTGGATACGATCCGAAAGCGACGAGAGCACATCCCCAACCGTGATCCGCATCGCACGAAATTACTCTGCCCACAGCAAAAGTCGGCCAGTTTTAGTCCGGTGACCGGTTCGCCCCTAGATTCCAGCAAAGTCGATTCCTTATCTCTTTCAATCGGTTTAAGTTTTTTCTCCGGTTGTTTTACCCTTCTGCTTTCCATTTTTCTCCCCATTCTTATTTTATTCGTACGATAAGGACTGTTTTTTCAGCGGCAACCGACAACGACATTGTTACTGAACTGTCTATATCAGTGATCGCCTTCTCGGAGGTCTGAACTATTCTGTTTAAGAAATCCATTTTAATTTATCTCTAATTTTTCATCGTAATCATAGAAGCTGTTTTGGTTTACTGGTTATACAAAGTTAGACCAATAGCTATCTCTACAGGTTTGAGTTCTGTATGAAATTTTGTGTGTTTAATGTTAGCCTTAAGTGTTTGACGAAATTCCCAAGAGAGACTACGTTATGGGAAGGCTTATGCATATACATCTCTACTGGTCTCTCTGCTTTGGTTCTTCCTAACCAATCGTAACCAAGTAGTTTGTTTATTGGGTTTACGACTTCGATTCCCGGTAACGGAGCCTTTTTGTTCAATTTGGATACGATCCGAAAGCGACGAGAGCACATCCCCAACCGTGATCCGCATCGCACGAAATTACTCTGCCCACAGCAAAAGTCGGCCAGTTTTAGTCCGGTGACCGGTTCGCCCCTAGATTCCAGCAAAGTCGATTCCTTATCTCTTTCAATCGGTTTAAGTTTTTTCTCCGGTTGTTTTACCCTTCTGCTTTCCATTTTTCTCCCCATTCTTATTTTATTCGTACGATAAGGACTGTTTTTTCAGCGGCAACCGACAACGACATTGTTACTGAACTGTCTATATCAGTGATCGCCTTCTCGGAGGTCTGAACTATTCTGTTTAAGAAATCCATTTTAATTTATCTCTAATTTTTCATCGTAATCATAGAAGCTGTTTTGGTTTACTGGTTATACAAAGTTAGACCAATAGCTATCTCTACAGGTTTGAGTTCTGTATGAAATTTTGTGTGTTTAATGTTAGCCTTAAGTGTTTGACGAAATTCCCAAGAGAGACTACGTTATGGGAAGGCTTATGCATATACATCTCTACTGGTCTCTCTGCTTTGGTTCTTCCTAACCAATCGTAACCAAGTAGTTTGTTTATTGGGTTTACGACTTTGATCTTTTTAGTCTAATTACTCAATACATGAAACAAATAGATTTAGCATTTACCCTTTCGACATTGAGGACGGACATGGGAAACTTCCCATCCCGAAAGCATCCATAGATGCCCCCCGTGTGTATACTCGTGGATTGAGAACTAAGTGTTCAAGTTTTTGTCTTTGTAAGTTGTGAATGAACAGCTTAAAACAGCTTTAAGTTGAGCTGTAAGTTGTGAATCCCATCTGAATTTGGTCACTGATTATTGAATTTTGAGCTGTAAGTTGTGAATCATTTATTCTTATTTAGATTTCGTTGCCTCCGTATTTCAAACCAGCCTATTGCTTTTAGTTTTGGTGAAATTATGTCCGGAAAACGAAATTTGCATGATAAAGTTGCGAACTTTGTGTCCTGGGGGAAGATTGAGTTAGAGTTCAATGTGCATTTGATATGATTATAGTAATTCTAGGATCAAGATTTGGTTTTTTTTAAGGGTTTTCTCTGAGCTATGCAATTGATTTGAAATTGATGCAGATGGCCTCCTCTGCTCTTATCTGCGATACTGAACCGTGGAAGGATTTGAAGGTGATTAGCTACCTGAAAATGCTATGAACTTTTGGTTAATGAATGCAGAAAAAGAAAAAGAAAGGGACTTGTACTAAATACTGTTCGTGAGTGTTATGCAGGCCCATGTTCAGGACATTAAGAAGGTTCATCTCCGGGAATTGATGAAAGACAATGATCGCTGCAATTCAATGACGCTGTATGATTCTTATTTAAATGCAGTCAAGCAACATTCTTATATACTTTATAAAATTTTAAACTTTTTATCTAGCTTTATGTGGAGGTGAATTAGTAGATTTCTTTGCTGTGAGGTTCATTCACAAGCTATGAGCTGGTTTAATAATGTTGTTTATAATTTACAGAGAATTTGATGGTAACCTGCTGGACTATTCGAGGCAACAAGCCACTCTTGATACCATGAAAAAGCTTCTGAAGTTAGCCGAGGTGAGTTAGATGGTTTGTCCCGTAGTGATCTGACAAAGTACAAGTAATAGGCTTATGTTTCTTCTGGCCGTGGTGCAGGCGGCACATCTTAAGCAGAAGATAGATGGAATGTTCGCAGGAGAGAAGGTCAGTCAAATACTGTGATATTTGAGGTTTTTATTATCTTTTTGTCGTCAATATTTTCAAGGATCATGGTTTGAGTGACCAGGCATATGATAAGAACTTTCTTCTCTGATCCTTGTGATACCTACACTCCCTGCAATAGCTGGTCTTATGGTGGTTCTTATTTTGCCTGTTAAGTATTAATGTCTCTTATCTTAGGCTGCATCTAATCATATAGTTTGGAGTAATGATTTTTCTGGTGGTACCTGCAGATAAACAGTACGGAGAATAGGTCTGTCCTTCATGTGGCTCTCCGCGCTCCTAGAGATGGCGTCATCAATAATGATGGGAAGAATGTGGTTCCAGATGTTTGGAATGTACTTGATAAGATCAAAGAGTTCTCTGAAAGAATTCGCAGTGGTGCCTGGGTATGCACCATTATGTTATTTTTATCTGCATGTTTTTTAGATACAAATGCTGAATGTCTTAAATGTAACATTCTTCACTATATTGTCAGCTTGGAGCCACGGGAAAACCATTGAAAGATGTTATTTCTATTGGTATTGGTGGCAGCTTCTTAGGTCCTTTGTTTGTTCATACTGCCCTTCAAACAGGTTAATATCTGCACAAAGTTTTCCACTGATGTAAAATCTTTCTTTACCATCTTTCTCTGCTTCTTTGATCAAGAAACTTTATAACTAATTCAATGAAGAAGCTAAATATATATATATATATATGTCTTGAATTTTGACTTGTAGATTCTGAGGCTATCAAATCTGCAAATGGTCGCCAGCTTCAATTGTAAGTGGTAGTATTTATTTATCAGATCTCTTATTGTCAGAAAGAAAAGTTTTTTTTTATAAATCGCCAGAAAGTCACTAGTATATACCTTGTCGCCGTTAGATGAACTTACTGATTTGCTTAATTTGTGAAGCTTCTATTTGCTGGCTTCATTGTTATATCATTGTTTTGTTTTGATGTTGTTCTAATACGGTTTTTTTGAACTTCTGTGGGGAAGGACAGTCTAGCCAATGTTGATCCAATTGATGTCGCAAAGAATATTGCAGGGTTGAATCCCGAGACTACGTTAGGTAGTGATTTGTCTCTGTTTACATTATATTATCTACACCAGATTCAGTGTTATCTCTAACAAAGTTGTGGATTTGCAGTTGTGGTGGTCTCAAAGACATTTACAACCGCTGAGACTATGCTGAATGCTCGAACACTGAGGGAATGGATTTCATCTGCACTAGGGTAAGAATTATTTGACCGTTATGACCACATTTCTTTGTGGTGACAATTGTGCCCCTCAACATCACATGAGTTTCTTATATATTGGACTTCACCATTTAAATCTCTTGTTTTAATTATTCTGATCTTAAGATTTAAAATTCAATTGGGTTACTTCCTGGTGTCGATGTTTTTGTATATTTTGAGTTTAGTCCTTTAGCTCATATTTAGTGTATTCAAGTATGCTGAACCTGTTAAACTTGAAGTGTGTTTAAGGCTTTTCCTTTAACTTTTTCTCCAGGCCCGAGGCTGTTGCAAAGCACATGGTCGCTGTCAGTACCAATCTCACGGTACGACAACCTTCCTGTCATTCCTTTTTCTACATAACAAAATCATTTTATTGTTCACATGCCTTAACTCTTTTCTTATAGCTTGTGGAAAAGTTTGGCATTGATCCAAAAAATGCTTTTGCCTTCTGGGATTGGGTGGGAGGACGATATAGTGGTAAGTGACCTTAAACGTTTTAATTTTTTTAATTTTTTTTCATGTAGCATACAACTAGTCTAATATTTATGTGCAAACATGTGCAGTTTGCAGTGCTGTTGGAGTGTTGCCTCTGTCTCTTCAGTATGGTTTCTCAGTTGTTGAGAAGTACGGTAACTAATATATATTTACTTCAAAATTTGAGCGGCTTCTCTTATAGAATGAGATTGAAAGATTACGAATCAATCATCTACGCCAAATGTATGGTAACCTCCATTTTTCTTTTTAATCTTGTAAGGTTCCTCAAGGGAGCATGCAGCATTGACCAGCATTTCTATTCAACTCCATTCGAGAAAAATATACCTGTATGTATACCAATCATTATGTGCTGACTTTATCTTTATAGCATAGACTAATACAGATTCTATCACGATTAGATTGATATTGTTATATAAGTGGAAAGAAAGTCTGATGTAGATTCCTATTTTTAGTCACGTCATAAATACCATTTTCCATGATTACACTGAGATTTTTAAGTTGATTTCACATGTCGGTCCCTTGTTATTATGTTCTCTATTTCAGTTTTTGAGATACTCCTTTTAACATTTTCATGTACACTAATGACTTTTCCAGGTCTTGCTGGGGTTATTGAGCGTGTGGAATGTTTCCTTCCTCGGCTATCCTGCAAGAGTGAGTACAATGTCATCTAAACAAAGTCTATTCGACTAGTTATTGTTGAACAGTTGTATGCTTTTTGACCTTTTCTGCCCCCTTTTTCCCAGCTTGAAGATGAGTACTAAATTTAATATCCATATTTCAGGCCATATTACCTTACTCTCAAGCACTAGAAAAATTTGCACCCCATATACAACAAGTAAGCATGGAGAGTAATGGCAAAGGGGTGTCAATTGATGGCTTACAGCTTCCCTATGAGGCTGGTGAAATCGATTTTGGTGAACCGGGGACAAATGGTCAGCACAGCTTTTACCAATTAATTCACCAGGTATCAATAAATCTTCAGTATATGGAGCCCCCAAAGACCTGTTATGATGTATAAATTTGGCTGAGGCCAGACTGAAGTAAAAAATGAGTAGAAAAAGTGCAAGAACATTTGAATATATGTATTAGAATTTCTTGGGGGCATATGTGATACGTAGATTTGAGCATCCACATCTAGTTTTAGTTATATTCCGTCTTGCTTTTTGGAAATCTCAGGGCCGCGTTATTCCTTGTGATTTTATTGGTGTTGTCAAAAGTCAGCAGCCTATATACTTGAAAGGTAATAATGCCATTGACTTTTATGAATCCTATTTGAAAGACCTCTTCCCTAATGTTGGAGAAAATTTTGTTGTGCAGATGAAGTGGTGAGTAATCATGATGAGCTCATGTCGAACTTCTTTGCACAACCCGATGCCCTTGCTTATGGAAAGGTATCTTGCCCGTGTTTATTACGTAGGATTGTATTCTTCAGACTTCTGTTATGTAACTATACCTGCTGCAGACTCCTGAACAGTTGCTGATGGAAAATGTTCCAGGACATCTGGTTTCGCACAAGGTGATTCTCTTCCATCTGCATATAGACTTCTTTTCTATGGTTAAATATGTCGCCTGACAGTTTGTTTGCTTTTCGTAGACCTTTTCTGGAAACCGTCCCTCTATCAGCCTCCTTCTTCCGTCTCTCAATGCTTACAACATCGGGCAGGTTTGCATTATATCATATATTTTGTGTAATTCCTCAAGGGGTTGACATTATACATTTCAACATTTATTACTGATTTTACTCTTTTCTAGTTATTGGCAATCTATGAACATAGGATCGCCGTAGAAGGCTTCATATGGGGTATTAATTCATTTGACCAGTGGGGAGTGGAGTTGGGAAAGGTTTGTTTTTCTTGTTATTAGCTCATTTCTTTTCTGCTGACCACTATGCTCATTTCTTGAACAATAACGGGTATTTATGTGTTTAATGCAACCTTGAATCGCACTGTGATATGCAGTCACTCGCCTCTCAAGTCAGGAAGCAACTTCATGGCTCGCGCAGAAATGGAGAACCAATTCAGGGCTTCAACTCCAGCACCACAATGTTGATTTTAAAATACCTACAAGTAAGCAAACACGCCGAGTTCCATATTTTTTTAAAGCATCTGGTTCAGTGTTCTAACATTCCATCTTCTGCAGGCGAGCTCCGATGTTCCATCTGACCCTTCCACCGCTCTACCAAAGATGTAGCACGATCTAGGCTCGTCGGGCAAGTTTTGGTGTTAAAGTTAAATAAGAAATAACTCAAATGGGACCTGGAAAGGCGATTGTTATGAGATGAAGCACCTTGGTCGATCACTTCTGTAAATCTGCACCAGATTGTAGATTGTGCAGTCAACTGTCAAAAACTCCAACTTCGTGGTGCTTAATCAATAAAAGGATGAAGCTGACTTTTGCACTTGAGTGTTTTATAAGAAATAAGACATGTGCTAATAGTGTTATATTAATAAGCAACCTCAAATTCTTTATTTACATCTCTCATTGCTGAGGTTGAACTTCATTATAGGCTCAGAAAAGGGCCATTTCTTGTTCATCTCTCAAAGTCAATGAACTCAAGAAGATGGATTCTTATTCCTCTTTGTCTGGACTTTCTCCTCCTCTTGCCTGTGTAAGTATTCTTGCTATTGTAGGTGTGTACATGCTGATATGCTATCTGGTGAACAACGTCACCGGTGGTGGTGCTGCTGCTGCTGGGCGGCCGACGGGTTTACAGCTGTCCCGGAAAGTGCTTCAGGACATGACTTTGTTCTACGATGAAAAGCTGAGGTATGAAACAACCTGTGCCATATGTTTGGATACACTGAGGAATGAAGAGCTTTGTAGAGCTTTTCCTCCTTGCAACCATGTCTTCCATGCCCAATGCATTGATCCTTGGTTAGCCAGTCATTTTACTTGTCCCACTTGTAGAGCTGCCTTTCAAGTTAAGCTAGCTTTCTATACTTGCACACAAGAACGAGAACAACCGAGCATTTATCCAACTATGTGATTGTATACTTGCACACAACAACGATAACGATCGAGCGTTTATGCTTACTATGTCACGTTCATAATATCTTGTTCTCGTGGGAGCTTTCTTTGATGGTGCATGATCCACCAAACTTGGATGCAACTGTGGTCATCTAGAAAAATGACCACCTTCTCCAAATGCGTCCTCTTGAATTTATAATTTTTTTTGCTTCCGCCATTTAGAGGACGCATTCGCTGAATGCGTCCTCAATATATGCATTTTTTTTTGTTTCTGCCATTTAGAGGAGTCCTCAATATATCTAAACTTTTTTTATTACGCCGGTGATGAGGACGCATTCTCCAAATGTATCCTCTTGATTTTATATTTTTTTATTCCGCCAATTAGAAGTGAATGCGTCCTCAATATACCTTTATTTTTTTTATTACCTCCGGTGATGAGGACGCATTCTCTGAAGCCTCTCGGTTTTATATTTATTTTTTTACCCGCATGTAACAGATAATTTTTTTTAGATCCTGTGCTGCGGACGCATTCTCTGAATGCGTCCTCCATTTGATTGTCCAATCATACTGCAGTTTTTTAATCAGACTGCAGTTTTTTAATCAGACTTCTATCTGATTGTCCAATCAGACTCCTATCGAAAGTTACTACCGCAGTTGTCCAGTATATTTGGAAAATTCTTTTTTTTGTTTGAATTTTACACTTTTTCCACTGTTAACTAATATAAATAAATAAAAATGTACAATATTCGAAGAACACGTGTCAAACAGATAGGTACAAATGTAATGAAATGAATGTCTAGCGACATGTAATGTATTAATGATGCCCTCTGCAAAGCTTTCCACCCGTTCCACATGGGGGAGGACGTATGGTGCGGGATGTGTGCCATGAAACAACCATCTGAGTAGAAACATGTACGTCGTCATGCAGAGGTCCCTCTGTAAAAACTCTCCTCCATATCGTCTCATGTGTCCTCATTAAAATCATACTGGACTTGGGGAACACTACCTGTATTTAATGGAGCAGTAGGCGACATGTACGCATGACCAGCAGTGGGAGTAAGATATGCAGTGAAATCAGCTGTAGTAGTGTCATAGTGTGAGGGTCCTGGTCCCGCGTTCGTTGGACTCGCATGTGAGGGTCCGGCTTCAGATGAACCAATGTGTTCTGTAGGGTCCTAAGCACGCGGTCGCCGACCACCCTGTCGACTAGGTGTAGTTGGACGGTGGCTTCTGATTTCATTATATCTCACACCAGGGGGGTTCCTCACAGTGCACATATGGTTGATAAAATTGCAGTCTGGAGGGCTCATGCGCATATTGTAGAGTACGTGAGGCAACACCATGCACCCCCCTGATAACGCCCGCGAAACGTGGGGGACATTCGTCCAAATTAATATCTGACATAAGGCGCATCTCGGACATTGTCTGCAACTACATAAATGAGATAAATATGTTAGATATTAAAAATTGAGGGTATCTAAAGTATTATTTTTTAATACTATTAGAAATTTAGGAAATACCATATACTCCATAATAGGTCCGTCTCCATGAAAACCTCTATAACCGTTTGGGGTCGTCCTAGCTGATCAATTAGGGTCACTGTCCTGCAAAAATACCACTCCATGTATTCTTGACCGGTTGTATATAGGTCCGCTGACCCAAGTGCATTAACTTGTTGCTCTGCTCGATGTTCCCACGCATTGAGATATCTTCTCAGTTCGACACGTCAATCCATGTCTGGCCTCTCCCGACGGTCTCTAGTATGAAGCAGTTTGTGTTCATCCCTAGTGACCAACTGCATGGGTATTGGCTGGATAAGGCCAAACTGTCTGTGAACATGATGGTACTCCACGACGTGCTAGCAAATGAGGTCAACACATAGTAGCCAGTTGCTGCTACCAGCTGTACAGTACTGTTGGACTTGTTGCAGAACATCCTCAATGTATGACTGTCAAATAAGCTGACATAACATACAAGTGTTGTGGTTAGGAGAGGCACCCTTTTTCCATTAGTTCAAAAAAAGGAAATTTGAATTACAATATACATGACTGTCGTGGAGACATGTCAGCTGATCGCGGTACACTTTCAGTACATACATGATACATGGGTAATTGTGATAAATCGTACCGGACTCTCCACCTTTAGGAACAGAACGAATAATATTAGTCATTCCCTGTAGTTTCAAAGATTTAAAAATTGTGTCCTTACTAATTGAATACGAACCTAGACCCAAGAGCACTCATCGTGACGGTCACTGGAAGTCGTTCGGCAAGACGGATGGTTGGTATTCGTTCTCATGCCCACAGCTGATAATAAATAAATTATAATATAATATAAGAGGTCATTAAGGATGGTATGTACAACTAACAAGTTTAACCAACAATGTTACCTGTGGTTAGACCAGTGGCCCATAATGGATTTGACTTGTGGGATTACAGCATCACATAAGCACATGTACAAGTGTGCCAAAATGGCACTCCCCCAACTGTACTGATGTGCAGCATCCAAGTCCATCATTACCGACAAATAGAGCAGAGGGATCAGGTGCCCGAATGTGCCTGACATGAGCATTCCTCCAACCAGTAGTAGAATGAAAACCCTATCCCGCTGTTGACAATCTACCTCAGTAGTCAACGGACTGCTCAATAAGTTCCCAACCAGCTGGCCCTTATGCAACCCCCTCTGATAGCACTAGTGTCTGGTGTAGCTCTCAGGTAGTCAGTACACAATCTCTGCCAGACATCTGTGAGTCTGCTAGTGTCTACATCGGTGATTTCCATGCCATCGATCGGTAGACCCCATAAGATACCCACATCCTGCAAAGTGACGGTAGCATCCCCCATCGGCAGGTGAAAGGTGTGCGTCTCTGGTCTCCAACGCCGCTCGACTAACGCAACGATGAGGGAATGGTCGATGTGAATTGGGGTGGAATCCAATAGTCCCTGGAATCCAGCTTCACACACATAGCACATCACTCGATCAGGGATCCCGCCAATCCAACAAGCCTTATCGCACCACCTCACCTGCAGTGACTCATCCTCCAAATTACCGTTGTACAGAGCACGTGCACGATGCTCCCGGTGAAGGTAAAGCAGATCTTCATCAATGGGTCATGGATGATACATGGTGTATCCCTAGTGAAAATCATAATGACATGGAGAAATGATCAGTCCATATTTTCACATAAATGAATACTATTACATGTAATACATATTCAAACCAAATTGTACATTAGCTTCAATCCACACAATCAATTACACTTTAAAAAATGAAAGAATTTAGCATAACAAGTTAAATGGCTACATAATATAATGTAATACATAGTGGTCTAAATCTATAAACTTCATATTACAAACACGACCCTAAACACGCCCTCGCCTACGGACACCTCTGCAATCACCCGGCACTCTCTCATCCATTTGATTCCTTATCCTTCTCTCTGCAAACTGACCACGCCTCCCATTACAAAACTTTTCAATATCAGGAATCAACCTCCAACTGGTATGTTGTCTTAGTGATGGATCTCGTACATGCACGAAACTCTCACTATGGGTACGAACAAAACCTTGGTCCCGGAGATGGAGACAGCAGTGGCCTGAGCAAGCGTGGGAGTGAAGATTCCGGCGACAAAAGAAACAAAGAAGTTATGCGTGTGTATGTTGTTTTAATGGAGAAACCGGAGGAGAAAATAAGGTTGCTGACGAGAATTGGATTTTATACATATCTCGTGTCCATTTGTCCCGGATCAATATCATTTATGATTGAAACTAGTGCGAATCTACATCTATGAGAGTATAATGGATGAACATGACTTATGATTGAGAATACAAGATTAACATCCAATGTCTCTTATTAATATCATCATTAATCGTTGAGGCTAGAACGGATCGATAATTTTTTGTAATTGAAACCAGACAAGAAGAGACTAAAATGATTGGGAAACAACTTTTCATCCATGAGCGGAATACGATTGGCCTGCATAAAATTTGAAGACCTTGGTTGGATCATATGCATTTCCAACAAAACATCCAACTACATCCAAATACCTACGAATAACTACCATTCATCTACTACCGGAAATCGAACATTCTAGACTCAAACGCCGGTGGACCCGAACCCGCTGGCGCCTCTCACGGTGGCGTCGAGATCCTCCACCTCCTCCACCGCCGGAGTCACAATCTGCTCAATAATCAGCTGCGCAACCCTATCTCCGGCCTTGATTTCAAAGTCAACATCAGAATGGTTGAACAGAATCACTCCAACCGGTCCCCTGTAGTCGGCGTCGATCACTCCGGCTCCGACATCGATCGAATTCTTCCACGTCAGCCCCGACCGAGGCGCTGCAATTAAAAAATCCGGCGACGTTAAACGACGGCGTTTTTAGACACCCCCCTAAACAGAATGTAAACAGAAGTTTATGGACAATTAGTTAATTACCAACGCGGGCATAGGTTCCCTCCGGCACAGCAATGATCAGATCCGTCGGAATCATCGCTTTTCCTCTCGCCGGAACTTTAGAATCCTCCGAGCTGTAAAACCACATATATACGTTTATATTGAAGTATAGTTCTGGATAATTGGTCTATTTTTCATCGATTATTTCTCCATACCTTGAGAGATCGTAGCCAGCGGAGTGAGGTGAGCCTCTGGAGGGCAAAATCGCCTTCTCGGAGAGCTTCTTGACGCGGAAGAAGAGAGCGGCCACGGCGGCGGCGGCGGCGGCGGCGGCGGACTCGTTGTGGTGGAGCTTCTGAAGCTTCGCGGTGGGCTCTTCGACTTCGGCCATGACTATGAATGCTACAGATTCCTGAGGGTATTTGGTTAAGCGTAGCTGGTTTGAAGAGGACTAGGGCGCAGCGGAGGGTGAATATATAAGCGTGTTTGGCCGGAGAAAATGGGGAGTGGGAAAATTGGCGCCAAGAATTCCCGCCATTTTGGTGGAGCTCCATAGCTTTCGTAGACTGAACTTTTGAGTAGTGAAAGTATAGCCCAGCCCAGTATCTCTCTATCCAGTTGTAGGCCCAGTATTCATTTAATTATTTTAATCGTAATTTTTTTTAGAAAAGATATAGGCAAAGTCTTGGGAAAGACGGTATTTCCATAGGCTTATGGAAATATAGGGTTTAATTAGAAAGATAAAAGGTAAAAAGTATTAGTTGCAATATTAAAATTTTATTATGCAACATGAAGTAGTTATAATGTTTATAATCAGATTCATGCAACCCGAAAATTTTATCTTCATTTCTTTTAATTTATACTTTAAACATTGGTCTTTTCATAACTTATAGAAAGATCATCTTTCAAGAGACGGACTCAACGATATATTATCATGAGATTAATCTTTAAAAATCTTTAAAATATTTTTCATTATTTTAGTTACAAAATATTATGGCAAAATTCTAGGAAAGACTGTCTTTCCATAGACTTATGGAAATACGGGGTTTAATTAAAATAATAAAAGGTAAAAGGTCTTAGTTGGAATCTCAAAATTTTATTATATTACATGTACTAGTTATAAAGTTTATAACTTGATTCATGCAACCCGGGAATTTTATCTCCATTCCTTTTAATTTGCACTTTAAACTTTGATCTTTCTATATCTTATGGAAAGACTGTCTTTAAAGAGATGGGCTCAGATATTATAGATCAAGTATTTTTTAATTCAATCAGGTAAAGTAATTAATTTGTGCATTTCAGATAACATAAAAGAAGTATATCAATCTGATGTGTTTTTATAATCTCCATCTCTGGAATTATAGCCTCTTTTTATGTTGATATGCGGTATTTTTTTAATACTCATATTAAGTTTTATGAAAAGTTATCAATGTAATATTTTGAGTTCGTCTATTCTTAAAAGACGGTATTTTCATAAACACCAATGCTTAAAGTGCAAATTAAATAAATAAAAATAAATTTTCGGATTGCACGAATTGAGTTACAAACTTTATAACTATTATATGTTGCATAATAAATTTTTAATATTGCAACTAAGACTTTTTACCTTTTATTATTATAATTAAACCATGTTTTTCCATATGTCTATGGAAATACTGTCTTTTCCAAGACTTTGCCTAGTATTTTTTATAGTACTTGTGAAAATTTAGTATGGTCTTATTTTAAAGGCAGAGTCTTGGGAAAGATGAAGTTTAACTGGAATAATAAAAAGGTAAAAGATTTCAGTCGCAATATTAAATATTTATTATGCTACATGCAGTAATTATAAAGTTTATGACCCGATATTACAACACAAAAAATTTATCTTTATTTTTTCTAATTTACAATTTAAACTCTGGTATTTTCATGGTTTATCATAAGACCGTTGGCTCTATTTTAAATATAAATATCAACATAAATCATTTATGATAAAAATGAATAGATGTCTCTCAATTCATCGTGCAATTAACTTTTACTAGCGATCGAGTTTGTATACTAACATTATATTTACTCACCAGGCATTAATAATCATTATCACCCACCAATATTTTACACCAGGAATCAAAATGCTCAAATGTTAAAAAAGAAGAGGGCTACTTCGTTTCTCTCCCTCCCAAAAAATTCCACAATTTTTTTCAATCAATTTCCCCCACGGGATGGGGGATGGGAAGATGGGGAAACAACAGTTTATTTTAATCTATATTTTTTATTATTAAATAAGTGTGAAATTTGTCTTCGCATATTAGCTTTTTTCTTTGACTTGATCGATTAGATCATTGTGTTCATGATGATAGCTCGATTTAACTGTTCACGTTGAAGTTTTGTTCTCGATCTACCAGTACAGATCGTGTGTTCACAATTTCGTTTGTAGTTTTATTTTTGGATTTCCATTTATTTGGGTTCGTCAGTATATGTGTTTTTCAAATTGTTTCAAGTTTTGACAGCATAGATCGTGGTTGGATCAAGTGGTGTTACAGATGTAGAACATCTATGTTTGGCGCAATAGTGATGTTGATGTGTGATATACTCTTCTTTGCCAAGTGGTCATGATTTTCGTTGGATACAAGTTCATATCCCTGAGGGCAATGTTGCAGTTTTTTATTAAATCTCTTATTTGTAATAGTATAAACAATCAGTTTGGTTGACATGTAATTTAGATATCTATAATATTGCTGGAAGTTAGTTGAGTGGGATATAAATTACATTAATTATAATAGTTGTTGTGTATTTTCCTATTTACCTTTTAAGAGATATGATTTCAAAAGAAGAGAGCTAAATATGTTAACTGAACGATGCTGAACATTAGTTCTGATATTTGTGCAATTGTCCCCTTGGGAATGGATAGCGTGCGCTTTTAGTTATAAGCGGTCACGAATAACGCTTTCCGTAATCATGGGGAACCCCAAGGGCTCCAAGTGAAGTCAAGTGGATGTCAAATTATTTAAAGGACAATTTGCCCTTCAAGCTCCTTCGAAATTTATGATTTACTAGAACATGATAGGATTGGTTTCGTGTTAGCTTAGAGCACTTGCAGTGGGGTTTTGGATTAGTTTTGGTTCATGATAGAATTAGTTTCGTGTCATACTTAAAGTATGTGTAATGAGTTTTTCAGATTAAAACTGAAACTGATATGTAACTCAACTTAAACTTTAGAATCTCACAATGGGGTTTCAAAAAGATTCCAAAATATTGGAACCACGGCACAGTTAAGCATAATCGGAGGTCCGGAACCGCTCCCAATTCATCTTTTATGACAAACAGATGTGCTGCGTCAGAATCCCACGGTCCCCCTTTTTTGTTTATTTCTTTTTTGCACGATTGGGACCGTGGCACAATCATGTGGTGTCATGTGTCCCATCAAACAATTTAGAAATAAATAGCTGGATTTTGGAAATTGAAATTTAATTTATGTGTCTTTCAAGAGCGAGCCCGTCTCTTAAAAGACGGTCTTTACATAAGTCAAGGTTTAAACTGCAAATTAAAAAAATGAAGATAATATTTTTGAGTTTTAAGAATCGGGTTATAACATCTGCCGCCGCTTCGTCTCCGCCGCCGCCGCCGCCATGTCTCTGTCGCTGCTGTGTCTCCGCCGCCACCTCTTCTTTTGAAGCTTCACCTCGTTAATACCGGCTCAGAGAAACTTCTCCAACATGGGCACCGATCGTATCCGGCTCTCCCAACGGCGTCGTGATCGAAGTTCTGAGAATGATCTTCGGAATCTTCTCGTCGATCATCTTTGACTAGGTCTTCGCTTCGACGACTCTCATGGCGAACTACTCATTCCTCAGCAACACCAAATCTTGGCATTTTTCTTCTAGATACTTATGATGATCCAGTAAATTATGCCTCATTGAGCCCAGGATGGACGACGTGAGCGCCACCATGTGGTCGCCGACGCCACCGCCACCGCTAATCATGGGCGTAACTACTATGATGCGAGGTAGGGCCCCAGCCCTACATGAGATTTCGGCGTCATGGTAGTAGTGGTGAGTAGTGCTTCCCGGCGGTTTGCGCTTTCCCGGCGGTGAGGTTTTGTTTCCTGGCGATTAGTGTCGGAGAAGAAGGCCGCTCACAGCCTTATTTTGTTTGGGCCAAACTGTACCAAACGACGTCGTTTTAGTACAAGTACTGAATGAAAAAAATAAAAATCAAAAATCAAATTTTAAGTACTCCCTCCGTCCCATGTTAAATTACAGCATAATCATTGCACACTGTTCGGAAAACATGTTTAACCGTTAATATATTTGACTACTATAATATCAGCAAACAACAAATAAAAGGTTATTTTCTAGAAACTACTTGTTACGATGAATTCAACAATATCACATGCGATAATATTATGTCTCATATATCTACTCAGAGAATAGTGACATAAAGTAAATGGATAATTTAAGATGAGACAAATGAAGTATTATGTTTGTTTGGATTGGGCGAGAATGGCCCAATCCACAATCAGAAACTGGCGCTGCACCATAATAGAAGTAGCGTGCCCCTACTGCTCCAGCCTCCAGCTCTGCTCTGTGTCAGCCCTACCTGAAAAAAAGTTCTGGTTTCGCCACTGCCGCTAATCTCCGCCGGGAGGTAGGTGTGCAACGAGTAGCTACGCCGCACCAGAGAACACCAATAATTCAACAGAAATTATTGATGATTTTGGAATGGAAAATGCACAATAAGCTTTGTAATAGTGGCGGCGGGGGCGGAAGGCGAAAAACAAAAAAAGGAAGAAAATTCTAAAAGTATAAAGTTTTAATTGAAAATATTGTTTAACTAGTAAAATTACCATTATACCCCTGGCTATACCGGAAAACCATTTAGTCTTCCCTGAAAACCACACTTGGGGACCAAACAAATCGTTATGAATTTGTGGGGTACTGTCTAAGAGCTGATTTGCAAAAGGGGACCAAAATATGGTATAAGATACTTTGTAGGGGACTAATAAAACAATTTAGTCTTAATATTTTACCTTCATTTTCATTGACTGGACCGCCAGTTCTCTTACCGCTCCATGTTTATCCGTGCCACATGTAAAATTATAATTATATTATTTAATTACAATAAAAGGTGGGCTTCGAGAATATGAGCGCTTGTTTGTGTAGACTAATCCACTATATGACTCAAATAGTGGGTTTCCAGTGACCGAGACATCGATACTTACTATATGGAGTTCCTTAATGATGCAAAGAGTTCTCGAGGATACGACAGACGGTGGAGACCTTCTCCACAACTTATTGTTGTTGATCAATGTTTGCTATCGCTACAAATTTCACCACCGCCATGATCATTCAGGTATTCTTTATGGACTCAACTGAGTCACAAAGCCCTTGATTGATGCAGTTGAGCGGGATGAGTTGGATGCCAAATAAAAAATTATTGAGTGGAATTGCAGTTAAGCAGGATGAGTCAGACGCCAGATACAAATATCGACGGGTGGAATTAGAGAAATGATCAACTACGAAGGTTCTATAATGATTGCTCCGGCCATGGTAAGATTTTCATAATCGGTAAAGTTACTAACTTTGCATAATTTACAACAAAACCTGAACATTAAATCCATTTCCTCACGTTATTCGTGTTTATGTCTAATTTTAGGCTATCAAATCTGTCAAATTTCCTCTCCTTAATCACGATTCCACGAGGAAACCCAAGGGATCTTTGCTAACGTGCACCGAGGCAGGTAATCGCTAACGTGCGCCCATAAATTTCCCCAGTTTATCCTCAATTGCCCCTGCCCTTATATTCTTCCCCCCAATTTGCGTACACCTCCCTCCACCTCCAAGCAGCAGCAGCCAGTAAGGGTTTCCTGTCCGCCCCCCCACCGTACTTCCTGTGCACTCTAGTTCTCCGATCATCTTCCATGGCCGCCGACAAGGTTGATTTCGAGTCCCGCCGCCCGCAGCAGATCTCCAAAGGTTGGCCCTCATTTGCCGTCTGAATATGTTTAGAAACAGAGCGGTTGATTTTCTGTCGGTGCATTCTGGAACCTTCTAGATTGTAGCCGCGATTGGGGCGCGGTGTTTGGATTTTTTAGGAAGCTGCACTTGTTGGGGGTTTAGGGTTTTTGATTCACGAAGGTTATGGATTGAGGTTTGTTGTTTTTAGGGTTTTGATGCATGAGCAGGAATGTCAATAGTGTTTGTCCTTATGGAACCTATTAAGCGAAGATTAGATAATTAAGAGCGAGAGAATTGATCTTTCTGATATTCTTCTTGCTGTATGAAAAGGCGTGTTTGTAATTTGGGAAGAGATTTGAGCGTTTAGGTTGTTGAGCTGTGTTTGTTGCTTTTCTGATGATCATTATGTTCATTGGAATTTATTTTTCGTTTTCGAACTCTTTGCAATTTTTTCTACTAATAGCAGTTGAACTGTAGTTAAGTTTATAAGAACAGGGCCATTTGCGTATCAATCTGTATTACGACTAACGATTGCTCTTTGCTATTTGTAGACATGCACCCGTCTGAGAGTCCTATTCCCCTTTCACCTCAGTGGCTTCTGTCCAAGCCGGGGGAGAATAAGAGCGGGTTGCCCGGGGTATGTTAGCTGTTATTTAATTCCATCTCACTTGGTGCAGTTCTGCGGCAGAGTTGGTTTGTGAGTTTATGTGTGTTTTTTTCCTGTTGCAGGAGAGCCATGGTAACCCGCCCACTGGATTTTCCAGTCACACAGATTTCATGAAAACACCTGGTCTTGGTGAAGAAACACCGCAGAACAACAACAAGAAAGATGTTTTCAGGCCATCTGTGCTAGACATGGACTCTGGTAGGCGTGATCGCTGGCGGGATGAAGAAAGAGATACGAATTCCGCTGGTCGCAAGGACCGTTGGAGAGAGGGTGATAAAGAGCCCACTGACAATCGCAAAACAGATCGCTGGACTGACTCGTCTGGTAAGATTTATGGTGAAGCACGCCGTGGCCCCAATGAGCGATGGACAGATTCAGGGAACAAGGAAAGCAACAATGATCAACGAAGGGAGAGCAAGTGGAATTCGCGTTGGGGTCCTGATTCCAAGGAGATGGAAAATGTTCATGAGAGGTGGGCAGATTCCAGCAAAGATCCAGACTTTCTTGAGAAAAATGCATCCCATGTTCCTTATTATGGGAGGGATGAAAAGGAGACTGATAATCGTCCTTGGAGAATGAACTCCTCTCAAGGTCGAGGAAAGACAGACCCCCCTCACTACACTCCTCCAACTCCAAACAGACATGCCCCTGTCTATGCTTCTTATGGGCGGGGACGTGGCGAATCTAATGTTTCAACCTTTTCTCTTGGAAGGGGGAGGGCTAACTCTACTAGTAATACTTATTCTCACCTGCAGCCAGTTGGATCCTTTTCAGACAAAGACACAAGTGAAACTTTCAGTGGAGAGTCTTTACCTTGGAGATACAGCAAGACAAAGCTGCTTGAACTTTTCAGGACTACTGATACAAGGTCACCAGAGAAGTTCTTAACAGAGTATGTGCAAGTACAGGCACTTACACAAGAAGAGGCTGTAGAGCCTCTTGCCCTCTGCTCATCCACTCCTGAAGAATTGGTAGTTAGCAATTTTTCTTTCGTAAATGTCTAGCATATTTCTTTATTGTAATTTTCAAAATTGACGCCATCGCTTTGTTACAGATGATCTTGAAGGGAATTGAAAAAGGAGAAGTGGTGAGTAGTGGTGCACCACAACTTACTAGGGACGGGTCTATGGGAAGGAATCCACCTGATTTTCAGCAGAGGAGAAACAAGCTTGGTACATTTCTTGTTTCTTGGTTTTTATCAGTTAATATCTTAATAGGTTTTTATAAAGTGATCTCTAGTTAATTGTCTATGGTATCACTTGCCTTGGCAGGTAGTTTGGATGATCTACTGGTTGATGCAAATGACTCTAAGGAGAAAACCTTGGAAAATGCTGGTGGTCGTTCAAATTATTCAGAGCACATGTCTCACGATCAGCATGTTCACTCTCATGGGTTTAATACAAAACATGAGAGCACTCTGGAATTTCAAAAAAATCCTACCTACAGATCTGGAGGTACATGAATAACAACTATGGTGATGTTTAATTTTGTAGTACAGACACTTTGTGGTCCAGGCATCTTTTGTAGTACAGACATCTTTTGTTTCTTTTAAAGTTACCTGATAGGATGCTGAGGAAAGAAAAACTTAAGCCTATCGGCATTTTCATTTTTGGGTAAACCAGTATATGCGAACAGCTTTGCTTAAGTGTTGTGTTTATCATGTTCTTATGAAGACTTAGGTTTTATATTGTAAGATCTTGCTTCCAAAGAGTAACCTATTCTTTGTATTCAGCCCCAAGAGATGATATGCCTGTGAGCAACGAGGAAAGCATACATGGATCTGCCTCCACTGCACATGGAGGACTATGGCGGCCATCATCGTTTGGGGAACGTAAGCATTCAGTCTTACAAGAAAATAGAGAACTTCCAGGAGCTGTCAGCTCCAGGGCTGCTGATGTTGGCTGGTCAGATTCACAGTATGCGAGACAAGAAGGACCCAAGTGGCGAGTTGGGGAAGATCCTGGTTTAAGAAGGCAACCATCTGCCATATTAGAGCGGGACCAAGGGGTCCAAAGAGTTGCACCACCAGCTCCTGAAGACCTGATACTTTATTATAAAGATCCACAGGGCCTAGTTCAAGGTCCTTTTAGAGGGAGTGACATTATTGGATGGTTTGAAGCTGGTTATTTTGGCATAGACTTGTTAGTGCGCATAGCAGGATCGCCGCCTGAGTCACCATTTTGTTTGCTTGGAGATGTTATGCCTCACTTACGTGCCAAAGTTCGGCCGCCTCCAGGATTTGGTTCAGGGGCACCCAAGCTGAATGAGGTTCCTGATGCATCAAGTAGGTACAATTTCAGCAACTTCGGAAATTTGCGGGCAGGTTCGGGTGAGATTGATGTGATGCATAATGAATCTAGATATAATGCCAAACCAGCAATAGAGGCAGAAAACCGGTTCATCGAGTCTCTGATGAGTGGTGCACCACATGAGAAGTCTGTTCTATCTGAAGGTGTTGTTTCTTTTTCTAACAACCCTCTAATCTGTTTTTTTGCCTCAATGTTTTTATGTTCTTTTCTAGTAGTTTTTGAGGCAATATTCACTGTGTCTTATCTTACAAGAAAATGAAACTACGTTTTGCAGGTATGAGAGGATACTTCAGTGCTAATACTAATCCAACACCTCCATTGGGAGCTGAAAGTGCAGAAAATGCCTATCTCTTGGTCAAAAAGATGTCACTAGAGAGGCAGAGATCTGGCCCCCATCCCCATCCATGGCCTGTGAGAGAAACAGCTGCCCATATTCAAGGATCTGAACTTGTCCAAGACTCATTGCCTCATCCAAGACTTCTTTCCTCGTTCGCTGACAATGTGCGGCCACAGTCAACTCCTCAGAATGTTGATTTGATGTCCATCCTCAAAGGGTTACCAGAGAGATCTAGCACTGGTCATATTAATGGACCTAGTGGTTGGTCTAATTTTCCAACCCAAGCAGGGTTGGACCCACTTCAGGAAAAAGTGGATGTCCATCAAGCCCAAAATTATCCACCACAGACTGCATATGGAGTCCAACAACAACAAAGGGTACAACCTCAAGCAACCGGCATTTTTGGTCCAGACCAACTTCTTTCTTCTAGTATCTCTCAAGACCCACAACTATTGAATTTGCTTCAGCAGCAGCAGCAACAGCAACAGCAATTGTTACAGTCTCAGACATCAGCTCCAATGCAGCAGCTGAATCTATTAGATAGGCTTTTGTTGCTTAAGCAACAGCAAAAGCAGGAAGAGCAGCAACATATATTAATGCGCCAGCAAAACGAATTGCTATCCCAAATGCTCTCTGAGCAGAATACACACCAGAGACTTGGGGAACCCTCTTACGGGATGCTACAGACCACTGGCTTTTCAGCTAATACTGTACCCAGTGATAATTCTCGGCTACAACCATCCCATGAAATGTTTAAGATTGGTTCCCAG
Source organism: Rubia yunnanensis (assembly GCA_037428765.1). Taxonomy (NCBI): domain Eukaryota; kingdom Viridiplantae; phylum Streptophyta; class Magnoliopsida; order Gentianales; family Rubiaceae; genus Rubia; species Rubia yunnanensis. The sequence goes on along the minus strand of CM075067.1, from coordinate 103,253,652 downwards.
GTCCAGGCTCCTAATATGCAAGATGAGCGTGTTTCTAGCTTCCTGCCTACTCCAGGTGTTTCTCATGATGTGAACCAAAATGTTGGTGCTGAAGCCTCTAAAGTACCTTTCCCCCATCAGGTTTTTAGGGAAGCCACACATCACAGTAGCTGGGGTCATAATGTATCAGAACCATTCGGAAGGCTTGAGCAGGAGACTTCATCAATGGCAACCTCCTTAAGTGACTCGTTACCACAGTCGGGATTGATGAGGAACTATCAATCTGAGATACCATTTCAAACAAATGAGCCTGGTTTAATTGCTACTTCCAAGGCTGCTCCATCCTTGTCTCCTGTGGAATATTTGCAAGAATCCATAGCGCCAGCACCAGAGGCTGCGAGTGTTGATGAAAAAGATTCATCGATTTCCAAGGCGGCAGAAGTGTATGGGATGCCCCCAGATGGAGCAGTTGAGATACAAGGTGAAGGAAACCAAAATATAAATGAGCCTTTAGTGGAGAAGGAAGTAATAAAAAAACCATCCGATAAGAAATCAAAGAAGCAGAAGTCTTCTAAGGCTCAGTCTTCTAAGGTGCAGGAGCTGAAGTCAGCTGAAGTCAAGCTTTCAGTTGCACCTCAGGAAGGAGACAGTGGCAGTGGTAAATTGACTATTGCTGATATGATGCATACCCAGGAAGAACAAAAGACTTTTTCTCCACCCATTTCAGAAATTGGTGGTTTAACTCTTGATCAAGGGATGCTCGAGTCTGACACCCACATGAATAATGTCCAAACACCCACTGGACAACGAGCTTGGAAGCCTGCTCCTGGTTTCAAGCCAAAGTCACTTTTAGAGATTCAACAGGAAGAGCAAATTAGAGCCCAGAACGAAATTAGAGTTTCTGAGGTTACAACACCTCTTAGCTCCTCAAGTGTTCCCAATCCTTGGGTTGGGGTCGTTGCAAATTCAGATTCCAAGTCATTGAGGGAGACCAGGCCAGACACTTCCAGCGCTGACATAAATGTTGTCAAGCCAGACAGTTCTGTTAATCATAAAAACAGGAAAAGTGAGCTCCATGATTTGTTGAAGGATACAGTTGTGGCGAAGGGAAGTGGAAAAGAGGCGGACAAGGATAGCTTCCCATATTCTTCTTTTGTGAGCTCTCAAAGTGAACCTGTTGAGGAAAATAACTTCATTGAAGCCAAAGATACTAAGAAAAGTCGTAAAAAATCTGCTAAAGGTAAGGGTGCTGCCACAAAGGTTTCAGTGGCTACGACCAATTCAGATGCCCCTGTAGCGTCTAGCCCCATTGATAAAAGCAGAGGATTGCGTGTGATGCCACAAGAGAAGGAAGGATTACCGGCAATTCCTTCTGGTCCATCCTTGGGAGATTTTGTGGTCTGGAAGGGCGAGTCCACAAATGTTGCTCCATCCCCTGCATGGTCTTCTGACTCTGGGAAGGTCCCTCAACAGACATCATTAAGGGACATTCTAAAGGAACAGGGGAAAAAGACCACTTCTCAGCGTATCCCTGTACCAACTCCACAGAAGTCTGCAACCAATCAATCTTCACGAGGCGGTGGCTTTTCTTGGACATCTTCTACACTTTCTCCTGCAAAGGCTGCACCACATATCCAGATCAATAGTCAAGTTCCTCCAAAACAATCTGATGATGATCTGTTTTGGGGTCCTGTAGATAAACCCAAGCAAGAGACAAGGTTTTGTAACCTTTCATCTTTCTTTTCCTTTACTTTGTTGTCTTTCAAGTGTTTATCTAGCTTCATATCTTATTTCAATAATATCATGCAGAGTTATAAGTCAGGAAAAAATCATTATCATTATCTGGACTCAAGTCATTTACCCATTGCTCCTTCAGTATATTGCTTGTTTTGGATCTGTCATACATATGCATACTATCCTCTTGAGATCATGTTTGGGGTAGCTATCTCTTTGGACTCCTAATCGACTGCTTGAAGGAGTGAGATTTGGGCATGCCCTAGTTATGCATATGAATGGATTTGAACTATAACCCCGATGTGTTGCATAGACCACTTAGGATTCTGTTTCTTCTTGGTTACCATTCAAATGCACGCTTCTCTGTTTACATGATATTGTGGATATTAAATTTTTTATCGGTTCAGTAATCCATTTCAGGGTGGTTATTACTCTATTACTCAGCAATGGTTGCCATTTTGGAAATTGTAATGAATATCCTGGTGGCTTAGATGTCCAGTTAGATGTTAATGGTGGTTAGCAACATGATTACAGATGTTTTCAATCAGGATAAATGATGTTTGTGGTTCTTCCGATTAGATATGTTTATTTTCTAATTTTGTGATTGGATCTTTGATCAATAATACTTTTTTGTTTTACTTAGTTGTGATTTGCCTCACTGGATCTAAAATATCCTTATGAATACCATTGGTTATTTGAAGCTGTTTCTTTAGAATTCTATGGATGACACTCTGTTTAATTTGTGGTAGGTCTGATTTTCCTCAGCTTGGAAATAAATTTGGAAGCAAAAGCACACCATCGAAAGCAAACCCTGGTGTGGCATCTAGCCGACAGAAGTCTGGCAGTGGAAGGCCTGTGGAACATCCATCCCCTTCAAATGTTACTACCCTGAAGGGGAAGAAGAATTCCTCTACGAAATATTCAGGTACTGAGCTATATGTCCTTAATATCCTTCTATTGACGGCCTTGTGTTGAAGAATTATTTTTGACATGTACTCTTTGGCAGAGGCTACGGAATTCAGGGAATGGTGTGAGACTGAGTGTGTCAGGCTCATCAAGACAAAAGGTATTAGCATACCTGATATGTTCATATTGATTAGAGTTCTTTGTAGTGCTAGCTTTCAAAACTCTTTGCCTCCTTTGTAACTGAAAATGACCATGTTTTTTTCAATCATAATCACATTGCAAATCCATATTACTTGAGGATGGCCCCTGGAGGTCCAGATAGAAGCCTTTTTCTATCTTATTTAGCCATATTTTATTATTGCTGTTTAGAATAAATTTATCTTGATGATGTAGAACAGTGTCTCATCACAGGGGTTATCACAGGGGTTTAGGTTGAACAGATCATAGTTTTTTTTGAAGGCCTTGTTACATTATGCTTTATCAAACAAATGATCACATATGTCAATTCATCATATTACTTGAAATCTAAAAGATTTGTGATTTCTTAATCCTAGAGTTTGATTTTGTTTTGACCCTTTGGTACTACTTGCAGATACAAGTTTCCTGGAATATTGCTCAAAGCAATCTAGGCAAGAAGCTGAAATGCTTCTGATAGAAAATCTTGGCTCAGTTGATCCTGATCATGAATTCATTGAAAAGTTCCTTAACTTCAAAGATCTTCTTCCAGCTGATGTCCTTGAGATTGCCTTTCAAAGTTGGAATGATCAAAAGGCCTCCGGTGGAGGCTCTGGAGAGGTGATTACCGACAATGGTGGAGGTTTCTGGGATCTCGATCAGAACAACCCAACTCAGGAAGGCTCCGCGAGAGGTGGCGGGAAGAAGAAGGGTAAAAAGGGAAAGAAAGTAAGCCCTTCAGTATTGGGATTCAATGTCGTTAGCAACAGGATCATGATGGGGGAGATTCAAAACGTCGAGGATTGAGAAGAACAATGTTTCTGGAAACTGTAAATACATTAATGTTATGTAAATGCTTTTGGTTTAGGAGTTTTTTTGGCTCTCTATAGAGTTGCAGCAGTTGCATCTACCTGCTGGGGCAATTTTGTTAAGGATTATTGTCAACAATTTTCCTCCTTACTAGATTACAGGTTCAGTGGGACTTTTAGCGGTCCGTTTAAACTACCCTTCATTCTGTTGTTTTTCTTTTGGTTTCGTCTGACTGTTGACTCCACGTTGTCGATCATTGAGTTACCAAATTTTGATATTGTTGAGACTGAAATTTTGATATTCCGTAATTTAAAAAATGAGAAGAAATTTTGATATTCTTGTGTCAAAATGTGAAATAATTTTGATATTCCCGTGTCAAAATGTGGAATTTGTTATCATTTGACAAGTCGAGTCCAGCTTGAACAAGACCTAATAAAAGCTTGGTTCATTAAAAATATCTCGAGCATGTAAAATCATGGCTCAAATTCAAGTGAAGTTAATTTAGATCCGGTTCAAGTTTGAACTTTGGTTAAATGCTACTCCCTCCGTCCCAGCTGAATTTGCACTTACTTTTTGAATATTTTTCTCTATCAAAGTTTGATATTTTAATAAATATGTGAAAAAAAATATTCATCGTATAAGATATTGTTCAATTCGCGTAACAAGTGATTTTTAAATATTAAATTTATATTTTTTGTTACAATACGTAGGTAAATATATTAACAGTCAAACATGTGCTTAAAGAACTACAAATAATGAATAAACTAGTAGATTTAGATACAAAGCAACATGCAAACAACAAGAGTACAAATTTAGCTGGGACAGAGGGAATATTATATTTTTAGGATGATTTTTTGATATTTGCATATGATATTTTTTATGCTTAGGAAAAATATACTAAACATATATTCTGCTTGTTCGCTAAGTTCGATGAGATTAACTAGCTCCGATTCGTTCACCCCTAGACTAAATTGTGTTTTTTTTTGGCGGACTTGAAACAACGGTATCGAGGCCAGAGAGGAAGAGTACCAAAACTGCAAATAAGCTCTACAAACCTGCAATTTGTTTATTTTTTCACAAAAAAAAATAAAAAAAATACCCTGCAATTTGGTGAGCATCTCAAGCTCTCCAAGTCTTAACTTTTAACCTAGAAGGTGCGAACAAATTTCATGCTATATTAACTCAACTCTCATCCTAAAGCTCAAATCAAGACCATATCATCAAATTTAAACCTCACTTCGAACTGGAATCCCACAAAACGAAACCAAATCTGTAGTTGTCACACGGAGAATCGTACAAGAGGTACTGTTTCAAGCGAAGAAAATGACGAAAAACAGCAAATCCAGACACAAATGACTGAATAAATGGACAATGTAATTAAGTTTGTCAAGTGAAATTTGCACGGGTGAAAACATTTATGTTCTTACAGAACCCTCTAATTGGCAGGTCCAGTGATCGTACATTTTGAACTATAACTTAAACCAGTTGACCTTCAAAAGAGTTGCTGGCTCTGGACAAAATTGTCCCTATATCTTTGCTAGTTTCTTTTGTAGCTTCACCTTTCTATTGGATGCGCTGAATGAACAAAATGCTGAGTTAGTGAACTTCAAACAGCGCTAAATCCAATTCCAATGTTACATTTGGAGAAAATGACGAGCATATATACAAACGTAGTAGTAATTGAAAGTTCAAACCACTTCAACATATCAAAACGCAAAAATTCCGAGCTTGAAAAATGAAGAGGACTCGAATGAGAAGAAATAGTACATGAAATTTCAAAAAAGAAGATCAAGATGTACCCAATTTTAACAAAACACAAGCATAATCACATCGTCCAACTTCGCACTAAAACAGACTATACGCACACTACTAAGTGAGCAACCAAACTAATGAAACACAATAACTTTAAAAAAAGAAGAAACACAATCATTTCTCGAAAACCAATTTCACATATGAATTAGCATCCCGAAGCATAAACATATTCTCATTGGCTCTCTCAGGTCAATCATAAAAATTTCAGCACACTAATTCTAATGGAAGTAACAAAAGAGAGCAAGTTATATACCTGGATGTGATGGTAATCGGGTCAGGTTCTGATTCATGTTTGAGCGAGGCTCTCACCAAAGACATCTTGGCAATCTCGGAAATGGCATGGTCACGGACGGCAGATTCTTCCCCGGCCATCTCCTCATAAGCCGCCTCAAAGGCTTCTCGCCAGAAGAGAGGCAAACTCACCGTCTTGCTCTGACTGTATACATCCCACATCTGCCTCACCATCTTTTCCCTTTCCTCCACTTCCTACAAATGCCACCACCATTACCATTATGCACCATCATCAATCATTCTCTTCCAGTAACCAGAAAACCCCCGAAAAAACACTATATTAATTTTGTAAATCCTAAAGAGACACGCGTGATGCAACATGGGACACATTAACACACTTCAACCTACATTTCTGCCCTGCCTACTAAGAATCATCATCAATTATTATTTCCAATAACCAGAAAACCCCAAAGAAACACAAAATTAATTTTGAAAATCCTAAGGAAACATGCATGATACAACACCAGACACAGTAACATACTTCAACCTACATTTCCACCATGTCAATGTGAGACCATCCATCTTCCATCGGTCCAATAACCCAAACCGGGCTCTCATAACAGGCTCTGATACCATGTTAAATTTCAAGTTATCTTGGACTTCCATCTTGATACTAATTGTTATTAAGTAACCATATGTAAGTCATTTAATCTTTAACGAACCGATGTGAAAATTTCAACAATATTCTTTCCACTTTCCTTATTGGGACATCTCAGAGTGTTCTCAACACTTTTACAATTTTCAACTCGTTCACACCCACTAATCTACATTAGATCCTATCATTTACGCATTTCAGCAAGTATGTGAGGTGTAACTTGTTCAACTACGGATCCAACAATGGATTCTAATTTCTAACACACATAATTCAACAACGAAGCTCAAATCAATCCCCACTTCAAACAGCACATCAAAATCAAACAGCAATTTCAACATAAAAAAAGGCGGGATCAAGCTGTACTACCAAGATATCAAGGTCGCGGTGAAGAGGAGAGTCAAGGTCGTCAGAGCCCTGGTGAACGGTGGACCACTTCAACGTGACGGAGCCCGTAAACATTGACCAAAACGCAAGCAGAACAATGGCGGCAAGAGCCCAGAACTTGTACTTCCCTCTGCCGCCAAATAAGCTACCATCTGAGCCCTCTTTCTTGGTTCCTCCATTCGCTGTAGTTGCAGTGCTTCCTGATTCCTCGTCTTTCATTTCTGAATCCTTAATCCTTGGCGTTTAAACTTGTTTAGCAGAGTTTAAGGTAATTAGCATGAAGAAAAGATGAAAAGGGTGTTTTTTCCAATTTGTTTTGAGTTTTGTTGTTTGAAAATTAAAGCGAGAGTGAGATGCAGTTGGTAAGGAGACTATTGAGAGATAGAGAGGTGGAAACGGGTGAATATAATCGTGTGCGTGGCGGAGCACTGGAACAAGGGTGTGGAGCGTTTTGATTATGCACCGACGACATGGATGGGGTCAACTAGAGTTGGACACTGGGATGGGCGATCCGCTGACGATAGTGACCCGACCCGATCCATATTTTTATACGAGCCGGGTCGGTACTGATCCGAATCGACCCGTATTTTTATGGGAGCAAGTACAATATTACCCTCGGTTCACTAATGTTGGACTCTTTTAAAATGATACATAATTTTATGAAAAATGTATTTTTAGTAGATGGAGTGAAAGGTTCATCAAAATAATGATGTATTGAAGGGGATGGTAGGTTTTTGAAATAATGCAAAAGTCAAAACATTATTTAATAATGCAAAGTTGAGAGCATTATAGAAATTTTAATTATTTCTCCCCTTCCAAATTTAAAAATATAGTAGGAGAATAATGTTACAATTCAATATAAAAATCAAGTAAATGTTAGTGAATTGGAAGGAACATGTCTTTTCATTTAATTTGATAGGATACATAAGTTATGAATGATGACAAATCATCATAATGTGATAGAACCGCAAGTCACACATTACACCGTACATAAGTCGATCCATACAATTATACGGGTAATAGGTCAATATAATTCTATATATCGAGGAAAATACAAATATAATTCTGAGTCATTTTTAGTGCAAATATAACCTTATCTATTATATGTAAGTGTAAATATAACCCTAAAGACACTATTTCGGTATTGACTAGCAATTTTTGGCCATTGACCGACCATAAATGACCAGAATGCCCTTCTAACATAATACAAAAATTTTAAGTCCGTCAGGGGTAATTGGTCATTTCACAGTATTCCGGCCTCAAACCGCTTAAAAAGGTTATATTTGCACCTAACCTGAATAGATAGGGTTATATTTGCACTTTTGAATAATGCAGAGTTATATATGCACTTTCTTCAATTATATAAGGTTATATCTGCACTTTTCTCTAATTATACTCTCTCCATTTCATTGGAGTAGATACATTTTCTTTTTTAAACTACTTTTATGGGTTTGACATACTTCCTATGATTTATTATTTATGACATATTTATTAGAAATAGATGTTTTCTTTTATTTGACACTGATATATTTTTGGTAAGATTCTTTCAATTTAATCAACCCATTCTAATTTTTACTTTCTATATTTAATTTCATCAATTTACTTTTTTCACCTAAATCTAAGCACCTAAAAGCTATGGTGTCATTAAATAGAAAAACAGAGTACTTACTTTTTCTAGCAAGATTCGTTTAACTTCATTCTACATTTTTTTCTTTCTAAATTCATTTTCTTCCACTTATTTCATTCATCTAAATCCAAACAGTTAAACATATGGTTCCAAATTCAATGAAATTGATAATATATTATAATTGTTATTTGGTTAAAAGATGTTAGAAGTGGAGATTTAGTTTGAGTTATTAAATAATAGCTTCAAGAGTTAAGTGCTAAAATGATCTTATGTTTTAGTCGAAAGTGTTAATCAAACCCTGTAAAATTTCAAAGTGCATTTATAACCCTATTATTTGCTCTAAAGCATTAATCTAACCTTTGAAACCTTAATTTGTCCAAATATTATAAATGGACTATTATACCCATGTTAAAAAAAAAAATTTAAAAATGAAAGGACACGTACCCCTCAATATTTATTTATTTTACCAAAAGCCACCCCCAATCAACCAAATCTTACCTACACCAATTCCCTCTGATGTAACAACTGAGATCAAATTACATACTAACATCACTACACGACAAGAAAGGCTCCACAATACACTTACGGGTGTATCCCAGTGGTTGGGAGATGGAAGAGATCACCAATTATCCCTGGTTCGAAATTCGGCCGTGGCAGTATGGGGAGCTCTTGCTTTGCAAGGCTCCCTTGTGCGCACCGAGTCTATGGATCGGCCCATTGGCCCTGGTGCTGGACTGCCGTGATTTACCTCTCATACGATGGTCGGGGTATCGACTGATATGGACCGCTGAGCACGAGCAGTGATCGCCTTTTGCCAAAAAAGGCTCCACAATTTTCTCCCAAAATCACTTCCCGTTCTCATGCTCTTGCACCACTTGAGGTTGCTCGTTGATCTCGAGCCTCACCTTCTGGATAGCCTACCTCGTTGTTGATTTTTGTAACATCCAACTCTCTTACAATTTAATTAGGAGAATGGATAAAAAAAAATCATAATACCCTTAATTTTATATTATTAAACTATCGTTAAACTTTGCATTATTTTTATAAAATCTAAAATAGTAGTTTAACTCATCATTACCCCCCAACAAACTTTCAGTTCACACCCATCAAAATACATTTTCCGAACTTTGAATGTAAATATTGCAGATCATAATTATAAGGCACGGCCCCACTGGCATTAAAGTCAACAACGTGTGGGCTCCTTTGTGTGCTCCTGGTACTGGCTTCACGATACCCCAATCAAGTTTTTCTATTTATTGCACCATGAGTTTAGTTATTTTTGAATTTAGGTTAAGAAATTTGGTGAATGAAATTGAAAATAAAAAGTAAAAAATAAAATGAGTGAATAAAATTAATTTTTTTTATAAAAAATAAAAATAATGTCAAATAAAAAAATTATTTATTTATAATAAATGTGTCATAAATATCAAATCAGAAGGAGTACAAAATGTTCATTTTTTTCATTACTTGTACACCGACGGTTTCCTTTATTTAATTGAATCATCTTTCTTATTTTGTGGGTTAAATATTCACAAAGGAGGAGAGATAAAGAAGTTAGTACTCCCTCCATCTTATCTCAAATATTATTATTGATCGTTTACGTATTTAAACATATTATCAAAATTTAACAGATTTGACTGAATTTTTTTTATATAATTTAACATGGAACAAAGGAAGTACTGAATTGAACAATATGATGTCATCGGACCGGAAAATCAGAAAAACGAAAATCACTAAATCAACCTTTACATTACTCCCTCCGTCCCAAATTAAACTAAATTAAACTGCACATTTCATAAAATGTTACTATTTACTGTCCAATTTTGACCACATATTTGAATAGATATATAAACAATAATATTATCATATGTTATATGGTTTGATTCATCGCAGCACGTAGTTTCTAAAAAGTAACTTTTTGTATGCCATAATTATACATAATCAAACATATTAACGATTAGACAAGTTTCTTAATGAGCGTGAAATTCTCTCTCATATCATTTAATTTGGAACGGCAACAATTATTCTACTTTATCAAATTTGAATACAACTTATAACACTCCATTAAGAACATATTTTCGTTAATTTCAATTTATCAAGGGTTAATTATAAGATAGGCAACAGTACACATTTGTCCTTTTGAAAAAGTGTCTCTATGACAAGCAACATATCCATAGGTTTATAGACAGACAACTTATTTTTTAAGTTATATGCTGCATTTATTAAATTACATACTATTTTGTACTATACGTTACTTCAATTTTAGTATTTGACAAGTCAACACCATCAAATATGTTTTTTGAATACAGTGTCCAACCAATTTTAGGTTATCAAGATTAAGATTAACACTTCATCCAAAAAGTCAAAGAGTTAAATTAACACTCATAAATTTTATAATATTATATAAAAATCATAGGGTTACAAAAACATTTTTCTCCCTAACAAATTCTTTCTAACACATCCAAGCAACTAGCATAGCCGGATTTAGGTAGAGAGCAGCGCAACTTTAAAGCCATAGCCACTTCAATCGTGGACCATTTACGGCAACTTTTAACGTTTTTCTAACGACAATGCTTTAATGATTTAAGAAATTTAACGTGTTCCAATTTTTTATGAAACTTTGGGAAATTACATAATTATAGATTAAAAAAACTTATCAACGTACATTGCAACATAAGGAAATTTTAAGTCAACACCAAGCCGAACAGGGATTATTACAATTACACATGATCCAGAGAAATTGTTTGATTAACAGGCAATGTTTGACTAACTAATCACATCTAATTCTCAAATAATTAATAAAGTCAATACAATCCTTCAACCAATTCCTTTGACTTCGCGTGTTGCGAGAGTCAACCAACTTCATTCATCCACTTCCACAGAGGATATCAGTTAAATGTGTATTAAGACTGAAAATCACAGCAGCTGAGAATCTCCTTTTCTTTTCTTTTTTGACTAAAACGTCCCTAGGACGTGGGTTTATAGGGTTCCCCTCCCTTTTCCATTACACTCAATGATGTCCAATGTACAATTACAACAAGAGGCACCAACTAAATATAACAGTTCTAATCTAAGAACTCGGTGGCATAAGAGAAATGTACACACAGACACTATCCATATTACAAATCAAACAAAAGTCGTGTGGCAATAAGAGAGGGCAATAGAAAATAAGTGGGTCTCACCGAGTAGCTGTCTAATATTACCGACCTAAAACCACTAAACAAAGCCGAACACAGTGAAGCATCAAATGAAACGCACGCAAATTGATCCATCCACCCATCCAATCAAACATCAAAGACAATCAAAACAAAGAAAACTGAAGCACCCCAACTAAAGATCCGGTATGTATCCATCTCACCTGTTCAAGCCCCATTCCCTAAACTAGGAGACAAAATCCGGTTGCTTAATTGCCAATAATATTTTTTCATTTATATCCAATGAAGCATGAAAATGCAAAACAGAGTGCTTACACCGAACAAAACTAATGACCATGTCAATAGGATTCAATCGAGAAATGATTTTTGAAAGAATAAGGATATCCACAAAAGAAAACTAAATGAAAACTTCAGGCTTTGGATTACATCCTTCTGAATAGAGAGATGTTTAATTGAAGCTGAAATCACTTGAAACTTTAATTACCACCATAATGATAGGAGGCAATAACAGACTTCAATTTGTAAATTAGATATAAATTATTTCATAATCAACAGCTTGGATAGCTATTATTTCCCATTCTTAAAACAATTATCACCAGTGATTTCAGTTTCAATTTTACAACTCATTTCTAAGGGCTAACCCATGTTAAAGTAAAACATTCTACAACATGGATAGTTGCATCTCATTAATATTCGCTAATGAGTGATAATTAACATTTGTCAAACATTATAGCAATCAAACTCATTCAGAGTGTTTGTTACATTTCCTAGGCGTTTCCTAAGCTACAGTCTAGAATGATGACATTAACCTTCCTTCAATTAGAAGGAATCTGCTCACAAAATAAAACAGAAGAAAAAGAGCAAGAGAAGAGAACTTACAGCAGATCTTCCAACATCCCGCGCTTTCTTTTATTTTATGGACTAAAATTGTCTTCCCAAACCAAGCATTCACAGAAAGCTGAAGCTAAGCTTGTCGGAATACTTGGATTTGAAAAGACAACTTTAGCCAAAAAATAATCTCCAACGATGTAATGCAGTGGAAGCCATCATCGACAAGTTTATAAACCAAAACCAAGCCATGAAAACAAAGTTTTAAAAAATGGAAAAATTCAATGTGTAGAATAAGATTTAAGAAAATCGCCTCTTGCCACAAGACAAAAAATCATCAGAATATAAATTGTCGGAAGATTCATCTGACACCAAAGCAAGAAATATACTCCCTTTGGTCTGGCCTCCTTTGAATTGACACAAAATTTTTTAAAAAATAGAATGAGTGGTGAACGTTGTATTTGCCAAAAAAGGAAGGAGCCAATATAAAATAACCATCCCAAAATGGAAAGTGAGCCATTATTATAGAAAAAAAAAAAAGGTGAAAATGGATTTACTGGCACTAGCTATGACTCGCAAAACGGAAGGGGGAGAGGACGGTAGCGGATTAAATAAGTGTTTCTAGGGTTTACACTCTGGGCTCAACGAAAGGAATTGCTCACGGCCCATGGATATAAGTTTGTAGAATCGAACATGTGGGCCTATTCCTCAATCAGCCCAAATAATAAGCTACTTTGGACGCCTTAGTTTTGTAAGGCTATTTGCAATACTTATACTCCCCTCTCATCTCTTTGCATAAACTGCAAGATTGAGTGATAGTGGTGGTGTTTGATCATTAATATCATTAAATACGTTGTATATATAAAAAGATAATTTTAAAAGATAATTTTTTGGAAAAGATTGTCTTTCTAAAGACTTGTAGAAAGATGATGTTTAATTATAATAATAAAAAATAAAAGCTTTGAGTCTGTCTCTTGAAAAACAGTCTTAAACTAAAAATTAGAATAAATTAAGATAAATTTTCTATGGTGCATTAATCTGTCATAAAAATTATAACTATTGCACGTTACTTGATAAATTTTTAATATTGAAACTAAATTTTTTTATTTTTTTTATAATTCTAATTAATCTCCGTACGTACATAAGTCTATGGAAAAGATAGTTTTCCCAAAATTTTAGTTGAAAATTAAAATTTTATTATGCAAATTGTAGTAATTATAAGTTTATAATGCGTTCATGCAACCCAAAAAAATTATCTTCATTTCTTCAAATTTTCCGTTTAAACCTTGATTTTTTCATACCTTATGAAAAAATCGTCGTTTAGGGGATGGACTCATTTAAAAATCTAAAATTACACATTAAACAAATCTAATACCATACCAAATGAATATATCAACGGAATTTTTTTTTATTTTAAATGAGTTGTTTTAAAGGCGATCTTTCCTTAAATTATTGCAAACAATAATTAAAATGGTAAATTAGAAGAAATGAAGATAATTTTTTTGAATTGTATTAATTTTGCCATAAACTTATAAATACTGCACGTTTCATAATAAATTTTAAATATTGTAAATAAAGTCTTTTACCTTTCAATTATTTTTATTACATTAATGAAAAAATTTGTATTTCCCAAAACTTTGGTATTTTAAATTGGTAAAAATTCATTTACTGTATATGGCGAACGATTAATGCAAAATGTTACAAAATTAGTCAATAAAGTAACATGCAAATATAACCCTATATGTTGGAAAAATTGTATATAGAACTCTGAGTTATTTTTTTGTACAAAACAATCTTGACTATTGAATGAAAGTACAAATATAAGCGTATAATCATATTTCCGGGCGTTGACTAAGAAATTATGGCCATTGATCCTCTTGCAAAGATTAAAATACTCTTGTGCTTAAAGCCTTACATGAGATAGACAATTATACATTCTCTGCCGACCACCACCACCCACCTGACTCCACTACACTGCCCAGCCAACCCTCAGCCTTCCATACCCCGCCACCACTATCCAGCCACTCTGCCACCACCCTGCAAGTCAATATCAAGTGGCTACCGCACCGCTTGTTGCCATCACTGCCCAGCCACCCCACCACCACCACCTAGCCAGCCCTGCCCCTCTACCACCTTCCACTCCCATTACAACCATCAGCAACCACCACCAGCATCCCGCCACCACTGTCCAACCCCACAGTGGCAGAAACATAGGGGGGCAAGGAGTGCCTGGTCCGAACCAAACGAATTTTTTATCATTGACATTTTGTGTCTTTCTTTGTTTTTGTGCGTGGCACACGAAACGAATTTTTGTACATACAAAAAGTTGAACCTTTTTTTAAAAAATAGAGTCCAACAAAATAGAATTCTTTTTTATCTAATTTTTTCTTCAATATTTAGATGGGAAAGGCTGTCTTTCCATAAGTTTATGGGGGAAAATGAAGTTAAATTAGAATAATAAAAAGTAAAATATCTTAGTTGCAATATTAAAGTTTATTATGCAATATGTAGTAGTTATAAAATTCATAACCAAATTTATGGAGTCCAAAAAATTTATCTTCGTTTCTTCTTATTTGCAATTGATTTTTTCCATGGTTTATGGAAAAACTGTCTTTTAAGAGATGAAATCTAATATTCATCCAAATTATATTTGATTTTTATCAATTATACGGAAGTTTTTTATCCTATCCAATTTCAATTCCAATTCCAATTCCAAGCTGTAAGTATAATATTACAGCTAATTTTTTTTTAAAAAAATTGTGATTCAAATTTTAAGTTTTAATAAAAAATACTCCCTCTGTTTCTCTAATAGTGGCACATTATTTTTTGTGTTAGAATTTAAGAGATGCTAAATGAGTGGATGAATTTGAATTGAAAGAAGAAAAAGTAAAATGAGTGGATGTAATAAGCTGGTGGATTGATGTCCCGTCGAAAAGCCGGGGCCCTGGTTGTCGATGGCGCAGAAGGGGGCTGTTTATTCTAAGACAGGAAACAATAAAATGTAATAATACCCAACATACAGTCTTCAAACATCGCAGGCTTTATTTTATTTTTTAGACTAGAATTGTCTTACCAAACAAAGCATTCACAGAATGCTGCAGCTAAGCTTGTCGGAGTGATTTGACTTGGAAAGACAACTTTAGCCAAAAACAATGGGTGTAGCCATTTCACGCCCTGTATTTTACTATCTATGTCCTGTATTTATACTGTATATATACAGTATATATTTAAAAATATATTATATTTGGAAGATTTTAAATTGGAAAATGTTAAATGGGAGAAGGGAAACCGCGCCGCCGTCCACCGCCGGCCGTTGCCTGGCGCCGCCGACCACCACCGGCCGCCGCCGATCGCCGCCGATTCCGCCGACCGCCGCCGGGCGCCGCCGATGCCGGGCGCCGCGGTAGCGCCGATGCTTCCCAGCTCCGCCGCCGAGCGCCGCCGGTCCGTTCGCAGCGGACCGGGCGCGAGCCGGAGCGGCCTCCGCTCGCCGTGACCCTGGCGCGAGCCGGTGCGGCCTCCGCTCGCCGTGACCTTGGCGCGAGCCGGAGCGGCCTCCGCTCGCCGTGCCTTGGGCGCGAGCCGGACGGGCGCCGCTCGCCGTGCCTTGGGCGCGAGCCGGACGGGCTCCGCTCGCCGTGCCCTGGGCGCGAGCCGGACGGGCTCCGCACGCCATGCCCTGGGCGCGAGCCGGACGGGCTCCGCTCGCCGTGCCCTGGGCGCGAGCCGGACGGGCCTCCGCTCGCCGTGCCCTTGGCGCGAGCTGGACGGGCTCCGCTCGCCATGCCACGGGCGCGAGCCGGACGGGCCTCCGCTCGCCGTGCCCTTGGCGCGAGCCGGACGGGCTTCCTCTCCCCAACTAGTAATTTCTACTGCTATAAAAGTGTTTGTAAAAATATGAGGAACTCGAAATTGTTACTCTCCAAATTTTTACTCTCCAAATTTTTACTCCAAACAAGGGTGTTAGAAATTTCATGTCTTCGGAGGTAATTTTACTAATTAGTTTTCTGTTCATAAGTAAAAGTTAAATTTATTAATTTTTGCAGTAGAAATTTATGCTCATCTTTGTGTTTTAATTTATTAATTGTTACGTAAAAATTATTGCACATTTATCTCCTATGAATTTATCTCCTATTAATAGCAGTAACGTTAATTTTGCTGTTAATTTTGTTGTTAATTTTGTTACGTAATTTTGTTGTTAATTTATCTACAATAATTTATCTCCAATTATTATCACATTTTTTTTACAATTACATGTAAGTTTTAGCTGTTAATAAGAAATGGAGCAGTGCACCATTAAGTCCGTAAGTAGGACAATTTGAAATGGATGAATGTAATTTCAGTTTAGGGAGTTAATTCATGTACGGGACTTTTATAATTGTAATGTTATTTCTTCTAATTTAATTTTGTCTTCATGTTTTCACATTTAAATATATGTTTTAACGTTTTAACTGTAATTTTATCTTTATTTGTTCATATTTCAATATATGTTTCTGACGATCATTAAAAATCAAGCAATGCACTTCTTGGTTTGTAAAAGTTATTTATGTAACGTTGTAAGTGTGAGCCTAAATTTATTTCCTCCAATATAATTTTTACTTTATTGTATGTTTTTTTTAAACAATTCATTTGTTTGAATTGACGATGTCATTGTTGTTGGTATAGCAGTTGAGTGTAACTAATTACTTGATGTTTATTGCTGTTTAAGGATGACAATCAGTCATGTGAAGCTGCTGCAGAGCGGAATGGATACTCTCCATTTGCCACCTCAAATGTGTTTCCAAGTCACGCCGAGGCTTATTCTTACCTGCAACGGATTGCTCTGCAAGTAGGATTTGAACTTGTCACGGAGTCCTACAAAAAGAATAGGAATGGTCCCCTGAGGTTATATTGCATTTGCAATCGGGGCTGAAAAGATAAGGTTATCGATACGAGCGATCCCGATGTAGTCCGACGGAGTAACACTTCGACTAGAAGTTGTGACTACCCATTCACGATTGTCTTGAAAGAGAGTAGCACGGGGGACGGTTGGAATGTAGTGCCGTGTAAGGATCCTAGACGAGGGATGCACAACCACCCTTTCTCAGTGTACGCTGAGGGTCACAGATAGAGCTGCAAGCTCCATGCGGACGCAAAACAAATGATTAGAGATCTGACAGATTCAGAAACAGCACCCAGGCATATCAATGCCAGCCTCAGTCATTCGTTTCCAGACCTGCATCAGACCATTAGGCAGGTGTACAATGAGAGATCGACATATGTAACAGAAAGGCGAGGCGGGCGCAACACAGCGGAGAATTGTTTGCATCTTGCCACCTCGAAAGGGTATGTCACTAGTCACCGCTCAGCACTTGATGGTACTTTGACTCATTTATTCATGGCTCATCCTGATGCTGTTGTCGCATTTCGCACGTTTCCGTGGGTTGTGGCCATCGACTCAACGTACAAGACTAATCGCTACGGCATGCCGTTCATTGAGATGGTTGGGATGTCTCCTTGCAACACAAATTTCCTGATTGCCTACGCAATTGTTGTTGAAGAAACGGCAGATACCTATGAGTGGGTGCTGAACGCACTCAAGAACTTGCTTGTGGATGGACCGTTCCCTGAGGTTGTGGTCACCGATCGAGAGATGGGACTGATTAGGCCACTTCGGACTGTGTTTCCAGAATCGAATCATTTGCTCTGCACCTGGCATATTAACAAGGATGTGGAGGCACGTGTTACTGTGCTGACAGGGAATAAGAGGAACGGGGCAGCCTTCAAGAATGGTGCATGGTTCCGGGTTTGCAATGCGTCCACCGTTTCAGAGTACGAAGCCGCCTTGGTGGACATGAGGATTGGATGGTCTTGGAGCGAAGCTGTTATTAGTTACGCTGAGACTACGTGGCTCAACCCCCATAAGGAGAAATTTGTGCGGGCATGGACGAACAGATTTCTGCATTTCGGGAACACAACTACATGCAGGGTCGAAAGTGCACACTCGTCATTGAAAGGGTGGTTACAAACGTCAACTGATTCACTGGATACGATATGGAGGCGTGTCGACCTGCAGATAGCCGCGCAAATTACTATGATCAAGGCCAACCTGGAGAAATCAAGAACGTGCACTGGAAGATTGCACCGTAGGGCCCTTTTCAACAACTTGATCAACAATGTGTCCAAATACTGTCTGGATAAATTGACGGTCGAGTCCGGGAGGATTGATGCACTCGGAGCACAGGTATACGCATACTGTGGTTGTGTACTGCGCTCGACTCACGGAATACCGTGTGCATGCGTCATGGCGAGGGCAGTTGCACAAGGAATCCCCTTGTACTTGGACGACATTCATCCGCTGTTTAAGAGCCTGGCATTAGGTGATCTCGTGCGGAGCATGGAAAACATTTCGAGGGCTGAAAATGATCAGTCACGGTTCAACACTCAGTTGGAGGAGCTGGCACGCAGCGACCCTTCGGTCCGCCGACGAGTTTCAAGCTACATAGATGAGCAGTTGCGTCCGGAGGACAGCGGCATTGGCGAGCCGGACAATTGTACTAGTGCACGTGGGAGACCAAGCGAGCAGGTCCCCCGATCAAGATCAACCCGACGTTCACCGAGCTACCACGAGCACGTGAACAGGCGATACGGGCGTAGCACAAGGTCCCCGGGGTGCACCACATCACGGAGCGGTAGCCGGCACGGTAAGTACAAACACCATTCTTCCTATTGTATTAAATTTCTTACAAAGAAATTAATCTTACTGTTTTCTCCTACAGCGACATTCCCGTTCCTCGAAAGTGTCCCCCACATTGTCCGGCGTTACATCGAAGGTTGGAACGATGTCGTGAGTGATGGAAACTGTGGCTTCAGATGCGTTGCTGATGCGTTCCATGTAGACGGTGAAGGTGAATGGTCTGGAGCGCGTCGGGCAGTGTTTAACGAGATATCAACTCATTGGCCTGACTATGTTCCCATATACGGTTCGAAAGACAACGTTGAATTAGCTAGAGCCCGTATACACCACACCAAAGGTCCATGTGGTCCAGAGCATTGGTTCACGGTCATTGCAGACATGTTTCCTGTCGCCACCTACTACAACACGGTTGTAGTTTTATATTACATTTTAGAGAATGGGTCGGCAGACTATTGCTGTACAGTCCTTCCATTGAGGGCAGGTGGGGGCGAGGATGGAACAAGGAGGGAGCTACACATTGTATACGTACGCAGTACCCTTTCGTAGGAGGATAAGGGCTTGGACCAAAGCATACAATGAGAGTAATTAACTATTGTACCCAGTGAAACATTTCGGCATGTACGCAACCGTTACAATTATTATCGAAGCGTTACAATTAGTCTGAAAGCATTACTGTTGCAAAAAGCGATGACTTATAAATTTGACATGCACAAACAATTTCGATTACATAAATGAGCAAACTGTGGGCAAACTGTGGGTACATACATAAGCAAACAGTCGCCTAGGGAATGGGTCCATAACCGAGCCTGCGATACTCATCGCGACGACCGATCCAAGTAGTCAACAACTCCTTCATGCACGGGTCGCCGAGTCCATCAACGGTTGTCGAGTCAAACGGATCCAAGTCGCTCATCATGTCACTCAGCATCTGATGCACAGGAAACACATTTTTCAATAACGGAACAATCAAATGTAATACAATTACTCAAAGCAAACAGTTGGAGAAAACTTACCGATAACTGATGATGTGTCCTATCCCGTCTACTCGTGGCAGCAAGTTCAGGATTCGTGATCAATGGGTGTGAATGAGTCGCGTACCACTCCTCATAATCCAAGGTACACTCTGACGGACTTGTGGCAATCGGGAACTCGGCAAGCTGACCGTCGTGCCAAGCGTGTGCCATATGCCATAGGGTCAGCTGCAGCATCCCTGGATAGGTCACCGAATAGCTGGCTGGATCAGCGGGCCGGGAACAAGGCTCTGGCACAATCATAAGACTCTGCGGTATACCCTGTACGAGACCGAACTGGCGCACAACGCGATCTAGCATGTACGCCTCCATTGCTTCGAGGTACTGAATCACGCCGCGGTAGTGAGTCCTCCCCCTAGCAGCCCTAACCACGTCCAGTCCATATGGCAACCAATCCACCTGCGCGTGTTTCACAGAAATGTAACATTCCTATGGAATCCGATATACCCACTACTATTAGAATAAGAGCAAAAGCATGGAATTCATACCTGGTCGGGCTGTAAGGCATCCACCTGACGCCGGATGGTAGCCAGCCTCCCAGTATCCCTCCCCATTTTATCCCCTGTGTGCCACCGGTTGGCGCGTCCCGGAAGAGCTGGCAGTGTACTCAGCCTCGGGCGAAACATTGGAAAGTACTCGTATATCCATGCTTGCAGCAGCGTGCAACAGCTGCATAGGCCGCGCGCCTTGGACCGGGATGCAATTCCCAACTGTAGATACAAACTGGCCAATGTCGCCGAGCCCCAGGACAACTGCGGATCAAGTAGAGGTAGAAGGTTGGCTCTAACCTTATTCCCAGTTTTATCCACAAAAAGCGTTGATGAAAACAGGGTCAACATGTAGCACATAAATTGGAAGTTATCGCTCTGACCCGCCGCTACACACCTCGCCATCAATGATTGGCCATCTATGTTACCCCCGTTCCAGTCTTCCTCGACGAAGGACTCCACGTCTTTCCCAAATAGTTCAGCGCATGCTTCCTGAATACTCTCCACCGAAATGGTACTCGCAACAGCGCCACCCACGATAGGAATGCCAAGAATCATCTCTACGTCGTGCATCATGATGGTCATCTCCCCGAAAGGCATGTGAAATGTGTTCGTGTCCGGTTGCCACCTCTCGACAAAAGCGGATATCAATGCCATGTCAAGGAACTGGAACATAATCGCAGGAAGGTGGGCCAACCCGGTCGCACGTATCCGGGCCTGTACAACATCGCTCAGGTCAGGGAGCGTAGTGATTAGCTGCTTGCATAGCGGCGACCGAGCATGGCATCTCAGCACACCTCGCTCTATACCATTCCAAACGTCGACAGCGATGTGTCATCCGAAGCTTGGTATCACGAGGTCATCTTGTGGGCCACCAGCCATCGTTCCCCGCACTAGCCACGTCTCATCGGCGTGGCGCTTCCTCCTGTTCCTCGGTGCCCTTCCGATGCCAGTCTCACCGGCATTGCACGATCCACCAGAAGATTGCGTGAATCGACCAGCTCTATTCCTAACGGTGTGCCTGGCTCCTCCACCAGCATACCGTTCGAATCTAGCATCCAATGGCACACTCGTCCCAGGTTGGCCAGACGGGGGGACATTGCATGTGTTCAGTCCTTGCCTACCTTCGGCATCGAGTGGGCTGCTTTCTGCCGGCAAGTCATACATCGACTGCCAATCACTATCATCACGGATTCCACCGGACGCGAGAATGTTAAGCTCCGGACCGTCCCATGTTGGCATGGGATCGAATGCATGATCGCGCCGTGGAGAAGGCCGCTCAGCTCCTACATCACACTCCTGCGGCGGAGGCGACTGTTCATCCTCGACCACGTGGCCTCTCGCCTGTCTCGCCGAGGCACTAACACCTCTTCGTCGTATAGAACGACCATGGCCGTCAGGTTGACCAGCTGTGCTCATCTACAACACAAGATATGTAATTAGTATAACAACAATTGATTTAAACTGATATGATAAAATAAATTAACATACATTTCAACAACGTGTAAACTAATATTTTCAAACTGTGCATAATTTCAATTTACTACCGGAAACTACATATTCTATAATGCATAGAAAAAAGTGAATATAACATAAAAAAACAAACCTCACTCCAAACAGCAAATTTAATTCTGTTACAATCCCATACAACGAACTACACATTTTTTTAAATTGCAAATTGGAAATCACATTACTAAATAATCTGAATTTTTAAGCACATAACACTAGTATTAACATTCAAAGAAACAATTGTCAAAACATATCATAAGCATTTGCTACACAATTGTTTTCATCGGATTGATAAACTAGATTTTCATAAAGTTAATCTAAATAAGACTATACTCTATTATGGTACATATACTTTCCAAATTACGAAAATAGTTATCATTTCCAAATTTAAACTAAACAATTTCTAAAAATAACAATTTCTTCATTTTAATTCCAAAATTGATTAAATTCCTAATATCAGATTTTTGCAAATTATTCTACTTTTTAATTTCCTATTATCTTATGAGAGAAATTAATATAAGATTAAAGCCTCCTATTTTCTTATATTTACAACCAAACCCCTCATCTTCCTCCTCCCTCCACCCTCCGCCGCCGGCCGCCTCCACCGCCGCCGGCCGCCTCCACAGCCGCCGGCCTTCTCCTCCGCCGCCGGCCTACTCCGGCGCCGGCCGACCGGCACCACCTCCGCCTGCCAGCTCCTCCCCTTCACCTTCTCCTCCTCCTTCCCCTTCTCCTTCCCCTACTCCTTCTCCTTCTCCTTCCCCTCCTCCTTCCCCTTCTCCTTCCCCTCCTCCTTCCCCTTCTCCTTCCCCTTCTCCTTCCCCTTCTCCTTCTCCTTCCCCTACCCCTTACTATTCCGCCGGCCAAGGCCACCTCCGGCCAATACTCACCACCAACCCAACATCCATTCCACATTTACCAAAATTCTAACAAACCCCAATTCTAACAATTCCAACAAGTTCAACAAAATTCGAATAGATTGGCAACATTCAGGCAACATTCATATAATTTGCACGAAAATTTAAAAAATTTCGTCCAAAACTTACGTTTTCCGTCGGCGGCGGCGCGGTCGGCGGCGGCGGGCGGTGGCGGCGGAAATGGGGAGAAGGAGATGGAGAGAAGGAAATGGAGAGAAGGAGAGAAATGGAAATGGAAATGGAGAGAAAATGGGAGAGAAATGGAGAGAAATGAGAGAAATGGAGAATTTATACTACTTCTTCCAAATTTTATTTTTTATTTTCAAAATACTAATACGTGTATTTATACGTATTAGGGCGTGGATAGTAAACTACAGGGCGTGATATAGCAATCCACAAAACAATCTCTCCAACCAAATAAATACAGTGGATATGATCAAAAGGTGAGAAGTATAACATATGAAACAACAAAGATTTAGGATTCTCGTCTCTCATACTTCCTCCGGCCCTCTGTTTATTTGATCAATCATTTTTTCATGGCATATTTGATGTGAGATATTTTTAGATTCTCCATGATATTTAATTTTTAAAAAATTAAATTTTATAATCTATTATTATATGTAATAAAAATTATCAATAATTAAACATGCTTGAAAAAATGTCAAAAAAGTGGAACATAAATAGAGGGAGAGCAAGTAAAGAGGGGAAAATGGCTTTTCTGAAGAACGAGAGGGACGTAGCTGCTTAAATACTGGCCTTTCTAGGGTTTACACTATGGGGATGGGGACTGGGCCCAACGAAAGCCCAATTAAAAAATTTATACATTCGATTGGATGGGCCTCTTCTTATGTCTACCAGGCCAATAATTAACTACTTTGGACACCTTAAAAAAACTTCAGTGAAGCTCTCGAGCTACTCTTCGTTTCTTCTGAATTATTTTCCAATTTGAACTGACTATTAAGCCCTTGTGTTTGTAACAGACACCTTCCTTTTGTACGACTAATCGACCGTTATCAATATAATTATTTTGTTACGTGTAATTAAGAGAAGGGGCTGTATTAGATGGCGAATATATTTGTATAGATGATGCTGATGAAGTGACAGAAAATTTTCACTAACAGTTAAATCTTTGATGGTATAGAAAAAGTTATTTTTATTCACCTTAATGCATTTATTTATTCTCGCCATGTACTTACTTCCTCAGTCCGAATCAAAGGACCCTAATTTTCAGTTTCGCCTGTCCAGCCAAAAGCCCACATTTGGACTATTTCTTTATATGGACTGAAACTTTTAGCTAAAATTTATCCAACGCATATTAATCATTCACCTTTAGTTTTGACATGCATAAATATTCGTGTACAAAGGTGATATGAATCTTTAGCTTGGACGAAAGTACTCCCTCCGTCCCAGCCGAATCTGCACACTTTTTGGTCAACTTTCTCAAGACACGTTTGACCATAAATTTCAACTAGTATATAGATACCAATATCATCATGTGAGATATTGTTGGATTCTCTGCATGCTGTATTTTCTAAATATCAAATTTTAACACACCGTTAATATACGTAACTAAAGTTATCGTTGGTCAAACATGACCCGAGACGGAGTAATAGTATATTTGCCCTAATACAATAATTTGTCTATTGCACTAAGAGGCTTTTTACATGTATCCTTTGATACTCTTTATCACTTTAGGTGTGTATGGTAAGATTTATAATCTAAGCAACTTTTTTTAGTGTTAATTAAACTCATTAAAATTTATTTATTTGAAAAGTAAAAGCAAATTTTAGAGAAAAATCAGAAGCTAAATTTCACCAACTTTTTACATACAAGTACACCCCCACCAAAAACGCAATATTGATGGTGGGAGTTTTAGTAAATTTTTTCAATACTTAAACTAGTGAAATTTTTTCTACCAACAACCAAAGAACAAATGTTCAAAAAGATACCTAGTTTTATTTGAAAATAACAATTAATGCTCAAATTTTATAAATGTATCATAAACATAGTTTATCATTTAACATGATCTCAAGACCAACAACATTAGATTTTAATTTGGTAAAAGTTAAAGTCAACAGTTAATAGGGTTAATAGGTAATAAAAAAGAGTTGGGGGCATGGAAATATATACTAATAATTTAAAATACCTAGTCGACAAGCTCCTTTTCCTTCCCTATCTCAATCCGCCGCCGATAATCATCTTCCATTTACCTCCCGTTGAACGTGTTAGTAGTGATACGTAATTTAAGTTTACACTATTAAATAAAAAATTAGTATCATCCTCCAATTTGAGGAATCCTTTAAGAGGGTCAGGTGAGCGGGTCTGGGTAAACTTGTCAAACGGGTCAGGTCATCCATTAGATATCCATTAATCGTATACTATTTCCACTTTTTGAATAAAATTTAGGCAAAGTCTTGGGAAAGACGGTCTTTCCATAGGCTTATGGAAAGACGGGGTTTGATTGGAATAATAAAAGGTAAAAGGTCTTAGTTGCAATATTAAAGTTTTAGTATGAAACATGTAGTAGTTATAAAATTTATAACCCGGTTCATGCAACCCAAAAATTTTATCTTAATTTCTTCTAATTTACACTTTAAACCTTGGTCTTTCCATAACTTATGGAAAGACCGTCTTTCAAGAGACGGACTCTATAATTTATTAGATAATAACCCATTAGATTAATAAATACAATTGAGTTGTAGTAATAGAGTGCAGTTGAATTGAATAATAGACTACTCGTTGAATAATTTTATGTGGGTCAAATTGCATTAGGTAACCGGTGACCCGTGAATAATTTCATATCCTAAGATAACTAAATTTTCACAAGTTAGATTACAAATTATTTAATTTTTTTCTAATATATAATCAGTTATTGTATTATGTACATTATATTTTTCCCCAATATATGATTATTTATTGTATTATGTACATTATATTTTTGGCAAAGTCTTAGGAAAACAATCTTTCCATAGGCTTATGGAAAGACGGGATTTTATTAGAATAATAAAAGGTAAAAGATCTTAGTTGCAATATTAAAGTTTTAATATGAAACATACAATAGTTATAAAAATTTATAATCCAGTTCATGCAACCCAAAAATTTTATCTTAATTTATTTTAATTTACACTTTAAACCTTGGTCTTTCCATAACTTATGGAAAGACCGTCTTTCAAGAGACAGACTCTATATTTTTTCCTAATATATAATCATTTATTGCATTATGTACATTATATTATAATGTTGGTATTTTGAGAGACAGTATTTTTATAAATTACAAAAAGACCATAGTTTAAAATTTAAATTAGAAGAAATAAAAATAAAATTTTTAAGTTGTATGAACCAAAATTATAAAATTTTTAACTATTATACATTACTTACTAAAATTTTAATATTGCAATTAAAATCTTTTTACTTTTTATTATTTTAATTAACCCCATTTTAAATAACGGTATTTTCATGTATTATAAAAAATCATAGATTAAAGTGTAAATTAAAAAAATAAAAATAAATATTTTGAACTTATGAGCCCGATAATAAATTTTAAAACTACTCTATGTTGCATACTATATGTTAACACATTTGACAGACTAATAGTTTCCCATCACGGGGCAAACTCCAAACCCGTTCCACCAAATTGCCGCTCTTCTCTGCCTCCCTCTCCATCGGTGCATTTTTTGAATCTGTGGTTGGCACATCCGTTAATCTCCAAAGATTCAGAAAAATGGATTTGAGCAACAGATTCAAATGTCCTAGATCTCAACGCAGGTTTGACAATGAATAGAGCAAAACCATCACCGCAAGCAATCCTCGACCAAAAACACCAAGTAATCCAACAAAATAAACTGAAGCAAAGAATTACAATGCATGAACAAAGGCTCTCCTAACCTTCAACAACTAGGATAGTTATGTCTCATTAATAACTCGCTACAAGAACCACTTCTCGCTCTAAGACTGATGAATGTGCTGATGAATGTGGTAACATTTATTAAACATTGCTCACTTTAAGACTCGTGGGTAATAGATAACATATGCTGTACATTGCTAGCTACAAGACTCATTAATAGGATTTTTTACCTTTCCTAAGCATCTAGAGTAACAACATTGACATAAATCAGTTGTTGAATCAACTAATCAAATAAAACAGAAGAACAGGAGCAAGACTACTTACAATACCTGCAACAAATCTTCCAACATCCCAGGCTTTATATTATTTTCATGGACTATAATTGTTTTCTCAATTCCAAGCGCTAAGCTTTCAGGAAAGCTTGGACTTGAGAAGACAACCTTAGCCAAAAATAGAATCTTCAACAAGGTAAATGCAGTGAATGCATCTTCCAACATCCCAAGCTTTGTTTTATTTTTTGGACTAGAATTGTCTTATCAAACCAGCGTTCCAATAATGCTTCAGAAAAGCTTGTCGGGACGCATGGATTTGATAAGACAACTTTAGCCAAAAAAAATTCTCCAGATTGCTAAATGAGGCAAGGATGTGGTCTAGGAAAATCAAACACTTCAAATAAATAGAAAATGCTCAGAAATAGCATTGTTACAAATCAAGGACAGAGTCTCATATGTCCAGACATAATTTCAGCAATTCATCACTGCATTCCCAAACAACCAAAAACCTTAAAAACTAATCAATTACAAATGCTAATTAATGGTTTCATGTTATCTCAGAAATGTTCCAAAGGAACTATGCAGACATATCAACATGGCATCAGTTCAGACCGCCCGTCTGCTTATTCTCATCACAGAATTTACATTTTTTTTTCAAAATCTCTACAATTACTCTAAAAAACGTAAACTAATCAAATCAGAATTTTCAATTACGGAGGAATGCATCAGTCAATAAGCGGAGTTTTATTCCACATGAGGATTCAGGGCATATCGATAAGGTTCTCATCATTTGCACATCCAAAATCACAAAATCAAAAATTAAAAAAATAACAATTTTTAAAAAATCAAGGAAATTTTACAGGCATCAGACACGTGAGAGATCTGTTTTCAACACGTATAAATCAGTGTGTAGAATAAGATTTAAGAAAAATCATCACCTGCCAAAGCAAGAAACATCAAAAACATGAAATAGATTATCGGAAGTTTCATTTGACACCAAAGCAAGAAACATACAATGGGTTGGTAAGAAATCCAGATCAATATATGCACCAGTTATATCTCCTTGCACACCTCGTATTAACCTAGTAGGAAATAACAGATTCGCAAGGAGAAGGTAAAGCAGATGCATAATAATTCTAAGCTAAATGAACAAAATGCGTATTATATAAAACAACAGAGAGTATATCAGCAAACAGATGAAAATGGAATTGGCTAAACCTCAGATCTGAAAGAGGCGAGGAACGGCAGCGGCTTATATAAGAGTCTATCTAGGGTTTACACTTCATCTCTAAAAGCTTAAGGGGTGTATGGGCCTGGGCCCAACGAAAGGAAACTTGCTCACGGCCTATGCTATAAATTTGTAAACTAGAACGTATGGGCCTCTTCTTACCACTATCTTCCCACATAGTTAAACTACTCGGGTCCCTTGTTTATTTAGGAAGTTGTTATATCATGTCCCCTCGTATTTTACTATATTACGCTTTAATATGTATATGCATGTATAATACTAATTTCATGTATATCATTGGGGAAATTTGAAGCCAGACTATTTGGAAAAGGTAAAACATGTAGACAAGTCATCTGAATGATTGATTTGGTAGAAATGCTAGTATGTGATTGGTTGAATGGTAATTGGTTTGTAGAAAGATTTTGTAGAAGCCCACGCTGACGACGGTCTACTGGAAATTTTTGGGTTGAAGCCAAACAAATCGCTTAGGTACACCAAAATTTTCTACTCACACTAGTTTTACAGAGTTGCTAAGTACTGAATTCGTCCAAAATGCAGGCTTCAGTTATCCGATTTGAGCTGAGAAAAGGAGAATGGAAAGAAGCTTACATGCAGATGGATGGGAGCCATGGAAACAGCCCAAGGAATTCTCGACGTTTGTTGAGATCAAGAAGGTACCTTTTCGATTGGATATGGTATATGACTCTATGGAGATAGAATATGAGACACTTTGGACTATTGGGGTTACCGATAACGTATATTGTACAATGAAAAGGGATTGTGCCGCGCCAGGAGGTATTATTGTGATGCTGTGAACTTTCTAGTGATGCTGTGGAAAGAGATTGGGCTCCACAATGGTCACCAGTTTTCAAAACAATCACATTTGCATCCAAATTATTGAGTTCATGCACAGTAAAATAAAGCACACTTAGGAGTATGGAGGCCATTTAGTTTTAAGTTTTAAACTTAGGGATTGGGCTGCAATGCTGTGAATTTTCTAGTGCCCAGATGAATCGGAGTAACAGAAGGAGATGAATCAGCGGCGGTGGTCGGCGGCACTCAGTGATGGAAGATGAAAAAGCAAAAGGTTAGAGTTGGAAGATGAAGAAGAAGAATGAGGTTAGGGGTATGGAGGTCATTTAGTTTAAAGTTTTAAACATAGGAGGTATCTTTGTCTTTTTATTACTGATCAACGCACGAGATAAACTGGTCAATGCCAGAAATCTGTCACATGGATAAAATTGCACATGTTGACTAAAAGATAGAGTTACTTATGCACTTCAAATTTTACAATGTCATTCCTGCTCTTTCTCAATTTAATAGGGTCATTTTTGCACTTTTCCCAAAGAATTATATAAGATGACTAAAGAGTGGCACAAATTTTTTACAAGTTAGATTTTTTTTTGGTGATATATGGAAAATTGAACGACTGGCGTTGTGCATTTGTTTATGATCCCTCGCATATTTTGTGAATAATACAATAATTTCACTTTATACATGCATCTAGTCAAATATTATAATTTATTTATTTTTATACCTACATTTACTTGTAAATTTTTTTACTCTTTACCACTAGCACCACTATCACCATCGTCATTGGTGGAGATCTCTGTCAATCAGCCACGGATAATTTTCATTAAAAATTTTCATTTATAGTTACCTAATGAAAGGAAATTTTATTCACGGTCCATTGATATAAATTTGTACAATAGAATGCATGGGCCTCTTCTTACCATCATCTGCCCACATAGTTAACTACTTGGGCCCCTTATTTTTTTAATGCCTCTTGTCTGTTATAAGAGTATGTCTCTTGAAAGACGATCGTTCCACAAGTCATAGAAAAATTAAGGTTTATATTATAAATTAGAATAAATAAAGATAAAAATTTTGGACTGCATTAATCGAGTCATAAACTTGGCAAAGTCTTGGGAAAGACGGTCTTTCCATAGGCTTATGGAAAGACGGGGCTTGATTAGAATAATAAAAGGTAAAAGGTCTTAGTTGCAATATTAAAGTTTTAGTATGAAACATGTAGTAGTTATAAAATTTATAACCCGGTTCATGCAACCCGAAAATTTTATCTTAATTTCTTCTAATTTACACTTTAAACCTTGGTCTTTCCATAACTTATGGAAAGACCGTCTTTCAAGAGATGGACTCCATAAACTTTATAACTACTGCATGTTGAATAATAAAATTTTAATATTACAACTAAAATTGTTTACCTTTTTATTATTCTAATTCAATCCCGTCTTTCCACAAGCATGTGGAAAGATCAAGATTCTACCCCTCTTTAAATGGCCCTTTTAAAATGACACTTGGTTTTTTAAAAAGAGAAATAAGTGCTGGAGGTTTAATTGAAAGTGTAAAAAGTAAAATGAGTGGATAGAAATATCCTAGATTTGCTAAAAAGGGAATGAGACAAAATAAAAAACCATCCATATATGTAAAGAGGGTCATAATCAGTAGACCAGAGGGAGTATGACTTTTATCAATTTAATTTTCTGTTATGAGTAATTTTTTGTCAAAGAATTATATGAGACTAGAGGGAGTTCCACCGCACGTTGCACGTTGTGTTTTTATTAAAAATATTAAATTTAATTAATATGTAATATTTATATCTCACATTTAAATTTAAAAGATAAATAAATTGTAAGTTTATTCATGTAAGAGTAACTGTTTAATTTATAAAAAGAAATAATAAATTTAGCTATAATTTATTAAATAGTTAATAAGATAAAAAAATATTATATAATGCAAGTACGTGAAGTAAGTAAAATATAAAAAAGAAACGTTGAACATGTAGAAAAACATCTGGGGTGTATGTGAACTAAACAAGGAATTGAGTGGCATAATTGCATATAAGTTTTTCTCGCAATCATTATCTATATGTTTATTTGGGAGAATAATTGTCTATTGGGTAATGTACCGGTCGTTGACCCACCTTAAAATGACAATAAGCCCATTGAACCAAAAACTGATTTTGGGTGGACAATTATACCCTTACCCACAACTGTTGGACCATCACCACCACTGCCAAATAAGTAGAATTATATCAACACGTTATGAAAATTGATAGGGTTATATCAGCACATATGTAAAAATCGTAGGATTATCAAAGTGTATATGGTAATACACTCGCATGACCTCATCGGGCGACCACGGACAACATCATATATACCATTATTACATCATAACAACATCACATACACCATAAAATTCGACATCATAACACTCTCATTCATATTAAACAACATTATCATACATCCTATACTCATATTTACTTCTAATATGGATTATGAAGTGAAATGATCAATTTAGTTAAAAATTAAAGGAAATATTTTCAATCCGATTGTTGTTCAATATAGCATTTGAAAAAATCATTATTTATATTCTTAAAAAGATGGAGTAAGTATGAGATACTTTTTTATTATTGGTCAGTTATCTTCAATAGACAATCATAACTTAACACTTTTATTATTATAATTTAGATAGTTATTTAGTATGTGGTCTAGAAGACCTTGGGTTCACTGGCTCGGTATAACTCATAAAACTAAAGAGAATAATATGCTCACAATCCCAAAATGAAAGCATAAAAAGATTCAAAATCATCTATAATTTGATAAACCTCATCTAATCATCTAGATCAAGCTCACTTTTTTTTTTTGTTATCATGATCAAACTCACTTGCTCTAGATATGTGCCCTAGATATGTGTCGTGCGTCAACATTTCATTAGATGAAATCACTTGCTCACTTGAAAAATGGCAAGAGATTGTTCACTGAAGCAAAGCTGCAAATCATATCATAAAATATGCCCCCCCCCCTCCCCTGGGTTCGAATTTCGGGTAACTTATAGATTATAGATGATATAGATTTATTCATTTCTAAAGAATGTGAATCGATCCTACATTCACTTTTAAAATAAAAAATTGATCTCCCCACCCCCACCCCCACCCCCACCCCCACCCCCACCCCCACCCCCACCCCCACCCCCACCCATGAACAACCTCTACCAGCACCTGCTTTTTACAAATGAATTTGTAACCCTAAAAAAGCACAAAAACATGTTAAATTACTGAAAAGAAATATTGTATTAATTACAGGTCAAAAATAGGTCCTACCTAGAAAGAAACTTCTTAAATTTATGCAAAGCGCCAATGGAGAGTTGTGTTGCAATTAATCATTCTTAAGCTTAACTGATCATAATGGATCAATTAAGCCTGTGATAAACACTGGAATACGCACAGCTACGGAAACTTATCAGAATAAGCATTCAGATGACTAAAGAGTGACACAAATTTTTCACAAGATAGATTTTTTTTGCCGATACATGACAAAATGAGCGTTTATGACCTCTCGTATATTTTATGAATAATACAATAATTTCACTTTATACATGTATCTAGTCAAATATTATAATTTATTTATTTTTATACAGACATTTACTTGCTTGTTTTTTTACTCTTTTACCACTAGCGCTACTATAACCATCTCCATTGATGGTGATCCCTGTCAGTCAACAACAGATAATTTTTATTAAAAATTTTCATTGACAGTTACTGTCATTCAAGTTTAGCAAGATCCAAATTGTGAAAACTTTTTCCATCAACAACTAAGTAATGGCGACATTTTTTTTGTACATAGTAAGACTATATGCGATAAAAGTTTTTATTATATAATGATATTGTAGTGGAGGTATAAGTATTAAGTTGATATTAAAAAAATACAGGTCATAGAGTAACGTTACGAGGGAAAAAACGAGAAAATATGTAGGTAAGAATGTTGCACAATTGCCAATTATGAGTTTTGATTTTGTACAATATACTCCGTAAAAACTATTAATCTAGTGGTAACAACAACATAAAGAGAGAAAAATTCAAACAATGTTGAAATCTCACATACTCATATCGAGCTATATTAACTCAACTCCCATCACAAAAACCTCGGGGACATTTTTCTTCCTATATATACACATACACTAAACTAACAAGAGACTGATTCTTCTCCAATTCATTTTAAAAAAATAAATAAATCAAGACTAATTCACCTTCACTCTTGATCATGTTCATTACTGGCTGGAGGCAAGAAGCAATCAATGGACAACCCACAAATGTTGAAATCTATCTCTTCAATCTTCCATGCCTCCTCCATCTTCCACGTGTCCTCCGTCTTCCCTCCTCGACTCAACTCCGTTCCATTTCCATACCTAATACACAACAACATTCGCAGATACAGTTTATCAAACGCCAAAAACTACAGAATGCAGTGTCGCATTACTGCACATACAGTTTATCAAACACCAAAAACTACAGAAGGCAGAATGCACGGTCATTCAGACAGGTGAAATAACGTACCTATAGATGGTCGAGTAAGTCCTTCCACTATGCGCGATATTGATGCCATCGACATTCCTGTAATCCTCGATGTGGGATTCCATGCTTGTTTCGTAGAACACGACATCGTCCCCTTTAGCAGCCTTCATCTTCACGAGCTTCGAGTCCTCGAACATGATGAGAAGCCCTGATCTCGAGCTGAAGTTCCCCCATATTGTGTGATGAACAATGGCTGTGTTTGCAGTGCTCTGAGACTTGAGGATTTCTGAAGGCACCTCCAGCTTTAGGGTGAAGCATTCTTCTTCCCCGATCTTCTTTTCTCCGATGCAAACCGCGTTTAAGAACAAGTTGCCGGTTGATCTGGGATCCAAGCCCTGCTCAATACAAAATTTTTATAAAATACAAATCGAATGGTTGGAAGTAAGAGATCATGGGAAAATCACTTTTTAGCTATAAAAGAGGAACAAATTGGCTCTAAGGGTTTTGAATAATTTGTTGAAGTAAATTTCCAGTATATTAGGGGCAGATTATTCCAGAATTTATTCACTAGAATCTTCTATTTTAAAGTAGTTCATCATTCTAAACTGGTCAAGATTCCTTTTCAATTGTGTATATACAATTCACTCCGAGGATACAGTACTGAACTTTCTACCATGCCATCCATTTTAAACAGTTATATAGAATTATAACTGTTTAAAATAAGTCAGTTTCACAATTATAAGCTCCAAAGACATTTATATCGGTTAGAGTTAGTCTCACATTGGTGATTGAGAGTCATATCATTCATTATATAAGATCATGGGTCACTCCTATATAGTACCAATTGATTTTATGATAGAATCCCATTATTCTAATATAGTATTAGAGCCCAAAGTTGCCCCATTACCTCTATTCTATCATGCTTGCGCGGTGATTCATGCTGCTGAGGTTATGAATAGAAGTCAAGTGATTCTATTAATATCTAGTTGAGGCATAGGCAACAAAATGACAAAAGTACAAACAAGCCAAATGCAAAAGTACCCCAACCATAGGAAAATGGTATTTAGATAAAAGCAAAGAAAAGCACCTGAAAGAACCTGCGAGTCGGTCTTGGAGTGCTCTTGGACACAACAGAACTGGACGATGATTGACTCCAAGCAACCTTCCCATCGCTACCGGCGCTAACGTTGTGGCCGGAAACCACCAGCTCCAGGTACCAGAGATCAGGGTTCTTTTGCCAGAGCACAAATCCGCCAACCTCGGCGCTGCGCCTCGTGCTCAGAATGGCGCCGTTTTCCGGCGATTCCGAGGTCACCATGCTCACCTGCCCGACTGCATACATGCTGCTGATGCAGTTCAGGGCAGCCTGCCCGCCTGTTGCAGCTATGTATTGTTGTACGATGTACTTTGCCATTGAAGATTCCTGATACAGGTAAATGTTATACTAACACTATCTAAGATTTTATTATTCTATTTAAATTCCGTATTTGACTATGGAAAGACGTATTTGCCAAAGTATTATCAAAATAAAATTCACTACAACAGCTTCACAAAACACGCTTTATCCCTCCCATCCTCATAAAATTTTATACTTAATTTTTGCACCTTCTAACCAAAAAAGATAATACTGTACGTAATTAACCTCTTCTAACCAAAATTAATTATGAATATGAATTTAATAATAGCTCGGGTCAAAATAAGTAAAAGACGAGGCTTACAATGGTACCATCTCTGACCGGCATACAGACGGCGTGATCCTGCTGCGCCTGAAACGGAATAAACGGCGATCCGACAAGCTTCAACAACAATATGAACTGATCATTCCTCGTCGCCGACAACGGCTTCATCATCAAATTCCTCATATTGTGCCACCTGTTCGCCGCCGTGCTCCCCATATTGTTAAACATCTCCTCCGGGATCGGAACCTCCAGCACCGTCTCCAGCCCGTGCTCATTGTCCAGATTCGGACACAGTTTTCTCATCGCCCTGTCGAAATTTCTCATATCTATCAGAATTCAGAATCAATTTTCTCACAGCGCCGGAGAGATTGAAGATAGATCTCTGAGGTTTTGGTCGGAAAGAATGATGAATTTCACCTTTTCGATCGCTTTTTTGCTTCTTTGGCGTTTGCTTTTGGATTTTGAGGAATGGCGTTCCTTCGTTGTAGAAGTTGTGAGGGCACGAATTTGGCGGGACTGATTATCCGTCGTAGGTGGGATTCTCTGAGGGATTTATATAGCCGTTGATTGATGTAGTTATGAGATCTTGTGTGTTTATTACGTGTTTAGTGTGTGTTTGGGATATTTATGGAAAGATTTAGAATTGATTCATTCCTATAAGCTATATAAGGTAATTGTAAATAAAATAGATATATAGAATCTACCCTCCATTTAAATCATATATGGATTTATTCGTGTACATTAATCGATCTATTTAATGATTATAGTGTACATGTAGAAGTGTCAATTCAGTTTGACGGATCATATTACCTGTCAAATCGATCTGGTCATGACGTTTTGACATTATAGATCGTCGAATGATCAGAAAGTGAGAGCATATCATGTTATTTCATATTTGTAGTTATGAAAAAATTATAAAAGTTGTAATTATGAAGAAAAAAGATTTACCATCAACATGCAAATAAGTACAGAAGTTGGAAAATATTATCTCTAGAGAATCAGAACTTGATTGGAAAGAGTTGATTTTTAGTAGATTGATCAATCTAGCCTTATTTATTAAAGGGATATAATATATTTCGAAACCTTCTGTTATGTGGGTTGTTTTAATTTCCATTTTGATGATGTAGGTTTCTAGAATTAAATTTAACTATAAAGGATAATTAATTTTGTACAGTTTGAAAAACGCATTAGTAGTTTGTTATGTCAGTGTCACTCGTGATCTTTGCAACGAAAGAATGACGAAGAAAGTTTTAGAGCTATGAATAAAAATTCACAAAATGTTAATGAAACGGTGGGAATGAAGTTTAATTTCTTGCAAGATCGTAATTTTATACAACATTTTAGTACGGTGTGATATAATTATACTCAAGTCATATTCTACTGACATTATCCATATTTTAGTTAACTTCAATTCAATTTAACTTAGTAAAGGTTTCATTGGGTGAGATTTAACTTAATTTAATCGTAAGTCTATCTTTTAAAATACGGTCTTTCAATAAGTCATAAAAAATAAGTTTAGACGGTAAATTATAAGATATAAAAATAAAATTTTGGGTTGCATTAATCGGACCATAAACTTTATAACCACTGCTGGTAACTGATTTTTACTACAACTAAACCTTTTTACCTTTTTATTATTCTAATTAAATCTCATTTTTTCGTAAACCTATAGAAAAATATTTTTTTCCCCACGACTTTGCCCTTATACGATATCTCATAATAAAATGTAATTCAAGTAAAAAACTAACGGTATCCAACCTAATATATTATAGAGTCCGTCTCTTGAAATACAGTCTTTCCATAAGACATGGAAAGACCAAGTATAAAGTGCAAATTAAAATAAATGAAGATAAAAATTTCGGGTTGCATGAATCGGATTATAAACTTTATAAGTACTACACGTTGTATAATAAATTTGTAATATTGCAACTAATACATTTTACCTTTCTATTATTCCAATAAAACCCCGTCTTTCCATAACCTTATAGATAGACGATCTTTCCCAAAACTTTACCCATATTCTACAATCTAAACTCGATGGAATATAATCAATCCATTATTGTTAAATTGTCGTTTATGATCGAATAGTTAGGAGGTCGATGAACCTTCCTAAATGCCTCCAAAAACATCCAGAAATATAAATTGCGCTGAAGTTTTCTCACGTATGGCCGGTCACACAGCTTGCAAGGAATGTTTGCATTTCGCCAACTTCAGTATTTCTTTTTTTACGAGTTTTTAAATTTTTATAAGTTTAATTTGCTCGCTGGAATTTAATGTGATCAATTCTTCGTGCAGGCTGAAAAAGAAAATGCGCGGTGCACCAATCAGCTTATTCATTTTGGCAGAAAAAATAACTTGTCAAGTAATTAAAAAGTCATTTGCAAAGCACCATTTTCAATTTGTTTGATTGAAATGATACTTCAAAGATTAAAATCCAGATAAAAAGTTGGTTACCAAGCACTCTCCAAATCAAGTTTACTTTCGACTCTGCCACATCTGTTGAGATGGTTTAGGTCACAGTCGCTGGATTTAATGTTAGGTTCATCGTAAAACTCATAATGTTAATGAGGTGGGACTGCCGGTTATATATGGATCAATTGTTCCCTTCACTTTCAATGTGAGATTTGAATTGAACACATCCAACAATCTTCCTCTCAAACAAAGGACCACATAATGGTGTCATTTATTCTTGCGGACTATCTTGCACCGCCTCTACACATGCGGGACACACCACCTACCAATCATCCACCTTAGTCGAACAGACTTTCGATACAAGGACACAATTGCCCGCAGAGAACCTCCACAATTGATTGGGTCATTTTCTCCTTATTTTCTCACAACAGGGTCTATATTTAATTAACTTATTTTTTAATAATAGCGACAGTTCATATTTTTCTCAGTTTTATTTCATACTAACAGACCATTTCCCTGGATTGAAATGCACCATTTTCCCTGCAATTTTCACAACAGCCCATTATGCATAATTGCATAAATTTATAAATGACACCTAAGGAAAAAGTGTAAGACCAATCCTGAAATATAACCAGCATCCATTGCCATCTTTTCAATTTTTTCAAATGGTTTCTTATGACATAGTCAAGCAGTAGAGTGTGGCACCATCCATGTAAAGTCAGCAGCAAATATACAACAATTTGGAATTTGAAGAATTCCTCTGAAGCCGGCTGATGCTAACTGTTAGCTCATTTCCAGCTCCATTTTCAACCCAACCACATAGACAGTGACAAAGAGTCTGCAAATAGCGCGAAAGCGCGATCCTTGTATATATGGAGGCAATGTGTATGCTCATCTTTCAAAACAAACCTTAAACCACCTGATTTTCCTGCAAAAAACCCGACTTTTCTTTGCCATGACAAAGCCTTTCAAGCTTCGAATCCACCTTCCTTCTTTTCAGTTCTGTCGTTCCATAGCTTCTTCTGTTTTAGCTAACACCCCTTACGCGACTCATCCTTCGATTCCTCCAAATCCTACGAAACTTCATGCTGCATACCTAAGGTCCCCAGGTCCGCCACCATCCTCTCCTAATCAGCCTTCATACAAGAAGTTCTTGTTTGAGAAACTATACAACACTCCAGAAAATTCTGCAGAGTTTGATGCGAAAACTACAGAAAAGGGCGACGATGAGGAAGCAGCAAGTGGTACAGAGAGCGGTTCACCACTTGATAGCGGTTGGTTCAGCAGTGAAGAAGAAGAAGAAGATAATGATGAATGCCTATTATCCTCTTCTTCGAGCTTTAGCTCTTATAGTGAAAATGGTCGCAAAATAGTGAAGAAACAAGTACGATGGATGAAAAGCTCTACCTTAAATAACTGGAAAGATGATGAGAGGAAGAAACTAGCAGCAGCAAGGATACAGCCAGAGAATAATTCATCAGGAAGAAAATCGGTTTTGGGACGATTAATACCCTGTGTGGTGGATGGGATGGTGCACGAGAGCTACGCGATACTGAAGAAATCATCGGATCCATTCGATGACTTTAAGATGTCAATGGTGGAGATGATACAGGAGAAACAGATTTCTGAACCAGATGACCTGGAGAACCTACTAATGTGTTTTCTGTCTTTAAATGCGAAGGGTCATCACGCAGTGATTGTTGCAGCGTTTACTGAGGTATGGGAAGAATTACATTCTTCAAAGTCTTAATCAAAGACAAACTTTTAAGAATATTATTTGTTATTCACTTGTTTCAAGAAGAGCAATAGTCTCATATCCTTGTATATACTGAGACACAGTCTGATGAGTTTGAGGAAGCAGGAAACGCTTCATGTGTAATATAAAGTACAAACAGTCATAATTCCATCACATCCTAAATTACTGCAACAATCTCTTTTTATTTCTTTCATGTATAAACAATACTGCAAGAACTCAATAAGAGAACAAATTTTAAGGATCATTTTCAACAAATGTTACAGGTCGGGGTAGGAATAAAGTCATAGTTTCTTGCCTAAATCATTTTATCCCTATCTACTTTTTCCTATAGGACAAAGCTGGTACCTGGCACCGTCCTAGTATCTCATGTTGAAAAGTTACAAGCCACGCCTGAGAAATCAGGCGAGAAGACTCTTGAAGAAAACTTACGAAAAATTCCTTAGGCAATTGAGTTCAATCTTCTTGGTTTACTCTTTAGGCTCTTGAGAAGTCATGCCATTCTCGAAAAACTTGACATGACAAAGATCTCCGCCAGCCTCATCAGCAAAGGTTATCTTTCTCTTTTCCCTTGGAGGCGTTTCGTCGGAATCAACAGTAACATTACTGTTCTGAGACTGTAGAAAGAACCCCAACAACAATCATTAGAAAAATAAAATACAGAAATCAATATTGTTTGTTTATTGCAGGAATGTATAATAGAGAAAAGAAAACTAAACTAACCATGATTTTACAAAAACGGTTGCAGTCCCTTCCCATGATTGATAACCACTTCTTCGCCATCTCTTCAGTTTTTGCAGCATTTGTGATGGCATTTTTCACCTGTTTACAAAAGAAATTGGGTTACAGCAACAACTGTGCAATAATCCTGTTACAACAGGATTTAGACCTACAATTTACAGTGACAAAGCATTCTTCAACTAAAAAGGGTAAAATCCATGGCTTGCTTAAAACAGTAAAAATTCACACAGAAAATAGCAAGTAAAACTCAAGGCCAAAAGCAAAGATGCAAAAGTTTCACAATACCTCATCTGCATCATTTTTTGAGGAGAGACTGCGATATGCTTCAAATAGTAATTTCTCCTCAACAATATCCTTCATGGACTTCAACTCGCTCATAAGCTTCATTGCAAGAGACTCAATGTCCTGCATCTGCCTCTGTGAAAATGCTATAGCATTTTGGGAGCAACCTTGAACAGAAGTGCATCCAGCATTAACTTTAGGTAGGGAACGCGTACTGCGAGGACCTTCTATATTGCCTTTAGGTGGAGAAAATCTCCCGTGTTTTATCTTTTTTCGAATCTGTGATGGGCTTATAATGAACTTTATCCTTCTGACTGCAGAAGGTTCTTGGGTGCTTCTGGATACATTATCATGCATCTCTGATTCCTCACATAAAGACTGGACCTCAGTTTGCTCCTCATTGGATATAACTTCATTGCAAGCTAAAATTGTTGACAAAAAAGACGTAAGAGTCTGGAGAAAAAAAGGCCATGCATCAAACTTATGGCAGAAAGCATAAAAGAAGAAGCATTAGCATCACTTGAAAAAATAATTCCAAGCGCATATATTTAATAAATAAACACATTTACTCAATTGACAGATAGGAGAGCAATTTTGAGAAGCTTCCAGATAGCAGTAAGTAATAAAGTTCTGTGTAATTTGAACCACATGATCCCAATTATGCTATGTATCAGCATGTTTGGAGTGCTATAAAAGAACAAGTGATAGAAAAAATATCAAGAGCATGCAAGTATATCATGAAACACAAGTAGCACTTCATGAGGCCATTCACTGGAACAGCCACAATTAATTACCAAATCACAGGAATTTCCTCTAAACAATTTCAATACCTTCTGAGATTCCGCTCTTTACCTCATAGTTTGTATAACTGTTATGAATATGTAGAAAGAGATACATGGAAACTCACCAAGAAAATCTGTATCACCACAAGGCTTAGCAGAGTTCATAGACAGGCATAACCTTTCTTCAGAAGTTGGAGAAACAACCTACAGCAGCATGATAGCACATTGTCAAAATTTGGCAGGGAATACAAAACAAAATTGTATCTGTACAAGCAAAAATACTGACCTTTCTTGTTGAAAGCAATCTCTCGGGAACTTGAACTGCCACTGGTGATGAGGATGATTTAACAACAGCCAAACTTTGGCTGGGTGAAATTGAATCTCTTTTGGCATTATCAGCATCTACATTTGCAGCTGATGGTGGCTGCCTCTCCTCAGCTGTGGACAATCCATCTGCTGCTACAACAGAGTGAGTTTCAATATTGCTTAAAATTTTGTTTACTTTGTCGATAGTTGCACATTCTAATGGTTGTCTCTCCTCAGATCCGCCAGCTTCTGATAGAATTAACTTTGCATGAGTGTTTGAGGGACACTGAAGCAAAGAATCTCCAGAATGATAAGCTTCTTCTCTGCTGCTATCACAAGCAAATCTCTGAGGAGTTACAGCTGCAAAATTACTAGTACTATGCCCTGAAAACTCATCCAGATCACAGCCTAAGGAGCTACCATTGCTGCCTGCACTTTTATCTTCAATAGGAGAAGTTGGCTGGAACTCTTTTCCATATTCCAAAGTAGGCAATAGCACAAACTGTCGGCACGGATTTTCTTGATCTTTCACATCCATTATCTCCTTGCAAATGGGACTTAACACAGCGAGAGGCTCAGCATCCTCCCGGTGATCAGAAGACACTCCATCATAATGAGTTTCTTCTTCGCTGCTATCGTAAGCAATTCTCTCAGGAGTTACAGCTGCCGAATTACTAGTGCTATGCCCTGAAAATTTGTCCAGGTCACAACCAAGCGAGCAACCATTGATACCTGCACTTTCATCTTCGATGGGAGAAGTTGACTGCAACTCATTTCCATAGTCCAAAGTAGGCAACAGCACAAACTGTCGGCACAGGTTTTCTTGATCTTCCACATCCATAATCTCCTCACAGCATGGAATTAATGCAGTGAGAGGCTCAGCATTTTCCTGCTGGTCAGAAGACACACCATTAAGAGTGCAGCTTTGGAAGTCTTTATCACATAGATTTGATTCCAAACTTTGGTCAACCACGAAAGAAGGCATCACTTCAGCCACACCTAATTCACCTTTCTGGATCACAGTGTCAGAGTAGTCAGCATAGATCACATTTTGGCATCCTTCACTTTCAAATTCCATAACATCAACCTTGACTTGAACTGGCAGCCGTAAATCTGCCTGAAGTTGCAGTTGTCTGGGTGACTTGAGATCTTGAGATTCGCACCTAGTTAAAACAGCTGGTGTGGAAGAACCCCTTCGCTTCTTTTTAGCCTTTGGAACCTTCACTTGCAGGCTAATAAGAGGTTCCTCGAGATCAGGGTCATCTTCTACAAGCTCCACTTTTATCTGATCCAGTGGAGGATTGAAAGACTGAACATTAACACGCTTTCTTTTCTTTGTCTTGCAGCTTTTCTTCAGTTGCTTTAGGGTCATCTCCCCAAAAGTACTGCCATCCGAATCCCTGCCCATGTCACCATCTGAGCCACATGGAAGAACTTCATTCGTCATTTTCTCAACTTCATGCAATCTACGTCCGGCCATAGGTAGATCTTGGTTCTCAATCTTGACCT
This sequence comes from Rubia yunnanensis, assembly GCA_037428765.1. Classification (NCBI taxonomy): domain Eukaryota; kingdom Viridiplantae; phylum Streptophyta; class Magnoliopsida; order Gentianales; family Rubiaceae; genus Rubia; species Rubia yunnanensis. Next base: position 103,210,614 of record CM075067.1, on the reverse strand, counting down.
TAATATTGCTAAACTCTGAAGCAGTGTCCACCCTGTTGGTGCAAGATGTCAAACCCTCGTACACATCTCTTAATTTCTTGAACAAGAGAGCTGGCTTAGCGAAGGAATTCATATTGTGCACTTTTGTTACTGAAACCCCCTTTATAGTGTTGATGAAATGTGTATTGCTGCAACCCCTCCGCTGCATAGTAGAATCAAATCACCACCCTTCCATCAATACTTAACCAACAAGTGATGGTGGCCAAGGATGTGATACTGGAGATCCCCACTCTATTTGTAAATGAACTTGGCAAATGTAGCCTATAAAAGTATCAAATAAGACAAGTCACTCTTTGGTCTATTAAAAGTCACTGCAAATTGCAAGAGTATAAACACAAAAGATATCACTTTGACATGAAAGCTTCATAATTATAGGGATAGATTCGTATGTGGTTTTAAATTATAGCAGAAGTGGAGCAAATTCTGTCACATAGTGTTCAGTAAACCAATAATAGAATAAAACAAAAGGGAAAAAACAACGGAAATAACTAGCATTGTATATATTTAGCCAATATTAAGCCTTTCGACTATCCCTGAGCTTGAACCCTAGATTTCCATACAATCCAGGAAATACCAAAAGATTCAGTCTTTCTTTATTAAAAATACCTAATTGCGAAACCCATAACATATATGTCATCCAGGAAGAACCAATTAACATTAAGAAAACATTCTAAATTAACCACATCCAGAACAAATTGGAAATACACAAAATGCTCATTTATAATTTTATATCTAAAAAATCCGCATAAAAACATTTGCTTCTAATTGCATAATCCTATACGAGTATGAGGATTGACAATAACATTAAGATCTGCCCAACCTATATCTGAATCGAGACTTACCGAGCAAGATAAGAAAACACTCTGAATCAAATTAATCAAAATCGCACGAAAAATTAACAGATCTAGCGGTGGAGAATGATGATGAAATCTTACCGGGTTCGAATTAGGGTTTCCCGGCGAATATACGGCGGAAGGGAGCGGAGGCAGAGAGACCGAGGTAGTGGGGTAATGGAAAATGGCGGGTAATGGAAAATGAGATTGGGTTATATTATATGTAAATAATTGGCGCCAACTAGCTTGGCGGGAACTAGGGTTACTCTGGTACTTTCTTTCGAATTGTGTATTACTGTGGTTGAAACGGCAACGTAAGACGTATGTGGTTAAAACTACCCGGCAGTTTGTCGCGGGAAAACATTCAAATTTATTTGTTTCCCTCCTAGGTTTTTTTAATGCAAATATATATGTTGTTGGTTGCATTCTATTTCTAATAAATTTATGGGAAAATCTCAGGAAATGTGGCATTTTCATAATTTTATTGATAGTCTATAGCGGCGTATACTTTAAATACTGTAATTTTTTATAAAATTTAAATATTGCATTTTATAAGTTAAAACAAGTAATAGTATGTATTTGAATGTGAAAATATAAATATATATGATATAAAAAAATATTTTCAAAAATTTTAAAGTTTGTACTCCCTCTGTTTCTTTAATGGTGGCACATCACTTTTGATGTTAGAATTTAGGAGATGCTTAATGAGTGGATGAAATTGAATTGAAAGAAGAAAAAGTAAAATGAGTGGATGTAATAACCTTAAACTTGCCATAAATAGAAAGTGTCAATATAAAAGAAACATCTAAAATTAGAAAGTGTGCCACTATTAAAGAAACGGAGGGAGTATATAATTTAACAAATACAGTATATAAAGTAAAAAATAAGTGGATTGTCCATAAACTTATGGACAGACCGCCTTTCAGGTGACCTACTCTAGATTTATAATCCTTTCTTCAAAAAAAAAAATTAGAATCCTATATTTTATTAGTTACTCTTTTTTTAAGTTACTCCAAACTACTATTCCAAGATAAATTTTCACATTTTATGAAGGGATTTAATATGGTTAAAAATGATGTATTTATCTGTAAATATATGAAGTAATATTATAGGAGGAATTCTATATTTTAATGTCTTTTACGCTATATTGCTCCATCAATCGCAAGCAAAATACACGTTTTGTTTATTGATCTTTGATATATAGTAGGTCAATGTATGCCCTTTCCTTGTTGAGTGCGTCCCTTGAAAGACGGTCTTTCCATAAATCATGGAAACACCAAGGTTTAAAGTATAAATTAGAAGAAATGAAGATAAAATTTTTTGGTTGCATGAACTGGGTTATAAATTTTATAACTACTACATGTTACATACTAAAATTTTAATGTTGCAACTAAGACCTTTTACCTTTTAGTATTCGAATTAAACCCCGTCTTTCCATAAGCCTGTGGAAAGACTGTCTTTCCCGAGACTTTGCCTTCCTTGTTTATATACATTTTCCCATCACTTAAAGGTTTGTTTATTCTCCTATTTATATTGTCTTCGTATCACTTTCCTGAAGTATACACAACTTTTCGGTCAAGAAAGCAAAGCAATGAGTATGTAGAAGCAACCTAGCAAAGGACAGGAGATTGCATTCCAGTGTCGGAAGATACAAAACATGGTCAATTATGGCAGACTGAGAGAAAACCAAAGAACCTTCCTTTACTGGTAGAACAACGCGGTTATCTGGAAGCTTAATAAGCACTGGAGCAATATTGACAATATCATGTAGGATGGCAAGATTTCCAGTCATATGAAAAGAAGCACCCGTTTCGAGAATCCATAGAGAGTGCTTACCAGTAGCATCTGAAAAAGGAGTGTTCATGGTGTTGTACATTTGTAATACTGCCTGCCACTGGTTGGGGCTGAGATTCGAGCCTCGATTAGCGGACTCCAGGAGGGACATGACGTCAGACGAGTGAGCGGAAACTTGCTGCTGCGCCGAGAGAGCGACTCAGGCGGACTGCCACAACCGCGACCAGCGCCTTGGTTGCGCACCAAGGCCGACCAGTGCACGAACCCCTCAGGAACTCCATGGAGCTTCCAGCACTTAGAAACGTCATGCGTGTGCTTACCACAGTGAGAACACATGAGGCGCCCAACTGATCGTTCCGGTGCAGAGGGAGGTTGATTGCGTGCCAAAGAGACTGACTTGGCCTGAGCTGCAAATGCCATGCCATCGGATTTGGTATCACGTTCGAGCATGAGAGTCTTATGGCGTTCTTCATGAACGACCAAAGAATAAACGTGATTGATGGATAGGAGGGGGCTCTTGCGCCATGATGCTGGAGCGAAGAGTTCCAAAGGAGTCATCCAACCCAAGAAGAAATCGGTGAAGACGCTTGACATCACGTTCTGCACAAAGTTTGGCCGTGATATTGCAAGTACAGTTTGCACAGGGACATGCTTGAAGGGGAACATATGTTTGTACTCCATCCCAGATCTTCTTGAGAGCGCCATATATGACGCAACCGTTTTCCCACCTTGGCGACAATTTGCCAAGTCTGCACGAAGCCGAATGAGACGTGGCCCGTTACCGACAGAGAATCGATGACGTAATTCCTCCCAAAGCTCAAATACAGTTTCTGAATAAGTGATGGAAAAACATAGAGACGAATCAATATATTGCACAACCCATCTGATGAGCATGGAATTGACACTACACCAGTCATCAAGATCAACAGGGGCAACATCGTCTTGAGAGATGCGACCATCAACAAATCCTAATATACATTTAGCCCTGAGTGCGTTCTTCATCGAGGTAGTCCACTCCTGATAGTTATCGCCCTTGAGAACAACCGGACAGAGAGATAGACTCGGGTGATCCGAAGGGTGAAGGTAGAAGGGAGAAGAATGATCAAGAGGTCGCTGCAGTGGCTGAGGTCCGTCGACGCCAAGGACGCTCGAAGGCGGTGCCGACGGTGGAGTATCGCCGGAGGAAGGCGGCGCCGGCGGTGTGTTGACGACGCTGTCTGAATCGCTCATTGTCGGCGGTGGTGAGTTTGGACGGCGAAGAAAGGAAAAAATAGGGTTTCAGAGAGCTGGCTCTGATACCATGAAACGAGGAAGATTAATGGTTTTGGGAAAGAGTTTTCTGATCTGATATCCACACAAATGAAAGGGATTTATACCTAAATATACAAGTTGACTAGGCTAACTAAGTAAAGTACAAAGTCGATTACAACACAAACTCTATTACGTAGATAGTGTCAAACTCGTTTTAAAGTATCCTTAATAGGCAAAGTCTTGGGAAAGATGGTATTTCCATAGGCTTATGGAAAGACGGGGTTTAATTCGAATAATAAAAGGTAAAAGGCCTTAGTTGCAACATTAAAAATTTAGTATGCAACATGTAGTAGTTATAAAATTTATAACCCGGTTCATGCAACCCAAAAATTTTATCTTAATTTCTTCTAATTTACACTTTAAACCTTGATCTTTCCATTACTTATGGAAAGACCGTCTTCCAAGAGACGCACTCTTGTTAATATCAACTATTTTTATAAATAGGAGGCCACGTTAACCTAACAAGGGTTACGTAGTTATTCAAAGCAATGATTTCCGTTATCATTTTCATCGTTGTTGTAAATGTAGTTGCGTGTGAATCACACTGGTATAAAAATATCGTAATTGTAGTTCTAAGAGTAGATATATGCTTGCTCGGAACAAGTGTTTTATGTGCTAGGTGGTGGAAAATGTCATTATACATTATTATAATCACGGTTTTTAACTTAAACAATGAGTACAGTAATACTTATAACCATATTATCGAGAAACATCGTTGTATGTTTTATCGAAATGCATAAACTCTTATGCGATATACACCAACGAGACTCGTCATGTTGACTACATAGCTCGACTCGGAGTATTTATATGATTATATGTTTAATTTAATTTGTTGGGTAATAGGCAGATATGACCCCATATATTGAGGAACGTGTAAATATAACTCTCAATTATTTTTTAGTGCAAATATAACCATATCTATCACACATAAGTGCAAATATAACCCTGAAGTGACTATTCCGGCATTGACCGACCGAAAATGACCAAATTGCCCTTCTAACCTAATGCAAACTTAAAAAGACAAAATTGCCCTTAGTTTCTATTGACTGGCCATTTCCATCTTGCCCTTAAAAGATAAAAATGCCCCTGCCCACCACTCCTTCTCCACCACCACCACCACCAGACCACATTCCACCGGCAGCTCACCAATTGATCACCACATTACTCCAAACAAGCAGCTCAACTTCAAGTCACCATAGTGCCACAGCTAGAACAATTCTGCCACTATTTCAGATGAACAATTCTGCCACAAATTTTCTAGAACAATTTTGAAAATAATCTAAACAAACCTGAGCAGCTGCATCCAAACCAGAAAAATGCTGTGTTCCAAACCAGAGAAATTTGCAGCGGCTCCAGATTTCCGCCGCCACTATCGTCCACCACTTCCGGAAAATCGAGACCCATCCTAGCCCCGCCTCCTCCTCTGCCCTAGCCCTGCCTCCACCACAAACTCCTCTGCCCTAGCCCTGCCTCCACCAAATTGACCACAAGAATGGAAGAGGATGGAGCTCGCGGCGGGATGAAGATGGAGCTCGCGGTGGGATGTGGATGAGATGGTGGTGGCGGATTCGAATGTTGGGTTAAACCGGGTTGGCGTTGTGGATTTGCGAGGGTAGCGAGAGACAGGGGATGGTGGTGGCGGCGCTATACTAGGAGGGGGGTCATGGTGGTCGGAGTAATCAGCGTCGGCGTCACCGCTAGGGCTTCCCCGCCAACACCAGCCTCGGGAATCGCCTTCATTCGTGGAGAAGAAAGAAAGCCCAAAGCAAATTTGATTTTGAGTGTTGAAAAGGAAGAAGAGGTCAACTGCCAATTTTGAGTGATTTTGAGTGTTGCTCGCATCTGGGAACGAAGAAAAGGAAGAAGAGTGCTTCAGGGGTAGGAACGTAATTTCACTATTTTCCAAATTTTTGTTTTTTATAGAGGGGCAAAATAGTCTTTTCACTGTATTTTGGCCTCTAACTGCCTGAAAAGGTTATATTTGCACGTAACCTGAATAGATAGGGTTATATTTGCACTTTCAATTAGCGCAGGGTTATATCTGCACTTTCATCAATTATATAGGGTTATATTTGCACTTTTCTCTAATTTGTTAAAGTTATAATGATTTGAAATTGCGAAAAAGTTTACCACCAACCTCACTTTAACTGTCTTTTTTTCGGTACTCATTGGATCACTGGATACATATTTAAGTTGTTACTGTGATCGATCTCATTCATTATTTTTTGCATAAATACATTTGTAATCCTAACTTTTGGTTGAATGTATCAATATAAACCTGAATATGAGAAAGTGTCAATTTAACCTTAACTAATTATTATATGTGGCAATCTAACCTTAACTTAAAAAAAAATTATGTCAATATAACCAAACCTCTTAATTTCGATGTTGACCCATGAAATTCCGACAATGACAATAAATGGAATGACGGAGATACCCTTGACTAAGAAGCTAAAAAGGTGGTACCTAAAATGCCCTTGATATTATTCTTCTTCACCGTGACTATATGTGCACTTTCTAAGGGTAAAATAGTCTTTTCACTGAATTCCGACCACAAACTACCGAAAAAGGTTAGATGTGCACATATGCCAACTATAGAGTTATATTTGCACTTTTATTTATCACAGAGTTACATGTGAACTTCGTAAATAATGTAACGTTATGTATGCAATTCGCTCTAAACTAAACCATGTAAATTATGTCTAAACATGGGACGATTAGTTCAAAGCTCATCTCCATTCTCAGTCCTGATTTCCCTACAATATCAATGTCAAGCCGGCAGTCAAACAAGCCACCAATAAACTGTCAACAAAGGCATCTCTTACAATCTGTTACGTCACTGTATTTTATCATTATTTGTTCAGAATTTCTCCCAAGTCCCAACGACCTAATAATATAAGGCAAAGTGTCGGGTAACACCGTATTTTCATAAGGTGGTTTAACTAGAATTATAAAAGGTAAAAAATTATATATGTAATATTAAAAATTTATTGTGCAATGTGTAGTAGGTATAAAATTTATAACACGATTCATGCAAGTCAAAAATTTTATATTCATTTATTCTAATTTGCACTTTAAACCTTAATATTTTCATTGTTTATGGAAAGATCGTCTTAGAGACAGACTCATAATATAATCAACCATTGTCATAAAATTAATATTTCATTAAAGTTCCCACTCCAATTAATAGTCTTTATTTTTAATAATAAATAAATAAATAAAAAGTCTTTCTTAATTTATTTGTTAGTACTGTACTACTCTGATAAATAACTATAAACCATGGGGTTTTCGGCTATTTCTTATCCCGCCCACCTGAGCGCATAATCGCCATTAATTTCGACATTTACTAAGCAGAAGAAAAAGAAAAAGGGTAGAAATGATGAAGGCCTCGTTGAAAGCGCGATACGAGGCGGAAAAGGCGGCGGCGGCCGCCACCGTCGCCGTCAACGCCGGCGACATCAAGCTCCGCGTCTCCATGACCGACGCCACCGTCGTCAACGGCCCAAGCTTGAACGGACTAGTTCTCGCCGTCGAAAAACCCGGCTCCTTCATCTTCGACTACAACGTCCCCAAAAAGGTAACCCCAAATTCAAAGCCAAAGATTCAAGCTCCCGCACAGTAAAATCAGTCAGTAATTTTCAATTCCGTTTTCAGGACTTCAGGTTTATGTTCATGAACACCGTTAGGGTTTCGGATAGGCCGTTGAATTTGACGTACAGTCATAGCAGAGGCGATAATCGCACGATGATAGACGGTACTTTTGTGATTGATTCTGCTAATAAGGTATCGGCGAATCACGTCCTCGGCTCGGGGAATTGTAAGTTGAAGTATAACTACCTTCATGGCGGTTTGACCACGTTTGAGCCGAGTTACGATTTCGCGAATAATTCATGGGATTTCGCGGTGTCGAGGAAGGTGTATGGGGGTGATGTGGTTAGGGCTGCTTATCAGAACTCGAGTAAGAACTTGGGGCTGGAATGGTGTAGGAGTTCTAAATTCAATGGCTCGTTTAAGGTTAGTTGATTGTATTGTACTATGGTTATGGTATATGATGATGTCTATTTTGAACTGTTGATATGAGTTGGGTTTATAATTTGAAATGACGATAACTTTTGTTTTGCTCAAGGATGATGCCTAGATATTCTTGAACTTTAATTATGTTGGTTGTTTGAAGCATATGTAGAGATGTGCAGAATTTCGTGTTTCAGTGTTCAAAATGTGGAGCTATCGCTCTCGAAATGCTATGATATTGTGCTTGTATTATAGAATAGACTAGCAAATGTTAGTTGCGGATGTGTTTTTGTATATGCTAATGTTGGTTCTGTAGAGAGTGTGAATTGTTGTTATAACCTTCTTCATAGGCACAATTAAGACAGTAGAGATCTCATTCGTGTACTAATTGAGCTCCATTTGCTTAATAAGTATGAATAATGGCCTCCAGTGTTTTGACTATGCTCCATGGATGCTCATAATGTTTGGTGCTACTCATGATTCCTAGTGGTTCCCTGATTATCTTGCAACCTGAAACTCACTTTATAATCTTACTGTCTGAAAATTTTGTGATTGTTTTACCTTTATTTAGTCTTGATGTTTGTGTATAATTGCTTATGGTTGCTGAGTGCGTGGACCGTTCATGATTTATTGGAATAACTTTATAGCGACATCTACTGCATTTAGATATTGTAGCTTGTTATCACGTCCTTCATACGAATTTGAGGACTAAAAGAGGCTCTAAGAAACTACTAGTTTTTTAAATACATCGGGTGTTTAGCCTCTTGGCACATGGAGTGATGTTTAGGGCATTAGTGCCGTAGTTTTTGGGTTGGCCTTCTGTTAGTAGAAGTGATTTGCTTCATTACAGGTGATTGCAGTTATCAAGATGCACTGTCTGTCCTCTAAACATGATGGAACATGATACTTTTGTTTAGCATATTGATACATTTTGCAATGTTGTACTTTGCGGTATGAACTCAAGAATAGTCATTGCAATTCCGACTCAAACCACTAGTCTAATTCTTGTTTTCTTGTCATCCAGATTACAGCATCAGTCAATATGGCAGATGAGAAGAAAGTGCCGAAACTGTGCGCCGAGAGTACCTGGGACATAGAGTTGTGAATCTTCCTATGGTTTCTGACAGCTGCAGCTATTCAGATCAACCCGGATCGTGATGGCTACCTTAAACATGTTCATGAACTTCAATGTATGCCCTTCAATAACATATGAATACGATTAGGACATTTTTTGGGCTTATGATGAACTTCTCCATACGTTTTCACCGTGCCCCTTTATATACCAAAATAAATACTGAAATCTATTGGAGAGAGGAAGAAAAATAAAATCTGAAAATTTTAGAACAATAACATAATACTCCCTCTGTTTCTCTATTAATGACACACTTTCCTTTTTGAATTGTTTCTTTTATATTGACATACTTTTTATTTTTGACAAGATTTTTTCAATTTCATTCACCCATTTTACTTTATACTTTCTATATTCAATTTCAACCATTCTTTTTTTTTCATCTAAATTCAAGCACCTAAATCTATGGTGCCACTATTAGTGAAACAGAGTGAGTATATGATAATTGAAGACGGGTCCTTATAACTAATTTAATATCTAAGGAGAATCCTGGTCTCACCCTGAACTTCAAACTTGTGTGAGATGATTTTACACAAATCTTTGTATTTTTCATTTTCATTGCCGTTTTCAACATTAGTGACTTGAGTATGGCTCAATTCATTGATCCAATCAACTATTTATAAAACACTAAAATTACATATTTGAGTTCAAATAATCTCAAATAAAATTGAAAAAGTGGTCGCCAAATATTCTATGCTATAGTAATTTTTTTTGAGCAAAAATAATTTAGTTTAATATTTTTACGTTACTAAATGAGTGGAGAAAATTAAAATTAAAGTAGACAAAAACTAAAATGAATGAATGGGAGTAATTTCAAGTTCGCTGCAGCACTACTACTCCCTCCGTCCCAGGGGAATTTGCACAGAATCTTTTTCACGGTCTCCAAAAAACATGTTTGACTGTAAATATATGTAACTACGGACAATAACGACACATATAAAATTGATATTTAGAAACTACATGTTATGACGAATCTAACAATATATCATACGATAATATTATTTTTCATATATCTACTCAAATATGTGGTCAAATTTTAACAACTTTGACCTCCAAATAGTAAATGTGCAGATTTGGCTGGGACAGAGGGAGTACTTTTTTTACACTATTCTTTATCAAAGTTTAACCACATATTTGAATAGCTATATGAATAACAATATTATCGTATATGAATTCATCGTAACAAGTAGTAGTTTTTTAATATTAATTTTTGTAGTTATCGTTTATACGTACGTAAATATATAACAGTCAAACATGTTTCTTGAACAACGTAATAATGATGATGATGTAAATTCAGTTGGGACAGAGGGAGTACATGTCACACTAAAAAAATTGAGTTTATTTGCAATTCAATTCAATAAGAAAAATTAATTGAATAAATTTAAATTTATTTTATTCATGTTGTTACTATCTTTTAATGCATCTTTAAAAAACGATTTGCGAAAATAAGACCCAAACCAACCTAAAATATTCCCTCTGTTTTTCTATTATTGACACATTTTTCTTTTTAGGTTATTTCTTTTATATTGACACACTTTCTATTTTTTGACAAGATTTCTTCAATTTCACCCACTAGTTGTACTTTTAAATTTCAACATACAATTTCATTCACTCATTTTGTTCACCTACATCCAAACACCTAATATCCTAATATACGGTGCCACTAAAACAGAGGTGGAATGGAAAAAACAACCTCAATTGGGGAGAAACCAACCCAAAGTTAGGGTATTGCTATATCACGCCCTGTATTTTACTAGTTTACGCCGTAATACGTATATACATGTATAATACTAATTTTAAAATTTTAAAATAAAACAAAAACAAAAAAAAAGAATCTGCCACCGCCGCCGCCATTGGAACCACCACCGCCGTCCCTAGCCTTCGTTCGTCGTCCAGCTCTTCATCGTCCCCGCTCTCCATCCAGCTCTGCTCTCCGCCGCTCTTCGTTCAGCTTCACCATCGTCCCCAATTCTATCATCGTCTTCACCTTCGTCCCCATCCCCAGCAAAATCCTAGCCCGCCGCTTGTCTTCCCCTTCGTCCCCGTCCCTAGCAAAACCTTCGCTCATTGTCCCCTTCGTCCTAGTCGAGCAAAACCGAGCCCGAGAGGAGAAACGGGAACTAGAGAGAGGAGCGGCCGAGAAGCGGGATAGGAACGTGGCGGAGAGCAGAGGAGAACCGGAGCAGGAGGAGAATCAGGGCGGGAGAATGAGAAGGAAAAGGAGAGCGGGAGAGGAGAACGAGATTGGGACCGGAGAAGGAGAGCAGGGAGAGGAGTTGCCGGAGCACTGCGGACGACGAAGAGCGGAGAAGGGAAACGGAGAAGAAGAAGAAGAGGGGAATAGGAGAGGAAGAAGAGAAGAGGAGGAGACCGTCGGAGATGAAGAAAAAAAGAGGAGACCGGCAACGGCGATTGTGGATCACGGCGGCGGCGATTGAAGTAAATAATAACGTTTATTTAATATTAATTAAATATATGACAAATTCTTGGAAAAGACGATTTTTTCACATGCTTACGAGAGGATGAATTTTAATTGGAATAATAAAAGGTAAAATGTCTTAGTTGTAATATTAAAAATTTAGTATGCAACATGTAGTAAAATTTATAATCCGATTCATGCAACCCAAAAATTTTATCTAATTTACGCTTTAAACCTTAATCTTTCCATGACTTATGGAAAGACCGTATTTCAAGCGACAGACTCTAAATATATTTAATTGATATAAATTAAATTTAAAATATATATTTTATATTAAATAAGTATAAATACATGACATAATCAAATAAAATACAGTATGCAGTATAGGGGTTCACGAAAATTAAGAAGTGGTCAACAGTCAGCCCCAATATCCTCCTGTTCTGGTACACACTTTTTGGCGGCCCAATTACCAAAACAATTGTGCCAAAACTCACAATTTCCCCGAAATTTGAAATAGTTTGCCGCGCTACAACCCGGCCGCCATTTTCCCAAATCTAGAGTAAAAGACTTCATTCGCACCCAACATAGTATTCTCCAATCTCCGATCCCCAAGCGAAATCCTCATTTCTCCATTCTGCCGTGTAGTCAATTAACGGGCTTTCCGAGTCCTCCATTAAGCCATGGAGATCTATGACGATTTCCCATCGTTTTCCTCACCGGAAAAATCATCGCCGGAGCCCCAGAAAAAGTTCAAGCGCCTGAAGAAACGGAGGAGCCCATCGCCGCCCGATCGCTCGATCCGAGTTGATTCTGCTGAAGAAGAAGATGCTGCCGCTAAAACCCTAGATGCGATTCTCAACGAGGATGATTCGATTGATGCTGCCGATGAAGCCCTAGATGCCATTCTCAACGAGGATGATTCAATTGATGCTGCTGACAAAAGCCTGGAAGCTATTCTCAACGAGGATGATTCAATTGACGCGGATGACAAAACCCTAGACGCTATTCTGAACGAGGAGGATGATGATGATACCAACTATGCTGCCGATAAATCCCTCGACGAGATTCTCAATGAGGATGATGATTCGAACGATGCTGCAGACAAATCCCTAAATGCTATTCTCAACGAGGATACGAATGACTCGTTTCCGTCTCGGCTTGAGTCCCTGCTGGATACTGAGGACAGCAATGGTCCTGCTGAAATGCCACTGTTGCCTGAAGATCGGAAGGCGACAAAGAGAGCTCTGGACTTTTCTGACGAGGGTGATTCTGTTATCGGTGGGGATTCCGGAAGAACGGAGAAGAAGCGTTCTAGTGAAGAGGATTCCGAGAAAGAAGGCGGTGAGAAGGAGGATGCAGGTAGCAATAAGAAGAAAAACAAGAGAGTTAAGAGTGCTATTGGCAGCGACGAAAAGAATTGTAAACCTGCTGCTTCAGATAAAAGGAGACAAGAAAAGGTAATTAGAAATGTTCTGGATTGAGAGAATGAGAGTTCGCTCCCTTTTGCAATTTATAAAGTGCATAGTTGTTTTGATGTGCAGGAAAGAAAAGAACACCTCAAGCAACTCCATGCTGAATCCCAGAGGCTATTACGAGGTTATCTCACATGTTTTCATGGAACTCTGCTTATGTTAACCTCGTTTGCTTGTCTGTATTTAATCTGATGTTTTAGTATGGGTTTATTTTGTTCTTTGCTACAGAAACCACAGAGGCTGCATTCAAACCTATACCAGCTGTCAAGAAACCTATATCTTCTGTATTGGAGAAAATTCGCCAGAGGAAACTCGAGTTGTCCAAAAGGTTTGGTGTTATTAGCTTTTGAAATTGTTTGTTGCTATTTTGGAGGCTATTATGATTGTGATGTACCTTTCTTTTGTTGACAGGAAAGCGCCACTAGATGGCAATGCTTTGGTAACTGAGAACAGTGTTAATTTTGAAGATGAAACAGTGGGTTCTGAGTCCAGGAGCGAATCGATTGAACATAAAAAAGGTCGAAAAACAAAACCCCTGGAGGAGGTATTCAGTGCATACCCTGAAAATCTTGTTGGTAGAAGTGTTGTAGAAACAGACAGTTTATCTGAACCTGCATCGCCATCAAGCAATGAAGTTCTTGTAGACAAGGTTAGGGTCCAACGTTGTATGTTAGAAATTTGGATTATTTTTGGTTGTGTATTATGCATTTCAATAAGTAGTGGGTGATCACTTTGTTCCCATTTTATCGTGAATTTTCATTATATAGCAATATATTGTGGGCAAAGTTGTTGAACCCTGAGTGTATTGTGACAATGTTGCTATCTTTATTGATCTTTGAAGAGTAATTATAATTCTTTCTTTCAGAAATCTCCAAGTGAAGCATCTGTACCAATGTTTAGAGCTCCCATCAATGATACAGAGGTTAGATATATAGTCACGAATGTGGAACATTATCTTCATTTGTAATGATTACTTCTTTTTTTTAAAAAAAAGTGGTGATTACTTTTTAAATGCTCAGTCTCTTGTGTTTGTGTTTTAGGATATTTTTGCGAATTCAGAGACACAAGATGGCATAGAAGAGCTGCCTGGTGATCTTCAGGACAGTCCCTCGGATGGAGTTCGGGAAACACCTGTGCTTTCTATGAATTTGAAGCTTGATTCTGACCCCGATGAAGATAGGTTAGTTCAACGTTATTCAATCCCCCCTTTAATCAATCATTTAGAAGATGATATTCAGATTGGCAATGTCTATCTTTTGAAATTTGTATAATTTCACATGGAAAATTGTTCATCGCCTATCTCCTCAAGTAAATATTGTTACATGCTCTACACCTATATGGAAGTCTGATATATTCAGGAATTACTGCTATATGTTCACTACTATTTTAAAGTTTGGCATGAATTCATTTCACAGTTCATCCGAGGAGGAGGAGGATGACAAGGAAAACATCAATCCTCACTTGCATAGAAGTGGTAATGATTCTACCTCTCTGAGAGGTGCCCCCGTTGAAGCTTTTCTCGACAATGAAGCTGAAGAGGAAGATGATAGTGATGATGAATTGCTGGGCTTGAACAAAAATGAAGAGGAGGAAGATATTGGAGATTTTGAAGAGCTTAATGATATTATTGCAACTAACTATACAGAAAAGCTGGTTGACCATGATAGGCGTAATGAACTTCACCAGAAGTGGCTTGAGCAACAAGATGCAGCTGGAACAGATAATCTGCTGCAGAAATTTAAGATAGGTTCAGCATCCAATGAAGATATTGAATTTGTTGAGGAACGGGAAGTCTCTGAGGATGAAGAAGACTCCCAACATGAAGATGTGGTGATGAAAATGTCTGCCCGCATGGCTTCAAAGAGAGCAAAAGAAATGATTGTTAAGATGTTTGTGGACAAAGATGATGGGTTCGTATCTGATGAAGATGAGGAAATTGAGAAGCATCGTGTGAAGCAGCAGCTTCTTATCCGAGCTGTGAGTTTGATTATCCTCTCTCTCTTTCTCTACATATAAATATATGTGTGTGTCTGTGTATTAAATGATAATGACTCAAGAAACTTGAACAGGAAGAGCAAGCTACTCTCATTTCTCCCATGGAAGATGAAAGTTCCAGGGAAATGTTTGGTCTTATAAAGAAGCTCAACATTGCGCCTGAAAATAAGAAGAAAGCAAAACCAACATGTAAGATATTGTCAAATGATTTAACAATTACTGAAGTTAAAATTTGTCAACTGTCATTACTGGGATACCTAATTTTATCTTATTCATATCTTTTGAGATGTTCCCTTAGATTAATAATATGCATTTCCCAATGGTCATTTCTTATGGTTGTCATTGTACTCTTCGCAGCATACTTTGATTCAGTTTTGAAGGGAGGAAATAGCAATAGCTTCCCTAAGGTAAGCTCTTTGGCATGGGGTTCTAAAGTTGAAAATGCATCTTCTATTACAAGTATTCTCTCATTTTTATCTTCTGGTAGAAATGAGGTGCAACGATGGATACTTGGCTGCTATACCTATGTTTGAGTTCTGTTATATTGATGCAGCCATCTTTCCTTCGTCGAGCTTCAAGTCAGAATCTTCCATCCTCCCGCAAGAAAGGTTCGGGCACAGTTAAATCTTTCATTTTTGGGAGGGATGACAGCAACAGTAGAAGCTCGATCTCCATCTCAGAGGACTCTTTAGATGCAGTAAGTATATTATCGCACTTGTCACCGTACATGTACAATTGCTCATCTGCTATTGTTGAACTGCTCATTTTCAGCATGAATCATGGTGGAATTTACTGTGCTTTATTTTTAACGACGCAGATGCCCAAAGAAAATCAAACTACTACTACTACTACTACTACCACCAGGACTTCCACTGCCTTGTTCAGTAGTTCCCAGGCGAAATTCAGCAGTCAATACAAAAGTACTGCTACTGCTCAAGCATCCAGCGCCTCTCTATTCGAGATCTTGAAGCGCGCCTCCACCCCATCTACGAAGTGTGATAATGATCGGGTTGATTTGAGTAATGTTCTGAGTACTTTCAAAGTTCCTCAAAAGCAAATTAAGGTAGTCGGGAGACGTTGAAAAGCCTCTTGATTGAATCGGGATTTTTATCTGGCTATCACAAATCATGTGAACCAAAATGTGTTGGCATTGTTGGTGAAATTTTGATGATTTAGAGCTTATTGTTTAATATTTGTACAATATTTAGTCCTTTGAATTTAATGTTCCTAAAATCAGTTGATTCTCGTGAGTGGTATGAACTGACAATTGATTACTTGTTGAAGTAAAGATACTACATTGAATAAAAGTGATCTTCTGAACAAATTCAAAGCAGCTGGTCATGAATCTCATGATACATACTACGTGCACCTGATTTTGTCCTGTTGATAAATGTAGTTCCAAATCCTTGGATGTAATTCTACTTCACTGGCAATGTAAGGAAAGTACAACAATAATAATACCGAAACATAAAAATATCTGAAGAAGCTCCATTGTGTAGGTTGCATAGTTAATGTTTAGGGTAATATGCAAATATAACCCTATATGTTGGAGAAAGTGCAAATATAACCCTGAGATGTTTTTTAGTGCAAATATAACCCTAACTATTATACATATGTGCAAATATAACCCTAAAATCATTATTCCGGTATTGACTGGCCATTTCCGGCCATTGACCGTCCGAAAATGACCAAATTGCCCTTCTAACATAATAAGAAATTTTGAAAGACAAAAATGCCCCCCACCAATCTATCCCAGCCGCACCAGTCACCACAATTGGTTGATCCAGTCTGTCGCACCGCTCCACCATGGCTGAATTTCCCATTGGCGGAGAACCAGATCAGCGCTAACATATCTCCACCAGCCAGCAGGGCCACCCGCTGAATTCCAACAACCCCATATTACATTTCGCAAGAAAAACACAGCAAGAACCAACATACGTTCAAGAAAACTCACTCCCATTTGGAAATGAGAGCAGTAGCGGAAGAAAAAGAAGAATCTTCAAATTGAATAACCTGAGTAGTAGTATTTATATGCTCTTAATAATTTGCTACGTCCGGATAAAATGCCACCGGGAAAAGCCCCATGTTCAGCAGCAACGCCAGTGCCAGCGACCTGCCGCTGGTCGGCGCTAGCTCCGCCGTCTAATTCTGCTTCTTCACCTCCACGGCACTGCCATCCGCGTTGATAACTTCCAGCTCCGGCAGCCACTCGACGTTACTATCACGTACAGCTCTGTTTTCCCCCTTGGAAGAAATTCCAAACCTGTTGAACACAGATTGCACGGCGATGTTGCTCTTGGCGGCGAAGTAGAGGCCGACGATTGATGCCACTGAGATGGGGAAGTGGACTTCGTGCGCTACCTTACCGTACTTCTTCAACAGCTCCTTGAATCTTCCTCCAGCCATTGTTAAGATTTATGAGATTTTGCAGTTTCTGTGAAAAATTAAAATCTCTAATTTATGAATCTGGTAATTAGGGCTTTCGTGTTCTTCGAAAGGGATTTTAGACAGCACACAAAAACTAAATATCACCTTCCGGTGGAACATCTCCCTGGCTCATCTGCTTCCAGTGTGGTACGGTCACTGGGGGATCCTCCCGCCGTCAGAGTGTTGGTGGTGGTCTAGGTGGTGGGTTCTGCACTGACAGTGCTGAACGGCTTTAGAACGGAGGCTATGGAAGTGGATTAGTATTTGCCTGGCCATCATTGGTGGGGGAATAAGGGAGGGGAGGAAGAAGATTGGTGACTAGATTTTTTGGAGTTGGAGTGGAAGAAGAAGAAACGAAAGAAGAAGAAGACGGGGAAGAAGAAGATTGAAGATGGCAAAAATGTCAAAATAATAGTTAGTTTTCTTTTTTCTTTTATTTTTGGAAAGGGTAAAATAGTCTTTTTAATTAAATCCGACCACAAATTGCTGGAAAAGGTTATATGTGCACATAACCTAAATATGTAGGGTTATATTTGCACTTTTAATTATCGCAGGGTTATATATGCACTTTTATCAATTATATAGGGTTATATTTGCACTTTTCTCTAATGTTTAATATCTACAGAGATATTTTTCAAAAAAAAAATAAAAATCAACATAGAAATAAAATATAAAGAGTCCGTCTCTTAAAAGACAGTATTTCCATTAATCATGGAAAGACCAAAGTTTAAAGTGTAATGAACAAAATCCAAGCACGTAAGACTAGTGTGCCAAATGAAATAAAACGGAGGTAGTATATCACATGCTGCTTTAAAATTTGCATGATCTCTTTCATTATCGTCTCGACCAAAATATATATTAAAGTTGCAAGAGGATTGCTCAACGAACCACCTATTATATTTGTAATGTTCAATATTTGTCTTACCATGTATTTTGTGGTATCTGACATTGATCATTGATCAACACAATCATCAAGTCATTTATAAACTTATTTTTAAAGATTTTACGTCTTCTCTTTTATGTGAAACTCTATTTCTTTCAACAATAAAAAATGAAAGAAAAATAAATCAAATAATTTATTCTGAACCAATGACATTACTAACCTCTATGTTCACAAATAAATTATAATTCAAAAGGACACGGCATTTATTGATAAAAAAAAGTATTTTTTTAGAGATCATATCAATTCATCCCAAAAAATTGTTTGCATGAACAATCGCATCCCTTATTCTTAGGAACTTATTGAATGAATGAATGAATGATCGCATCCTTTCATAAAGGGTCGTTTGGTTCATGTGGGAATTCAATTCTGCGATAATTTGTATTTTATGGGAAGTTGTTTCCGTGATCAAATTTCTAGGATATACACAAATCGTGTTTGGTTCATGCGGATTCTATATTTCCTATGAATTAATTTTCTGCATGTTGTTTGGTTGACTATATTTGTTTCTTTGGAATCTAACGATTTTGTAAAAAATTGCCGCGTGAAGGAGGGAAACCATAACATTTTACGCGCCATAGTTAGGATAAAAGTGTAATATCACACAAAAGCATCGCTAGAATTGCATTCGACCGAGGAGGTATTCGTTAACATATTTTCCGTGGGAAATTTAATTTCCTCTAAATTACAACTTTCCATGTATTTACTACTTTCCATCAACCAAACAGTTCTACCAATCCTAAAATACGCAGAATTTATAATCACCGTGTATGGTACGCATACCAAACGACCTCTGAGTAAGTGATTTCAACATACTGTACTGTTTACCGATCATATCTGTTTTTACGGAGAAATATATTAAAGGCGGCGGAGTATTAAAAGAAAGTTTTGTCCGAAAGACCAAATTCGCAGGATTTATCATTTTCAGCTATATTCTAATCACACTGCGGAACTATTTCCCTTATCACACACATCCAACTGTTATGTTCCCCAAAACCATCCAATCCCGCCTGAAAACTCGACCTTCTTGCCCTAATCCCACAAATTTTCAGTAAACTCAGAGATCCAAATCCCCTTAAACTTTCTCTCCATACAGCAAGAAAGAATTTTGAAAAGAAGCCACAAAATCTTTCTCTGCAAACTGAGCAAAAACTCGATCTAAATAGTGAAATGATACAGGAGCTTTGAGCTCAGAACTTAGTGCTTCATCAATGGCGGTTTCAGATAAAGGCAAGTTTGTTATACTCTATTTGGTTTTGATGTTTATTGGTTCTTGCACATATGCAGTTCTTGCAGAGTCAATCGGGTTAGCTGCTGTATCCGAGGTTAAAGATGAGCAGAAACCTGAGATTAGTGAAGCTTTAGATGATTTACTGAAACTGCAACAAGTACAATTAGAAAAAATGGAAGGGCTGGTGAAGAATTTTACCGAATTGCTAGCTAGATTAGAATCCCACTTTCCGGGGCCTTCGGAAATGAGATCCGTTGATGCACCAAAGGGTGATAGTGTTAATTTTTTTCAGGAAATTAAGGTTGGGACATTGGAACCAAGAGTGAAAGATGCAGAGGGGATAGGGGCTGCAGTAGCGGCAGTGCCGGTTAGGGGGGTTAGTACGTTTTGGTCTGAGAGGTTTCAGTTTGTTTCAGCTGTGAAGTTGGGGTCGAATCCCACTTGCATTAATGTCTTGCCCAACAGGGATTTCGAGGGGTTTAGTACTTATATCGCGGTTGGGGATGATCGGGGGAGGGTGGTTATCTTAGCGCGAAATGGAGATGTAATGGTGCAGTTTGACACACTGTCGAAATCCCCTGTTACTGCTATGGTCTCATTCATATCTTTGTATAAGAATGAGAGCATTGTAGTTACGGGGCATGAAGATGGTGCCATTTTGATGCATAGGGTTTGGGAGGAGGATTCGAGTGGGGATGAATGGAACTCGATAAGAATGGAGAACGTTGTGAGGTTTGATACTCCTGAGGAAGGTGGGGAGGGGGAACCGGCCGTTACACTTTTGGAAGTGCACCATGTCGGGCAAAAGAGGTATATTTTGTCCACGGGTTCGAGTGGGAAGATTCGGGTGTTTAGGGATAGCGGGTCAGTTTACGGGGTTGCTGTGCCGTCTAGCAGGCCATTGGCATTCTTGAAGCAGAGGCTTCTGTTTTTGACAGAGACTGGAGCCGGATCGTTGGATTTGAGGACCATGAAGATCAGAGAAGCTGGTTGCGAAGGTTTGAACAGTTCTACGGTGAAATCCTATGTTTTCGACGCATCAGAGAAGTCAAAGGCTTATGGCTTCACTTCAGAGGGCAATGTGATACATGTGTTGCTTTTAGGTGATATAATGAACTTCAAATGTAGAATTCGATCCAAGAAGAAGTTCGATATGGGTGAGCCCGTGGCATTTCAGACCATCAAAGGCTACCTGCTCATCAGGGACGAGAACAAGATTTTGGTGTTCAATGTATCTTCTCAGCACTATGTTAGGGCTGGTGGTCCTAAATTCTTGTTTTCGGCGCCTTATGATGGAATGGTTTCGTCCTTCCTAAACCAACACCCGAGCGGAAATGATGAGGAAAAGCGCGTGGTGAGGCCTGTTATAGCAAGTAACCAGGAAAGACTCATTGTTTTCAACCTTCGCGGAGGCTATGTAGCCATGTACCGTTCCGACCTGCCAGTTTTCAAGAATGAGTTTAACGCAATGCAATGGACAAGCCCGGTGCTGTTCTTCATTCTGTTCCTTTTTGGCGCGTGGCATTTCTTCGCTCAGAAGAAGGAAGCCCTGACTTCATGGGGGCCGGATGATCCCTTTGCAGCTCCGGTAGGATCTGTCAGTACCGGAAATGCTAATGGCACTGGCGATAGAAGAGCTTTCGCGCATTCTTCGAGGGATGATTCTGATGTGGCTGATCTGGGAAGTGGCCCTTCAAGAAGGTATGTTCCTCCTTCTCAGTATTCGGGAGGCCCTGTGAATTCTTTCAGGTCGAGTTCTGCTGATGCGAATGCTATAACTACTTCTGTTGTTGAACCAAATTTTCTGAAGAATCAGGAGATTAAATATAGAGGGCCGAATCTGGAAAATTCAGGTTTCCCTAAGAGAAGAGATAGCTTATATGGTGGTAGTCAAGTTGTCGATGAGAAAAGCTAGGTTTGATGGTGTTTTTGTTGTTCTATTATAATCTATACTGTCACAAAACATGCACTTTCATTTACTTACCTAAAGAGAGAATAAATTTGTTGTGCCACTTTTCTTTTATACTCCCATTTTCCTGACATTGGGCTTCCTTTTACCTTATTATTTGTCTCATTATGTTGATCCTCTTTCATGATTGCTATATATTGTTGCACAGTGTAGATTCTGATCAGGAATCTGATAACTATAATTGATTCACGCGCTTGTCTTACACGCAGCGATGTACTGCACAGGTAGTTTTTGGAGTAGGATCGTGATAATCGTGCTCATATTTTTTTGGAAAACCGAAGGGTTATGAGATTCTGATCGAAAATCTGATAATTATGATTGACTCACGCGCTTATCTCACGTGTAGCGTTTTTGGAATATGATCGGGATGATTCTATCATTGTAGCTGAGAATCTGATACCTATCATTGGCTCACGCGCTTACCGCGAAAATTTAAACTCGAGTGTTTATGATTCTGAAAAGAATGAATCAGGACATCCATGGAATATGGTTCAAACAGTTAGAACGAGAAGAGCATGTCTCAACGTTGGATGGTTGTCCGTAGAACAGCATAACCTTGCATTTTAATAATAAGAAAAATGGGGTAGGAAAGAAAATGATTTGGGTTGTGAGAGAACGACACATAACATGAGCTTCCTCGTGCCCTTGTTCTTCCTGAATCCTAATGCATTCCGTGGAGCCAGCCGATTTATGAATCCGTAGGCCCTACACCAAACAACGTTTTTGTTACAAAGTATCACAAAAGTCACCTACTCTTTCCGCCCCACTCTTAATCAAAAGGTATCGTTTCGTAACTTATAAACATGATGTATACTCATGTGATCGATTAACTGATTAAGTGTCTGATAAGTATTTTAACAATCATGGGTTCGATTCGATTCCTGATAGTTACGTGTCCATTAATTGACAATGGACTATAATTTTCTTTCCTATCAACTCGAAATGATGGAATTATGATTGTGAGGGATTTCGCCTTTATTTTAGATTGGACTCTTAACAATGGAGCCAGCCAATTCATGCATTACCAGGCTGCCACCTCGGAACAAATTTGCCATTCATTTCAACGTCCAAATCAATTACTGTTCGCTACTCAACAAGTTATTGTGCCTTTTAGTATCCAAGAAAGTGTTCAAAGACATTGTTCTTGTATATTCCCTCAACTTTGGCTATTATTTTAAGCTACATCAATATTATACCTTCTTTATTTCATCTTTAATGGAATGAAACAGGTTTATATCAACATGGCTATAGGATTCCTGGATTATGCATCAACTCAATATTGGATTCATGGATTGGGACCGATTAGGATTAGAATTAGAAATATTAAAATATATTAATTGATCAAATGTCGAAACTGAATTTGAATTTAAAAACTCTGATCGATCCGAAATAGTTCTACTCTAGACTAAATATCAATCAGGTTTGTATGAGAATTAAGAGTTAAACTTTTAAATTCATACGATGGACTGCAGAGACAATAATGGCGATTGACAGATAGATTTGTTGGAGAAGAAGGTCAAGAGAGGGAGTCAACATCTTGCCGAAAACCCTCCTTGACGTTGCCTCTCTTGCCCGCAACTCTTCTTCTTCTTCAATTTTTCCCCATCTTCTTCTCATTAGGGGAGATGAGACAACAGTTTATTTTAATTCATGTCTTTGTTATTGAATAAGTGTGGGATTTATTTTTCAACCTAATTGATTAGATCGTTGTGTTCATGATGATAACTCGATTTAGTTATTCACGCTGATGTATTGTTCTCTCTATCTGCTTATTCAGATCGTGTGTTTGTAATTTTGTTTGTGGTTTTAGTTTTGGGTTTCTATTTATTTGAATTCGTCAGATCTGTGTTCTTCAAGATGTTTACAGTTTGGACAAAATCGATCGTGGTTGGATCAAATGGTGTTACAGTTGTAGAAGATCCCCTTTTGGTGCAGTGATATTGATGTGTGTTACGTTCCTCTGTGCCAAGTGGTCATGACTTTTGCGGGAAGCAAGTTAATACCCCCGAGGGCGATGTTACAGTTTTTATTGGATCTCTGATCCGTAATAGTACAGACGATCAGTCTGGTTGACATGTAATTTAGATTTCCTTGCAATATGTTAGTTATTGCCATATGCTAGTTAGATTAGATGTCAATTTCACTCATTGTAATCGTCGATGGACATTTTTTTCAGCATCTTGGAATATATTTTTTTATATATATATAAACAGAAGGTCAAGTGGGAGGGATCAATTTTTCATTTGCAGTTGACTTTACCTGAAAATTGCCTCATGGACAAAAAAAAATCATTTTTAGAATGATAGTGGCCGATTAAACGCGATTTTGGAGTGGGAGACCAAAATAAGGTATTGAAGAATATATTGGGGACTAAACAAATAATTTAGTCTTAAATAAATACATGAGCTGCGATAATATCATATGAGATTTTGTAAGATTCTCGTAATAGGTAATTTCTACTATCAAATTTCATCGTGCCTTTATTATCCACATTTACATATATTTACAGTCAAACATATCTATGGAAGAATGTAAAAAAAAATTCTCGCAAGTTAAAAGTGGGACAGATGGAACATATACCGTCAAATATTCATCTAGAATACTAAAAAAAGTGAAAAACACTCTTTGAGATGGAGGATGTAATTCGGCAAGTCAACTAACAACATCCACACTCTCAACCCTCAATTGTGCGTTCCGTGAACGCAAAACCTTCCACTTCGCAGCATACGGTTATTTTCAGCCAAGGAAATAATTCGCTACGTAATTGTGTCGTAGTTGTGCTGAACTTACTCTTTACACACAAAAACCCCCTAAAGAAAGAAGTGATGAAACCGACTAACCAACCAACCAGGCGTCATCCAACGGAACCGTGATATGGCTACCTGATTCAACTATCGCACGCCTGTTCTTTCTCCCGTCCGTGCCACGTGTACGCGTTGCGTCACCGCCCGATGTGACTTTAGCAAGATTTGAAATGTTCGTCTGAGTTTGTAAGTTAAATAGTGACTTTGCAACCACTGAGCTAGTAGCGAGTAGTTGGCAATTTGGACGGTTCAATTTGTTACGAGAATAAGAGTGTGGTCCATTCAACTATATTCGGTTATTCAATTCAATTCTAGTCGGATCAGGTGAAAATAAATTTGTGAGAGCCGAATCTTTGCTTGCAGTTATGATAACCAAAAATCAACGAATAAACTATTCCCTTAATATCTCTCGTTATTAATGATAATTAAAACTTTTGAAAAGTTGATATATTGAAAATAAATATTCTAACGAACCTAACTATGTACCACACAGGAGTATTTATAGGAGTACCAATTTAATTTTAGAGTCAAATTTAGGATGCTTTAACTAAATGAATAGTTAAATTGCAGATGGAAATGAGACAGAGTGAGTACTCATTTTGTTCCTTTATCACTGACATTTTATTTGTTAAATCGATTTTCTTTATATATAAGTTAGAATGTACGGGGAGAATTGATGAACAGAAAGTCTCCTGTTATATTATATAAGTAAGGTCTAACCAAATACCAATCATAAAAACTTTATTGCAATTACCTTTATGGTCAAATTATAATTATTTTATATTACAGTAGATTTTAAAAGTTTTCAAAATAATAGTAACATCGTTACAATAAATAGAATAACCTCATTAGTAGCGTCAACTATAAAATGACCTTCTAACGGTTAGTCAATTTAAAATAAAACTTTGTGTTGAATGAAAAGATTGGAAAGATTAATAAATAAATATGAATAATTCATTTATTACTATAACAATAGAGCCTGTTTATTGAAAGATGGTCTTTCCAAAAGTTATGGAAAAATCAAGGTTTAAAGTGCAAATTAGAAGAAATAAAGATAAACTTTTTGGGTTGCATGAATCATGTTACAAACTTTATAACTACTGTACGTTGCATAATAAATTTTTAATATTACAATTAAGACTTTTTACCTTTTTATTATTCTAATTAAACCAATCTTAGACTTTGCCATAACAATATATGTCAATATTTTGAAAATATGCGTAATAGTTTAAATGTGACAGTTTTAAAAGTACGGAAAAAATATATGACAATTGTGAGATTCTAGTACTCTCACGTCCTAAACGAATCTGCACACTTTTTTATCAACTTTCTCATATTAGACCATTAATAACTTTAACTACAAATATTAATGGTATATTAAAATTTAATATTTAGAAACTACGTGATACAACGAGTCTAGCAATATCTCACATAATGATATTAGTGCCTATATGATAGTTGAAATTCATGGTCAAACATGTATTAAAAAAGTTGATTGAAAGTGTGCAGTTTCGGTTGGAATAAATAGAGTAATATGTTTCCACAAAGTAAAACCGCCGGCTGACTCTAGACTTTTGACTATATAAAGAAATTCACATAATTTGATTTTTTTTTAATAATAAGTGTATTATTCTAAAAGTGGACGGTTGGATTTTGGTGATGAGAGGAACTTACGCCAACCAAAAAATAACCCAAGATATGATTATATGAACATACTCTATGGTTTAACATATAAAGTCAGTTTTTAGAGCCAAAATGTGACTTAAAAACGATTTTTCATCATGCGATAAATATAACATGAATTTCGGGATTTAATGGACTCCAATCTAGCCAAAGTCACTGAAATGAAATAAAAATAGAGGTTTGAGTTATATGAGGGGAGAATGGACAAGAATTAGAAACAATATTATTTTGGGAGGAGCATAGTTATTAATTGTTTTTTTAAAAATTAGTAAACATTTTTATAACACATCTATTATTTCTCTCCACTTTGTGTAGAAGATGAAATAATTAAAATGTGTATGAAAATCTATTTATTTTATATGCGGTGAACTTAATATGCAGTTTATAAGTCTTAAAGATTACTACTCCGTCACACATATTTACTTTTTTTTAAGTCAAACTTTGTAAACTTTGATACTAGATATAAATTAATATATATATATATATATATATATATATTAAAAATATCATGTGAGATATTGTTAGATTTTTCTTAATATATATTTATTAAATAATCTTATTCTTTTATTGAAAATTGGTACATGTAGCTAGAAATATTGACGGTCAAACACGTTCATTGAAAACCATAAGAAAATAAATGCGTCATTTTTACTGGAACGGAGGGAGCACATACATATAAGTAGACGGTTGCTACTAAATAATTTAAATGTAGTATAATTATATATTTTTTATATAATTTAAATTGAATTAAATTAGAATAAAAATATTAGAAATTTAAATAAACGAATAATAGTAATACTATCAATAAATTAAATTTGATTGAACTTAAATTATATTAAATAAATTTAATTAAAATGAAGTGAATTGAAATGTTATCGATTTTGGTGGATGGAAGATACAAAATAACAAAATGAGATAATAATTCATATCCAGGGTAATAAAGTCAGATATTCAGAAATGCTTTTATGTTGTCAAAAAAAAAGAATAGGAATGCTTTTATACTTAAAAAAAAGTACCACAAATAAAAAATATTAGCTCTTAATTCGGCAATTACTATAGCACAAGCATATTCCAATCCTCATAACTTTCAACACTGATATGGTAACTAACACTGCATTAACAACACATGCTAATACTATATTAGTGGATATGTAACCGTAAATCTTTTTCCTGGAATATTCATTTACTTGAAGGAGTAAAGACTAATTCCAAAGCACCACAATTTACATGCTTTCACCCACCTGTTACCAAAACCCAACCCCACAGAACTCCTCTTTTACTTTCCATGTTTACTGTTCACTGTTCACACACACTGTGTGTAGTTTATACGAAAAGAAACGCTTTGGCGCAGTCCGAACTAATTCAAACGAAAACCTCTCCTCTCTAACTTTCTCTCTCCAAACGCAACGCAGTTTTTCTCTCTGATATCTATGCGTGCAGATGCAGTTTTTTTTGTCGCGTATTTAATCGCAGGTGTAGCTTGATTTTTGGCGATGGCGGAATTACCGAGTAGGAACTCGCACGCGGTAGCGGAAACCGCCGGAATTCCGTTCGGTTTGAACCGTATTAAGACTCGCCGCACCGCGGCGTCGCCGAAGGCGAAGGAGCGGCGGGGTTTCGGAGCTGAGGAGATTACTGAGAAATTGAACGAGTCTCCGGCGAGGCATCATGCGAAACCGAAGCATAGAGTGTTTGGCGGCAGAGGACAAGCTAAGATCAGCAGTCTGCGCGAAGGTAGTGATTGTTCTCTTCGCGAGATGTTTGAGCTCTCGTAATTTAGTACTTTTTGTTTGTTATTTTGATGTGAAAATGGAATAATGACGTTGGAGCTCGCATTTCACTCATTAGCATGTGGTATTTTTAATTCGCTTGGTAGATATGTTGTTGATAATTTGATATGATATGTTATCTGTTTATTTCCTATTCGAGGAATGATTGTTCAATTTTCTATTCCTGGTTAAATTTCGGTGAAGGAGAAGTTAACAGTGTATTGGTTTCTATGCTTTGTTATTGGTATCTTAAAATCATCTGATAGACATGTAGTGGTATCTTATATTCATGTAGTGGTATCGTTCGATGTGAGACTAACACTTTGTTGAAGGAGAATTTAATAGTGTTGTGTATGTATTTACGTTGATGTCTATTTACTTTGTTTCCTTGGTTTAGTATAAATCATACTATCAGGTCTGTTGAGCAGAGTTTAACTCTATTTATTAAACCTGTTATTACGAGATAATTATTTTTTGTTTGATACGAAAATGGAATAATCCAGATGCTCAGGCTTAAACTGTATTCACCAGCGTGTAGTAACAGTTGATAGGCATTGTTAGCGGTATTTTTAATTCATTCAATGTTCAATTAAACCCTGTTGAAGTGGAATTTAATACTGTGTCCATTTACTCCGCTCAATCGACATTACGTTTGATGTCTACGTACTTTGTTTCCTCGGTTTAGTTTAAAGCATTATATCAGCAGTCTGCGTGGAGGTATTGATTATTTCTGTTTGTTCAGTGTTTAACTCTTACTCTTTAGTGATTACAAATTATTTGTTTGTTTGATGTGAAAATGGAATAATCCAGCCGCTCATGTACACATGTCACTCACCAGCATGTAGAAAAAGTTTATGGTATATATATTTTGTTTTACCTGTTTTTGTTTTTTAAAGAGTATATTGTGATTAATGTATGCATTTATCTTTTAATTCCTAATGTCCTTTGTTTCCATGGTTTTGTTATGGCATGAGCATCTCTCTGTATTTTATTTGTTTTTCTTACTTACTGAAGCAATGCTAATACAAATGGGATCATACATAGGATCATTTTTTGGTGTAGGATCGATGCGACGGATATTGTTCGTAGGATCGATGGGATCATACACAGGATGCTAATTTTACTAAGAAAATTGAAATTTTGATTTATTGGTCTAAGATCGTTGGATCTTATCATAGAATCCTTTTTGTTAATTTGGATCGTATTGTAAGATCGTAAGATCCTGATTGGATTACGATAACTATGATTACAAGTGAAAATGATTACTATTTAGTTCCACATTTAGAATTATGTCTCTTAAATGTTTTTTTGTTTCATCAAAAGAGTCCTATTTTTAATTTCTTACATCTCATTTCCTTACTTGTATGAAGATGTATGGTGCAAAATCATTCAACGACTAATAAGGCTAAAGTGGAATGGATGGGGACTGAAAATATATTGTGTTTATTAATCCATCTTAAAAAGCCGCTCGTTAGAGAAATACCACTCTCTTTGTGGAACGTAGTATTATTTATTTGATACTGAAAAGTGCAATTTAAGAAAATTGAGGCGTCATTATGTGTCTTTTGTAATGATGAATTTCTGGACTTGTTTCTCGTAATGAATTAAAAGCGTTGGTATAAAGACGCTTTGCAGTTCTGCTCACGTAAAAAAAACGGCATACCTCTCTTTACCTGATAATTAATGTTGTATGATTAGATATGTTGAAGTTTATGATTGCTGGAGTAAAGGAGCTCCGAGTAAAGGAATACCACGTGTCTGTCACGTTTACTATGTTTCTTTTTTGACGTGTCTTTACTTTAACTAGTTTGCGGCTGAATTTCGATTTATTTTTCTTGGATCTGTTCTCTCAGACATTCGAATGAATATTCCAGACAGATTATATATTAATTTATTGCATTTGGCAGGACTGAAAACCAAGAGAATTACGAGTTGGTTTATGTCAAATCTTTCTAAGGATTCCGATCAAATGGTGGGCAACAATTCCCAACAAGCTGAGGTGAGTTTCTGAGCATGTTTATGGTTTATATAGCATCTCAATGGCTAATTATGCTGTTGTTTTACAGTCTAATGATTCACATAGTGGAGAAAGTCGTGGGGTGTTAAACAATATAACTGTGCAACAACGTGCATCGGAAGGGGCAACCAACAACAAGGTGCACAAAAATTTGAAGAGTTTTTCACATGAACTAGGTCCAATCGGTGGCGCACTATCTGTAAATCCTCGGGCTCGGAGTTTTTGTGATTTAAAGGTAAACTTTATTCAATAAAATGGATTGTCTGAAAGCAGTTCTCTTCAGTAGCTTCTTGTCTGCACAGACAATTTGAACATGATTACTTTCACATATCATTGATTTCTGTCCTATGTTGGTGCTTAGGGTCTCCTGGGATCACTTCATTCAAGATTCGATGCTGCAAAAGAAGTTGTGAATACGGAGCTTTCTTGTTTCTCAAAGGAGCTGGTGGAAATTTTGATGGGGAATGATTCTTTGTCTCCAGATGGACGGAGAATGACAGAACAACTTCTCAAACTTGCTAAAAAATGCATTAAGATGTCTGCTTCAAAGTTCAGGACCAAGTGTGAAAAGATTGTTCAGGATCTGACTTTGAAGAGGCAGCAATGCCAAGCAGGACTACTAAAGTGGCTACTAACTCGCATGCTTTTCATTTTGACAAGATGCACTAGATTATTGCATTTTGAAATGGATGCTGAGCCAGTTGATGGAAAGTGCCTCCATAAGTTTCAAAAATGTTTAGAACGAGTCCCTTCCGTTGAAGTCAGTTGGTTTGAAAATCAAGAGAGGGTTGGTTCTGAGTCAGACCATAATTCAAGGAGTAAGAATGACCCTGAGTGCAATTTGCAGGCAACTGATGATGTGTACATTCTTTCTGATCAAAGCCAACACAGGTCTAAAGCGTCTGCTGAAATCTCTCCTAAAAATTTCTTGGAGACCCGACAATGTTCACCTTCTAGAAGCTCCCCCGTTCTTCGCAGTGCCCAGGAATTGGATGAAGTTGGTTCCAGATTTACTGGAAGACCTACTGACAGAAAAACCTATGGCACATTTAAGGATCAGGATCAGTGTATGGATGATTCCAATTTGGTAATATGCAGGATATGTGAGGAACGTGTCCCTATTGCTCATCTGGAGTCTCATTCATATATATGTGCCTATGCAGATAAGTGTGACTCAAATTACTTGGACATAAATGAGCGCCTCATAAGACTAGCTGACCTACTAGAACAGCTAGTAGATTCTCGTAATTTAAATACTCAGGATACAGACGATAGCCTGGACAATATAAGGACGCAATCAACAGAATCTGCAGTTGCTTCTGTTGTTAATTCACCAAAGCTCAATGAACCCCGAATTAGAGGAGTGGAAGGGATGTTTGAGGATCTTCATGAGATGGACACTGCTGGTATAGAAGATTTGCAAGTAACGTCGTTCATTAACTCCAGAGGCTACTTAGGCAGCAGGCTAAACCTTTGTGGTCCACCTTCCTCTGCTGGGAGCATGACATCGGCTTCATCCACAAACACTCCTCGGACTGGAAGTTTTGATGTCTTCTGGCTAGACTATAGCAATTCGGCTGAGTTGGAGAATGTTAAACAGGTTTTCAATTCTGAACTGACTTATTATTTACTGGTTGTATATTTGATGTGTTTAAACATTGGATATGGCAAATTTACTTTAAGGCTTTCAAGTTCTATATTCGAAAAATAAGATTACAAGTTGTAAATGTGGTAGCATATTAATGATTCAATTCCCCATGGATGGTAGCTCAGTATTGCTGTTGGGATTGAGCAGACTTATACCTCTTCTGTGTTACATGAGTATCTTTTCTCGAGTAAACCACGCCAACTTAGTTATTGTTTGGATATATGTGTGATATATTATTTATTTCATTGTCTACTTGTGTTTGGCACAAGAACAGAGGACCTCTTACTGGCCAATTCACTATATGAAGTTATAGACTGCCCTTTGTCTACAGGTGTTGCTTATCCGTTGTTGCTTTGGGGTGTAAACTTGATGGAAACTGTAAAACAGCTGAACCGCAATTAAGTACCTGAACTATGATTTTTGGAGACTATAGATAAAATAGATACCTACGTGCTTAGTTTGGACGGGTAGAAAGAAGTACCTGTCTTAGTAGTTTTCCCTTTCATCAAGTCTCTTCCCTAGGATCTGCCACAAGTATATGTTTTCTATTTAGCTCACTTTATGTATGTGTAATATTCGCATATTCTATGTTTCTAACTCTTGAAGTTCTGTTTCAGATGGCTGACCTTGGAGACATTGCTCGCTGTGTGGCAGGCACCGATCTTTCAGAACAGGGATCAAGTGAGTTTCTACTTACTTGCATGGAGGACTTACAAGACTTACTGCAAAGTAGTAAGCTTAAAGCTCTTGTAGTAGAAACATTTGGTGGCCGGATAGAAAATCTTCTGCGGTAATTTTTAGTTCATAAAAGAGAAGTAATGGTTAGTGGACCGTGAATGCATAATTTCAAGATACTAAGATATGGAAATTTATGCAGAGAGAAATTTATACTTGCTTGCAATCAAGTGGATACAAAAACTGATAATCAGCATCGAGAAAGTGCCAAAGTGATGCCAGATTACGTATCTCAAAGTAGTACAGTGTCAACACCTTCAAATCCCTTGCATAGAGACCGGACAAGTATTGATGATTTTGAAATCATCAAACCCATCAGCAAAGGTGCCTTCGGCAAGGTTTATCTGGCAAGAAAACGAACAACTGGAGACTTGTTTGCAATAAAGGTACTGTTTAAAGTGTTCACAAATTAGTTTGCAGCTGTAGAACATAAATCTAGAATTATATTTCTCACGTTACAATGCCCTGGTAGAATTAGGTTTCTTGTATGTAAGTGACATAATTTAATGGAACCAAATTCTTGGTCAGTCATTTGAGTCTGCTAGGTAAACATTCTTTTTCAGGAGGCAGACAGTTGAAATGGAAAATGGATGTTTATAAATCAAACAATTCATTAGACTTAGACAAAGAACAGGGATGGGTGGGTTTGGTTCAGAGAGTGATGGTTTGGATTACGATTGATGAAATTGTCTCATACCTGATTGGTGTCTCCTCTGAAATCCAACTCTGCGCATATTTTGTAATTAACTTATGACTAGCAGTTGGTGGTGTGACATAGTTCAATTGAAAATAGTGCCAGCATCTGCTCACATGAAAGCATAAGTAGCTTGGGCTTATGGTGTTGGAAAACAGTCTCCTGCTGCTTGGTATCCGTCATTATCATAAAAAATATCCCTATCTTTTTTATACTCAAATTGAAGAGGGTAAATAGCACATCAAAATCAGCAGTACATGTTTCTTTGCCCGAGCTGAAAATTGAAATGCAGTACAAGTTCTGTTTCAGAGTGCTGACACTGGTCACTCCAGAATGCTAGAAAGAGAGTTTGTGTTGCTCAATTACCTTGTCCACGCAACTCTGGGACCTTTAAAAACACAACAGCCTTTCACCAAGGTCCAAATGCAATCTATAGGAAAGATGGCCAAATCTAAAATTTAGTTAGTACTGTCAATTTTACTGTAAGCCAGTGCTGTTGAATGTGTTTATTTATGGAAAATTTGTGTTCTATGCTACACCTTTGCAGCATGTCCTGATGGCTAGTCTATAACTTTTAAAGCCGTATCTTGAAATAATGTGCTTTGCGGCTTGTATAGGTTCTCAAGAAATTCGATATGTTCCGGAAGAATGATATTGACCGCATCTTAGCAGAGCGCAACATACTGATAACAGTACGAAATCCTTTTGTGGTAATAATCCATCTTTTCTGTTCAGTTTATGATGCGTTTAGGTCAGCCGAGTCTCAAATACCACAAATGATTATCATCCATAGTTGGTCCACATTTTATTGTTACAACCAGTTTCTCACTATTCCATTTCTTTAAATATTTAATACTAGCAGCCTAGCTGGGAATGTGACTGTAAAGGATATGACATGTTCTCATATCGGATGATTGAACTTTGTTTTGCAGGTTCGTTTCTTTTACTCATTTACCAGTAGGGACCATCTATATTTGGTCATGGAATTTTTAAATGGGGGAGACCTGTACTCTTTGCTTCGGAAAATTGGTTGTCTTGAGGAAGATGTAGCTCGTGTATATATTTCAGAATTGGTAAGATTGAGTTCATCATTGAATTTAGATATAGATTTATTGATGCTTCCCTGTAATGTTGATGATAAAAGAAAATGGACAACTTTCAGGTTCTTGCTTTGGAGTACCTTCATTCACTCGGAATAGTGCATCGTGATTTAAAGCCAGACAACATATTAATTGCATATGATGGCCATATCAAGGTTTGGTTGAACAGAAAAATTTTACAATATACAACGGAAAGATGAAAAGTTTTGTTGTTTTTTAGTACTTTATATTTAATAAGAACTCACAGCAAACTACTTTATCTCCTTTAAAACTTTGAGGATTCAACATCCTTAAATTTTTTCTTCCAGTACATATTTAGATTTATAACCTGTCATATGCCAGAAGCAAAGCTTTTGTTATTTTTTTCTTGTGCTCTGTCTGTCTTAATTAAAAATTATGAGGATGTACAATGGTTTTATGATTTCATTTCTTTTTCCTTTTCTCTTTTGTGGTACTGGGGTGATAACCTTCTTGGAATAGTGAGTCCTAGTAATTCTCACATCGAGCATGATTTTGATGTCAATATTTTGGGTATATGTAGTAGTCATTCTTTTGGGGGCTTAAGTGCTGATTGAATGCAAACATACTATTTGGACAGCTTACAGATTTTGGGCTATCAAAAATTGGGCTGATGAACAGTACAAGTGATTTATCTCTGTCCGAACAGAAAGAATCTACCCTTTCAGAAATACATGATCAGCACAGTCCAGATTCAGTAGATAGGACTCAACGATCAGCTGTTGGTACCCCAGACTACTTGGCACCAGAGATTCTTCTCGGAACTCAGCATGGTCAGTCATCTTATTTCTCCACCCAACAGTCTCCCTTGCAGAAGATTTCCATGAGGAGAAGAACATAGTTCAAGTTCTCTAACTATTGCTGTTGCTTTATTCCTTCAGGTTATGCAGCAGATTGGTGGTCTGTGGGGATTATTTTGTTCGAACTCATTACCGGATTTCCTCCATTCACCGCTGACCTTCCTGAGGTAGTATCTATTTTAGAAATGGGAATATTGATTCAATTTATGATGTGAAATGTTGGATGTTGCTTTGCTGTCATGATTTTTGGAACTCAACGTATGCCTCCTTATTTCTAGTATAGTTAACCTGTTTATAACCAGTGGATCTCAATTTCACGAGCATTTCTCTGCTTGATATTCTTTTCTGCTAGTATAGATAAAGTATGGATGGCATTTGCATCTTAACGTGAATTGAGATAGTGGTAACATCCATTATGCCTGATATACTATGCTTGGGTGTCATATAATTTTCAATGGGGTTGGTGTTCTGGAGTCTATTAGACCATAAGTTCTCACATGCAATATTTTTGTGAAAAAAGAGCATTAGGATTCGAAACATTTTACGATTAAAACATAATCTACAATGAGATCTTCTAATTTCTTCTATGTAATTATATTGATTGTTATTTATAATGTCATGTTCTCCACATGCACATTTCACCTACTTCTTCTCAGTAGATCTGTCCTTATGGTTTTGTGTGCCAAGTTATGGCCTACTTGACTTGTCACTAAGAGTGAGATCGTATTCTGTGTTGGGCAGGTAATCTTTGACAATATTCTCAACAGGTCCATCCCTTGGCCATCCATTCCTAATGAGATGTCCAATGAAGCTCAAGACTTGATCGAGAGGTTAGTTGCTAAGTTTAGTATATATTTGGTGGGCAAAATTTTTTAGCGGTGGGGTGTTTTCTCATTATCAGTGTCTTCCCTGTATCTCAGATGATAGATTGTTCGTTTTCTCAAAATTTAATATAAGATGCTGCATTTCAATTGCTGATAAAATTTAGGGGTCTTCTCTGGCTAGATGGACATGAGATTATAAGTGATCATCTATTCATCTCTGTCTGTTTTTGTTTAGTGATTGTGTAGTGACTTCAGCATTCATGATAATTATCTGTTATTCTTTTCTATGATGTCAGCTACTGCCTAAAATTTGATTGAAGGTATCCATTAAGTATAATTAGACTAAGGTACTCATTTCATTCCTTGGTTTTTCTAGGGCCCTCTTGTGGTTTGGAGAGAAATCCTTATGTTATATTAAAGAGATTAAAATTCTTATCTTACAAGCTTCTTTTATGTTTAATTCCGTAATAAAGAGTATAAAAACTTTTGGAGTATAATATTTAATTCCTGTATTCTTAAACCTCTAGATTTGTGAATAAAAACTAGTAACCTTAACATTTGCTACCAATTCCTCTTTCACGGTTACGTTCTCTATAAGATTTGTATTATATCCAAACATAAGACAGTGAACACAAGAATACGGTGAGATAAAAAAAAACATGCGATAGTTTTATCGGCTCATCGTTGAGACTGGTAAGGAACATTCACCTGTGGCTTGGTGTTGTTAGAACTGCTCGTAGACTTGGCTGGATAAACTGTTCTTTAGGTAAAGATCGATTATTGCTCTCCTCCAGTGGCTCCGATCAAGATATAATAATGAAAGAGAACGACTCGTTTCTCATCATTGAAAGTTGTGCCTATCACCCATCTGCTTATATTCTCTGTCGTTAACTACGGGTTTACCTGGGTGAAGTCATTTTGTGTCTATTTGTCTGTCTAGGTTTCTGGCCCATGATCCAGCTCAACGACTTGGAGCTAAAGGAGCATCTGAGGTTGCATTTAATTTCTCACATATTCAATTTCAGTTTTTGTTTTTTGTCACTGACAAAGTTAGTCACATGTTTGATTCCTGAAGGATGTGCCAATATGAAATCATTTGCTTGATTCTTGACAGGTAAAAGCGCATGCATTCTTTAGGGGAGTTGACTGGGATAATCTCACTTTGCAAAAGGTCAGATCCAAAAAAATTTGTGTGCCCCTTTATGTAGTGAACCTCTCTTTCTTTCTTTTTAAATGTTTATTCTGGATGGAGTTGAACTTTTCTTGGCTGAGCTGGCTTTGCATAATTACAATTTCACATGACAATTAGGATTTTAGTAAATCATGTAAGTCGAGTCATGATCTTACTTTAGAGTCTTCTGTCTTAGCAAAATAATGTTAAGATTCTTTGTGCTCTCAGTGTTGTTTCTATATCGTTCTCAATTTACTTGTTTGGGTTTTAACAGGCTGCCTTTGTACCCCAACCTGAAAGTATTGATGACACAAGCTATTTTGTCTCACGGTACAATTCAATTGAACTAGAAAATGGTGGAGATTCCAGTGATTCTTTGTCTGATGCTTCTGATCTGTGCTCGTCTTCAGGACATGAGGTAATGTGTGGTTTTGTGCCAAATGCATCTAATTTGATGTTGAAATGATTGATTCAGCTGTGTGCATTGTCAAATCTCGCTAAATTTTCATGGGGAACATGTGTTCATATGTGAGATTTCGTTTAGGATCCAACGAAGATTGATTTTCTCTTCTGCAGAAATTGGATGAATTTGGTGACCTTGCAGACTTTGGCTCTTCTCCTGTTGATCTTTCCTTGATAAATTTTTCCTTCAAGGTAACTAGCTCTCCCCTGCTTTCTCTTTGCTATGCTTCTTGGAGAAAAATATTCTCCTCAAGTGATCAAATTCATAACTTTATCTGAAGTTTAGTTAAGGGTGAGTGACACTCGGCTAAAAATGAAAACTTTCACAGGTGACTGACCGAATTCAAAGAGATTAAATAGAATTCAAGTTTGGGTTTTGTTTCGTTTGTTGTCAAAACTGAATTTGAAGTTGGCTTATGGTTTGGTTTTTCTTACAAGCAAATTTTGATGAGTGTGACAACTATAACTAGTTATTATAATTACTTCTTTACTGGCTTGAATGCAGAATCTGTCACAGCTAGCTACCATCAATCACGATGTGCTGGTGCAAGGAGGAAAGGATTCATCGAAATTCTCCAACGAGCCTATAAGTTAGTAACTTAGTCGAGCTCATTTAAGAATGAGCAGGGGGGATCTCTTCGCCCACCATTCATCTTTAAATAGACATGTACCGTTTTAGAGATGGGATATCAGTATCATGATGTGCATTTAGAACACCCATATTTCCGTTTCAGTGGTTTGAAAAGGTAGATTAAAGCAAAGCCATGATATATTAGCTGCACATTTCATCTAGGAAACTTGGAAGTCGTACAGGATAATATGAAGCTTGGAAGTCGTACAGGATAACTTAAAATCATTAGTTATTTGGACAATGCATTTTTTAGGTAGCGAGAAAGGAGTACACAAATTTGGAGCCTGGTTTTTCCCCTTTCGAGTTTCCACTGCACAACTTAGCTGAAAGAAGGCTTTTAAACACAGAATGGGGCACTATAACTTTCAGGAAGATTGATGTTCGCCACTATTTTGAAAGATGATGAAAGTTATCATTGGGTGATGAGTTAAAAGGCAGTAGGGATAACATGTATAGGTTCAAAGTTTTAAGGCAGTTGGAACATGTTCACCGCAAAATTTCTAGCCTACAACGCTCAGCGCCATGCATCTAAACATAAGGATTCAGACGGGAATCGGTATACCCTTCTTTGCCATGCTATCGAGTATGTCATTGAGCGCCTGGCAAAGGCCGACAATCTGTAGAAAGTTGCATTAGCTGTTAGAGAATGAACAACTGCATGGCTCGTCAAATATAAGAGAACGTCATTGAGGTAACGTTTTACCTGTTGATCCCACTGCTGTAATTCCTCAGAATCATCCTCAAAATGTATAAAAGCCTCCACCTGATAAAGTGAGTCACATATTAGCATCATTACATCCAATCTTTTCAGCAAATTAAGCAGATGGTATAAGATGAGTAAAGGGTGGTAAATGAGTCTAGTTGAGCTTGAACAACCCTAGCTCGAGCTAGACTCATTTAAAATTTCTCGAGAGTGAAAATAATTGAGCTCGAGCTCAAAGTCAAAGTCATAATTTTTATTTTTTTAATAAAATGTATATTGTACTTTATTTTTAATATAATATAAAAGCAATTGAGCTCAAGCTCGAGCTCAAGTACTATAACAGTTGGCTCGAATTCTCGTATTTGAGTCCAGCTTTGACCGAGTTGCTTGCAAAGAGCTCGACTCATTTACACCCCTAGATGAATTATTGAGTGAAACAAAGCTATAAACAGTTATAACGTGAAAAGCATTTGGTAGCAATCTACCTGGTCGATGGAGCCTTTCATCCTATCTTCGTAAATCATTCTTGAAGCTATTTTCTCAGCCTACAAAATCAGAGACCCAAATTACAACGATAAATCCTGGATGTATAAATTATCTTAACGAGCGGCATCATCAGAAATCCACCAAATACAAACGGGAATAGATCGGGGACTTCAAAGTGATCTCAGAGCTTTACAGTTTTAGGTAAATGGGGATAGAAATTTCAACGTCAAACTCAATCATTTAGAGAAATAGAAAACTGAACACATCCAAAGACGTACCTTGTCAGGAGCAATGCCGAGCAAGGCGCCTAACTCATCAAAGCTATTCCAAAAAGGCAAATGAGAAAAATCACACCCCAAATAAAATACAATTACATGATAAAAAACAAGAAGAAAAATATATAGCATAAGAGGATAAGGCACAAATTATCTTCACCTTATATTTGTGTACAGTTTACTGGCACTCAAAAGATTGTGCTCAATCATAGCACGGTCCAATACTGTAAAATTGTCCGGAAGTAATGCTTTCTGAAAAGATGAAAGATGTTTTGAAGTAGTCAATTAGTATCAATAGCATCAGAAGATCAGAGCAAGTCCACACCAGGGATAAGTAGCGCAAAAATATCAGGGTAAGTCACTGGAAATTAAGTTACCTGGTGTGGTTTGAGCTCATCAGCAAAGGCTTCAATTTCTGGTTTCCTCAAAATTCTCTCCAGATAGACCTACAAATCTCATGTTGATCAGATTCAAACAAATAAATAAATAACCAGGAATCAAGGGCGATATATTCAGTAGCAAGATCAGGACTAAAGAATCACTAGGAGCACCTTTTGTAAGATTGGATATATTTTCAACTTTGAGCACCTCTCATCCTGTAACAAGTAGTGCAGAAATTGATAGAGTCAGGGGGTATAATAAGTAAATGCACCTAAGATTAATAAATGAAAAAAATTATCATGTATGTTTTTTTTTATAGAAAACTAATGGGAGAAATATAATCATAGTTCAATGTGAAGAATTCCACATCAAAACTACAGCATGTATTAGACATCTAAGTGACTAGAGAATCAGGGCATGCATGCCACTGCCCCTCAAAAGAAGTACATCAAGAAAATACACAAATAATCTTCGAGGGTGGAGGAAACGTTGGATAATACAGAAACAAATCCCAATCCTACATCAGATATTACACCTTCGTGAATGACTTAATGAATAATGATTTTCCCGACAGGATATCTTGTACTGTTTGCGCAATATCAGAAGTAAAAACACACTAACAGCAAATAAAATCTAAATGCATCTTGCAGTTCGAGTATTAATTTTTAACCAAATTCACAACTTAACATATAAACCACTAGGGGAGAAAATGAAGAAGAGATCTCAAAGCTGTAATAAATCATTTGTCTAAACCTTGTATAAGGTGGCAAGAACACGAGAACGCTGAGGACCTGCAGCGGCCAAAATGGTGCATGTCACAGCAGCTGATAATGCCTGCTCCAATGCTTCTTCGTCAATTTCTCTGCAACGCATAATGATAGCAAGAGTATTTAAAATAATTAATTAAAAATCCCTACAAATTTTTACCATCAGTACTAAACACACATCTAAATTTCTAAGAAAGTACACTCTAGTACTGCTATAACTTTCTGGTACATTAGTACTCTCTTTTAACATTTTCACCAATGATCAGGTGAAAAGAGCCCTTACATTAACAGATAATTCAATTGGACACATAAGAAGGTGCAGAATTTGAGAAAACAAAAATCAATTTCAAAAGGACATACTCATCCCCTATTTGCCGCTTCTCAATTTGAGAAATGTCATAATAGCGTAGTGCAGCTTCCAAAAACTTCCTCTTTAGGTCCAAAATCCTAGCATAACAAACCTGGATAATCAAGAAGCAATAACTGATATGTCACCAATCACCGTACCTCATGCTTATGTCATTAAGATATTATCAGAGCTAAACACCAACCTTGTACTGCAGAGTCAGCACTTCATGCTTACTGTTGCTGACCATAAAAGAAGCTTTGTTGATAAAGGCTTCAGCATTCACAGCATCATCATCCTGCACGCCAAACCAAGTACTCAATTACGCAAGATCTTCATTGCTAATTATAAATGAGCCAAGATCGTATAAAGTGAAATAAGTAAGAGTGAGCATTAAAGGGAAAAGCTATAAGTGACAAGTGACTACCGAACGATGCAACTGTCCATGGAATCAATTTACAGACTATTATTTTCCCCAAAAACTGTAACAGGTACACATTGTGAGTCTTGCCTTTGAACCCAATTTATCTTTACACGATTTGGTAAAATTTGACAAAATTTTTACCATTTCGTTCTGTTAGCAATTTAAAACTCATACATTGAAATTAAGACAAAGATTGATAAACACATACATAAATACCTATGTAAATTTTACCCTATAAAATAAGATAGTAATAAAACTATTAATGTTACTTGAGCCATCTCTAATTCTCTCCATAGCATGGATTCACGAGAGGGACGGGGACGGGAACAGGGGTGGAGACGGAGACGGGGATGGGGATGGGGAGGCGGGAATAACATTCCTGGACAGGTCTTGAAAACTTGGGAGACCAAGAACAACTGGAAGCAATCTGGACTGATCCATGGGGACGAGTAGGGGGAACAAAATCACATTTATATGCATCCCTCCTTTACCAATTTGCGGATTCTTGGAATTTTTTCCGGGCTGGCCACTTCCTAGCGAGGGTAGAAAGGAGTGCTTTCTGGAAAGGTATACGAAGGAGGTTTCCAGAGGCAAAAGAAAATAGAGAGGTGAATGGTAACTGAGAAAATAGGTCTGGCTTGTTTTTTACTTCCTATACCTTCACAAATAGGTGGCTGGGAGTTAGAACTGAATTTAGGGCTAGGCCTTTCTTTATTTACTTGTCCTTTTCATTTATTACTTTAATTAACATATCAACTTAAAGGCTTTCAACTTTTTGATCTTAGATATCTATATATCTTAGAAATCTAATTAACATACCTATACCTTCACAAATAGGTGGCTGGGAGTTAGAACTGAATTTAGGGCTAGGAGTTAGAACTGAATTTAGGGCTAGGCCTTTCTTTATTTACTTGTCCTTTTCATTTATTACTTTAATTAACATATCAACTTAAAGGCTTTCAACTTTTTGATCTTAGATATCTATATATCTTAGAAATCTAATTAACATATTAGATATCTATGGTGGTGGCTGATTTTTCTCGTCATGCTAATAGACAATGAATGAATCTTAAACCATCAATCTCCTAAATAATGTAATCCACTTCTTCATAGGGCTTCAGCTGCCCAAAGGGATGAGAAAATAAGTCTATTATTACTTTTTAATATTCTTTTATTCAAAATAATGAAAATTAAGATGAAAATTG
Organism: Rubia yunnanensis; assembly: GCA_037428765.1. Classification (NCBI taxonomy): domain Eukaryota; kingdom Viridiplantae; phylum Streptophyta; class Magnoliopsida; order Gentianales; family Rubiaceae; genus Rubia; species Rubia yunnanensis. The sequence goes on along the minus strand of CM075067.1, from coordinate 103,168,101 downwards.
CCATTACCTTGACTTACACATTTTTAGAATGGTCAGATTTGCCATCATTTGCTCCGTTACCATTTACATTTCTATACCCTACTTGTGCTGCTCGACACTTTCTTTTACCTACTAACTAATCATATGGCAATGTTACCTATAAACTGTAGCCAAGTTTTACATGGTAACACATGAAATTATTCGAATAGACCATTACCTTGGCATCAAAGGTTCTAATAAAAATTGTGTTCACATAGATGTCCATGGTCAGATCATGGATTTCAAATAATTTGCATATATAAACTGATGTGCATGTTATGCACATAAAAGAAACTAATTTCAGCATAAAAAATAGATCGAGTACCTCAAGATATAGACGTGCAATTTGCACACACTTGGATAGCTTGAATTTATCATCCATCACTCTGAGAGTATCTCACAATAAACAACATTCAGAATTTATCATACTCACCAACAATAATAGCTGAATTTTAAATGAGAATACACAGAAATTAGTGTACCTCATTCCAGAATCTAGATCAATGCCACTGAGCATCTTTGCTGCTTTTGACCAGAGTTGCTCAGACTCATATAATTCTGCAAGCTTCTCTCTAATTATCAGAACCTACCAAATATAGGATATGATGATACATCAGAACCCATGAGATATGAATATGTAGGAGCTTGAGAAAGAAATTCAAACGAGAGAGGGAGAGAGAACATATACATTCTAACAATGACAGTTTGTAAACCCATTACTTTCTCAGAACAGATAGTTAAACAATTCAAGCAGTAAAGCAAGAAGAGAAACTATCACAAAGCATGATTTTAGTCTCTACAAGTAGATACATCCCAAAAAGAGAAACCTAAAACAACCACTCATGTCTCTCCACCCCCACCCTACCTCCCAAAACTACCGATTCTTCTTTGCTTCTCCATTCCTCAATTTACTTAGCTTTTGCAGCCACTGTGTCTTATAACAGAAACTAATCACTGTGTCTCCATTCCTCAAAGACTGGATTTATTAAATTTATCCTAATTAGCCGTTGCATCGACAACAAACAAAGAGCAACATCATATATGCGAAACAAACAAAAACCAAGCATCCTCAAAATATCCATCTATGCACAATGTGAGACTGTTAAAGCAAAGTAATACAGTACGAACTTGTTCTTCAAACGACACAACACGAGGTTGAATTTGAGTGAGAGCGTAGGTCGCGATCTCCTTCTGCGCCTCCGCCTCCAAATTCCCCAACTCCTGCGCGAACATTTGCAGGAGCTGTCTCGAGACAACGAGCGGCACGTCATCCGACAACACTATAAATTCACACAAAAAAAAACATTATGATCTTCCGCAAACCCTAGGAAATCAAAAGAGAAGGCGATTATGAACATATTTTTGAGAGCGATAGAGCTAACTGTGATCGATGAATTTTCTGGCCTGTTTGATGTCGTTGGCGGCGAGGACGGTGGAGAGAATGTGTTTGTACTGCTCGATCTTCTGCCTCTGGTCGCCGATCGCGGAGGCGCTGGCGAAGGCGCTTTCCATGGCTGCGCGCGGTGCTAGGGTTTCGGAATTTCGCGGTTTTTAATGGCGGTTAACGCGTTCTATGTGTTTTTCGGAGTTGAAGTTTCAAATTCGACGAGGAAGAGAGCAGAGCAACTCTTTAGCTGCTTTCTCTACTCAGGCGCTGATTTTGATTTTATGTTATAAATGCCCTGTTCGTGCAAATTTGAAATTTGTTCGGGTATTATTTTGAATGGGCCTTACGGCTTTTAATTAATTTGGGCTGAGTTTTTTCACTCGGATGTTATGACCCGGTAATCAAATTACCAAGAGTATCAAAGTTGGAGGGTACCATGAAAAAAAAAGGGAAAAGTGCATATATTAGTATAACCATATATAATTGATGAAAGTGCAGATATAACCATGCGATAATGAAAGTGCAGATATAACCATGCGATAATGAAAGTGCAGATATAACCATGCGATAATGAAAGTGCAGATATAACCCTGCGATAATTGAAAGTGCAAATATAACCCTGGTCAGTTAATGCCGGAATAATGGCTTTAGGGTTATATTTGCACATGTGTATAATAGTTTGGGTTATATCTGCACATATGTATAATAGTTAGGATTATATTTGTACTAAAAAATAACTCAGGGTTATATTTGCACTTTCTCCAACATATAGGGTTATATTTGCATATTACCCAAAAAAGAAAGAGAAATCATATATTTGGTACCCGCATGTGGGTGACATTACATATTCCGTTTGTCTTTTTATAAATTGTTCTCAAAACGTTCTCACATTATAGCGAAATATTCTCAATTTATTCCCACATACGGTTAGCTAGCGGTGATAACCAGTGGCGGAACCAGGAGTATATGTTAAGGGGGGCGAAAAAGAGGTTAAATTTTTTTTTTCAGCAGGCGGCGGAAGGCGGTGGCTGGCCGGTGGTGCCTAGGTGGATCTGCGCATATGGCTGGGGCTTGGAGTTGGAGCCAATTTGCCAAACGTTGTGAGATATTGCTGCCTCTCAAGTCTCAAAAGTATATTATTAGGTTAGGCCTCTTCCACGTTTTGATTTTCTTTATATAAAAAAAGAAAAAATAGAACAATGAAAAGCACAAAAAAAATTTAGAAAAGCATGAAAAAAAAATTTAGTTGTGTATTTTGTCTAATTTTTCATTTCCCCCTTTTTTTCGTAGGAAGAAGGCAAGTGTGGGTCATGGGCTGAATTAAAGAATGGTTGGAGAAGGTTTTAGGGTAACTTTGGGCTGATTTATGGCCCAACTCACGAGGGTTTACATGGAAAATTAAACCTTGGGGGCTGATTTGAAATCTTTAAAAGAGCACATGAGCTTGAACGCAGTTTTGAAAAAGTTGAAACTGTAGCTTCCTCACCCAATTGGTCATCCCTGCTTCCCCACCTTCTTCACCACAAACTTCTTCCACCCGTCCACCATCGTCAACCACCTTCCACCACCGCCGAACTCTCCAAACATACCCTTCGGTCGCACTTACACCACCCCCATCTTCTTCTTCAGTCAGCGCCACTGCGCGTCGTCGGCCTCTTCCGCTCGCTCCGACACCGATGACTCAAGGGGGGGCGGAATCCGGTGGCTTCCGGTGGCTCTAGGCCTAAATTCCGGGCCGCCGGATCCTAGGGGAGGCGCTAGCACCCCCTCGCCCCCCTAGTTCCGCCGCTGGTGATAACGTCATCATTGAGAGGTAGGAAATATGGAAAGCAAGGAAGATATACGAGACGGTGAGGTGAGCATGGTGGAATTGGTGGCGTTTGGAACATGGTGGTGGGGGCAGTGGAGAAAATTTTGGAAGAGTGGAAAGTTCAAAATTTTAATTTAACTCAAAAGTTATTTAATTATAATTTTTTAAAAGAGTTCTAAACTTCAAAAACGGTATTTTCATACGTAATGGATTAATCAAGGTTTATAGTGTAGATTAAAAGAAATGATGATAAAATTGTTGGGTTACATGAATCGGGTTATAAACTTTATAACTAATACATGTTGCATAATAAATTTTTAATATTGCAACTAAGATCTTTTAACCTTTATTATTTTAATTAAACTCCGTCTTTTCATAAGCCTATCGAAAGACAGTGTTTCCCAAGATTTTACCTTTATAAAATCTCGGTAATTATTGACAGGTCCATTTACTTAATTAAAACGTGTTTTGTCCGATAAATGATTCAGTTGAGAATATTTCTTAATAATTTAAAAATCCCTTGAAAATACGATACAATATTGATGAAACCTGTAATTTCGTTTTAAAATTGGCACCTAAAAACATATGAGACTGTGAGTATAGTCTCTTTTGGAATTTCACTTTCCTTTTTTTTTTCTGAGAAAATAAGGTCAGAAAAACTTGCAGTAGGAACTTTCTCCACTCTCGACGGCAGACCCATATGCAGACGCGAGAACGGTTTGTGTCGTCTCGTACAGCTGAATCAACCTTCTAGATCACCGCCGCGGGTAAAAGCTAGCCTTTACTCCTCCGGCGACCGCCACGAATTCCGCTTGTAATCCGTTTCCATTATTCATTTGGACAGGAATCTTTGAACATCTGCTCTTGAAGGTACGGATCAGTTCATGATGTTACAACTGTTTTAATTGTTAATTTTTATAAAAATTGTTTCATGTTGAAGATTACAGGCTAGGTAGAACTGGAGTTCCGAATTCGTTGCTTTCAGTTTCAGAAATTGACATGGTAGCAAAATCATTTAATAAGTGGATGGATTTATTCAATTACTGTCCCCGGAGTTGAATACTGATACTGCCACAGTTCCTTAATGATCTTCACGCTTTGCTTTTTCTGATTAAAGCTTCAAACTTTAATAAACTCCTGTTATATTATCACACCGGATCTTGTTAGATTTGTTTAAAATGAATATCTGAGGTTTTCAGAGATGTTGATGTTTAAACACTCCTTTTGAAGATATTGAAAAAACAAGTTTGAATCATGGGACAGAGGGAGTTTAAATAGTAATTTGTGCATAATTTTGATGTGCATATGTGAATGTTCCCAATTTATGAACGTAGTTTTTTTTTTCCATTTGGTTTTGAATTAGTATGATTTGTTGTTGTATGCAGTGAGTTAGTTGGTGCCATGAATTGGATTCAGCGTAAGATTTACCGGTACAATGTCGCATTTGGACTCTTCATGTTGGATTGGTGGGAACGCTGTCTCATCAACGGATTGATTCTTGTGTTGATGTGGTTTATTTGCTACAACACATCCAAGTACGTGACTGACCTCTACAAAAGGTAGTATTACTTATCTCTTAATACGTTCGGTTCTGTTTTCTGTATGTTCTCCCTTTTTGCTGCATATGAAGTTATCTAGTACTCCATTTCTCACACAAAGGGTTGTGTTTATCTAATGTACAAGTTTTCGAAGAAACGAGGGTACAGTACATAAACTTATTTTTTTGCCATTGAATTATTTTGCACCAGACATCGCCATATCAGTAAGGGTATGAGGTGAAAAATCAAAAACCATGCTCTTCATGTGGAATGGAGGGAGTACTCATTTGTCTAGTTAAATGGTTGAGAAAATAATTACTCCAGTTCAAATCTCCAGTTTTGAGATTATCTGCTTTTCCTCCTGTGATATTGCTTGCCTAGCTGTTGGTTTAAATTTGAGAGAGTTAATGTAGCACTACCCATTGAGATAAGTCGTGTGCTCCTTAACTTTGCCGTGAATGGTATTTGATTGGTTTGGGCACTGGTTCCTGCAATTCAAAACCATTGTTAGTACCTATTTCTATCTACCTGTAATAGGAGCTTCATTCGCGTTTTTTCTCACCACTATTGGCCATGACTTATCATTTATGCTTTTTCACTCGTGAAACCGTAATTTGTGTTGTCGTAACAGTTACAAAGCTCACAAGTAAATTGTTGTAGGCGATCCATGATTACAGTAGTATGTAGACCTCGTTATGTGCATTATGCTTATGTTCTGGTATATTTTAACAAGTGATGGACGTTTTTACCACACTACAAATTGCACCTTGTCCGTGGTTATTTAGCCTCTTCGCTGTACTGGGAATTTGCCTTATCATTGTTGAGAATGGCCCTAGGAACTCGTAAATTTAGAATCCAAACCTGTTTTTCACCTTCCCCAGGTTAAGTAACACTGTCAATTGCTCTTTTCAGGTACTTATGATGAATTTGAGATACCACAGAACCATTGACGCGGTGCAAATGGATTGGATAGGAAGTGGAATCACGACATATTGTTCATTTTGTTTGCGTTATTCAACTCGCACTTATTGTTGTATAATACACTAGAGATTGATACTTTTGTGCTAAAATTTTAGGAGTGAATCTGGTACACTACGTAGTTTGCATCTCCATCTTGGATTCTTGGTCTATTTAACCTTATTTTTTGTAAGCCTAGACACTTGAGATATATGGAGCTTTAGTATACGCTCTGTGTTTATATCTCATAGGCTTTTGGTTAATACGTGCTCCAAGTCTCCAACTTTTAAGTGTTGTTGGTAAACTACTACTACAAAAATGTTGGTTCTCCTTGCTGGTATTTTTAAATTTTATTTCAATCTGATACCATTCTTGAAATCGTAAATTTATGGCGTGTTTGATTGGGTTTATAAGCTGCTTTACTTATAACGGTTAGTTTAAGGCATTTTCGGGAGAAAAATAAGAGGTGGTCTATTGCATTCTCAGGTACAGCAGCCTATGCAATTGGTAACACACATCAACTATTCTAACATTTTTCGATTTTTGTTTGTCCGTTGATAACTTAGCCGATACTTCACGATACTTGCATCAAGATCAATAAAGAGAGAATAATCCTTGCATTTATATTGAGTGGTGCTGCAACTATGCGAGGCATAAAATATCTATCAATAGACAGTTGTGGGATTTAAGTCATGTTAGATCATTTAAAATAAAATTATTTAAAATAGAGAACTTGCTGAAATCAGATTTAGAAAATGTTAGAAATATGAGTTTTTATTCTCTATGTAAAGAAAGTTGTAGACAATCGATTAGACCTGCTCTTACAAACATAGACGATCGACTTTAATAGTATATGATATGTCAGATATTTTCATGAGTAAGAAGTAGCAGATCTTCCCTTATTTTAGAAAAGTCGATGATCATGCGTGAATTCTTTCAAGGCAACGAAATGTCTGATTTTACGTGATTTTTTAATTCGGATTTAGCCGCAGTGATTTTTGTCTGCGACTGCGTAGGTGATATAAGGTTTCTATGACAGTCTTTCTAACCACTATACATATCTTTTCTTACTTGAGGGTCTCTCACTAATCGTGAAAAGTGATGGACGTTCACTAACAATCATTCTTGGCTCGGGTAAGATAACGCAATTTTGGACGTAGTCGGAGACCGTGATTAAAGAACACAGTAACTAATTCTAAAAGTAATAATTATACAGCATGAGCACACGACTAATCAGCACAAAGTGACGAGGGCGAAGAATCTAAACAATCCGGAAATGAAAGTGAGCTGAAGAAACAAAATTCTTAATTCATCCGAACGGGCTAAACCCCCGTTTCACTGAAAACAAATTTTAGCAAATTCGTAATTCAAATTCCAGTGCTTCCATAATCTCTGACAAAAACACAATATTTCTCTGAACACTTGTTGATCAACGGCGCCATATTTAAGGCCACGGATGGAACACTCCGGTCAGTTTACCGATTCCCATTTCCCCTTCTTTGTGCCGTGATTTTAATCGGAACCAATTTGTAGTCTTGAATTTCTTCTATGCTCACTGATTGTTTCGCCGATTTTAGGGATGTTTTCATGTTAGAATTCGGTAGTTATCGTCTTTATCATGTTCGCTTGAATGTTTTGTTGTTGCATGGAATGGCACAATCGAGGTCGTATGTTTGAGGGTTTGAATTCATTTTTACATTAGCTTCTTTGATCGTGAGGATGGTTAGATGTCAGAAATTCTGTATTTTTACTCGGTGCCCTGATTGTGTGAGAATTGTTTGTGCCCGGACGTGATAATTGGTGGCACAATCGAAGTTGTGAGTTTGAGGTTGAGGGATTCATTTGATTTTTACATCTATTTCTTTGATTATACAGATGCTTCGTGTGAAAATTTCGGTATGTTTGTTTGAGCAGGGAACTTGATGATTGGTGGCACAATCGAGGTTGCATGTTTGAGGGCTGTGTTTGATTTTTCACATTAGCTTATTTGATCATATGGATGTTTTCTTGTAAGATTTTCAGTAGTTTTCCTCGGTACCATGTTTGTTTGAGTTTTTCCTTTAATGTGAGAAATTCTTTGTGTTTATTTGAGAATTTTTTGAGCAGAGAACTTGATGATTAGTGCCACAATCGAGGTCATATATTTACAGGCTTAATTTGGTTATAACAGTTAGCTAGCTATATGTTTCCTTAACTAACCTCAAGTAAACTAGGAAGTAATAAGGCACAAGTTGGGATTTTAGTGAAGCTTTCTTGGAGAACCCATTTGTTGTTGCTGCTGAATGGTTGGGATTAAGAGTATAAAGACTACATCTTTATTTTGGCATGTGAGGCTGGCTATATGTTTCATATACGTTTTGCGTTGTTTCTATTTATATGGAGCATGTCTCAATGGTCATATTCATGTAGTTTAATATGCTTGTGCCGTGTTGTATGACATGGTGTGTAGATAATCATCAAGAGACAATGGTGCCACCGGTTGAAGGTGTTGCTGGTGGAGGAACAGCATATGGTTGGAGTGATACGGGAATGCACGATCCTAGTAAATTTATGGGGGTTATTGATCCCATGAAGGTTCCAACTACAGAACTAGTTCATATTTGGTGCATGCCGAGTACAGCAAATGTTGGAGCACAGGATATGCCACGACCATTGGAACCCGTGAGTATCTTCGTGAAACATTTGCAATAGATTTTTCCACTCTTAAATATTTGTTTCAATGTCGTTTCTTGCAATTAAATTTACTCCTATGTTGCACTGGCTACATGGTCCTTTTGTGTTGGTCCCCAATTCAACACTCTTGTAGATATCTCTCCTTGCAGCAAGAAATGAGAGGGAAAGTATTCAAATTGCTTTACGTCCTAAATTTTCTTGGAGTGGATCTAATATTGCAGGGACTGTACAAATTCAGTGTACTGATTTATGCTCGACATCAGGGGACAGGTTCATTTCTAGGCTCTGAAATGTGGTGTTTTTGAATTATATCATCGGAAATTAATTGTACTGAGGCTTATATCTATTTTCCAGATTGCTGGCTGGTCAGGCATTAACGCTGCGGCGGGTAGTTCCCATTCTGGGAGTTCCAGATGCTCTTGTGTCTCTCGATATGCCAACCTCTCATCTTAATTTATTATCTGGGTATAAAATTAAGTTTACAGTTTGGGTTTATGTGATATGCCCCTTTGATTGTGTCCAAATGTCGACGAAGTGAAATGTTTCGCATGGCTTTCTATAAATACCAATGAACATGCTTTTGATTTTGCAGTGAGACAACCGCAATATGGGTTTCTGTGGACGTTCCAATTGCTCAACCTCCTGGTCAATATGATGGAGAGCTAATAATTACAGCAACTATAGATGATGCAAAGTGACTGTCTATTCTCCCTAATATAGTTCAATCTTATTCTTGTCATGATATATTGACTAAATCAATTGTTATAAAGCTAATATTTGGTACTTCGAAGAAGCAATGCTTCAAGGTGGCTAATTTAGTTTTTATTTGTATTCTCACCCACATTAAATACTTTTACTCGTAACAGATCTGCAGTATCTTGCCTGAGCAAAGCAGAAAAGCATGAAGTGTTCAGATTGCTTAAGAACAGTTTAGAAGTTATTGAGCCCATTGATGGAAAACCTTTAGAAGAAGTGGTTAGTATATGAAAATTTCTGATTGCAATATCATATATTTCTTTTTGGTATGTGACTCGTATTAAAATAACTTTTCTTATCCTAGGTGGAACGGATAAATCTGGCCACCTCAAATTTGAGAACAGTTCTAGTGTCCCCGTTGTTTTCTGATTGCATTTCAGATAGTGCCCCTGTAGATATGATGGATGAAGATTCTATCTCAAACCTTTCGGTCAGGCTGAAAATAAGTTTGACAGTTTGGGACTTCATATTACCAGAAACGCCTTCCGTGCCTGCTGTTATTGGTGTATCCTGATGATGAATTTTACCATAATGTTTACTTGATAGGCTAGTTTGGGAAGAGACACTTTCCTCTTTCCTGAGAGTGCTTATATTAATGAGTAATGCTCACGTTTTTATACCTGTCAAATCATATTTATTATACATACTCCTCTTGCCGAACATGTCTTGCTATGCTACATCTTTCCTTGTGAGCTGCTATCAAATTTGTTAAGATTACTTTAAAAATGTTATGATGATGTCAATATGAACCTTTAAATACTGAAATCACTGTTTAAAATGAGCTTGAGGGCGGTGCTGACATTTTCATATTCTTGGGATATATTCATTATACACTATAACATGGAATATATGGTAGGATGTCAAATTGAGAATCATTTGCTTCCTTAGCCACACCAGGTGTCTGACACGGTGATTGAAGACCGATTTGGTGTTGAACACGGAAGCAGTGAATGGTATGAGGCTCTTGATCAGCATTTTAAGTGGCTGCTTCAATATAAGATCAGCCCGTATTTCTGCAGATGGGGTGATGGCATGAGGGTTTTGACATACACCTGTCCTTGGCCAGGTATTTGAACAGAATAGCATTATGTTCCAAGTCTTACGTAGATTTTAAAGGATTTCGGCTTGAATTCTTAATGCTTCATGTGCAAGTTTTTATTTACGCCTGCTTTTCTGCAGTTGATCATCCAAAATCAGATGAGTATTTTTCAGATCCGCGGCTGGCAGCATATGCTGTCCCATGTAGTGCAGTGGTTTCCAGGTCTGAATTGTTCATCTGTTTTAGATTTTGTGAATTTTTTCTTGATGTAAATTTCTGAGTCTCCATCGTGCTTTAAATTCCCATTGCAGTGATAAAACGGAGGATTTCTTGCATAAAGAAATTGATATTCTAAGCAAAAAGACTCACTGGAGAAAGGCATACTTTTACCTGTGGGATGAGGTAAGATTTTTCTAAGGATAATTTCCTTGCTGCAACTTGTACTCAGTAGGCTTGCAAGGCTATGCCTAATTTTGTTATTTTGATCCTGGGTGTACTTTATTACTAACTCAGGCATTGTGGTTTCAGATCAAAGTGGTTCATTATGGGAATCTGGAATTGTAAATAAGCATACCATGAAGTAGATAGTCACTCTTCTGTCTTAAATTTATCAAATTTACAAAAATCGAAAAACTCCCTTTCAGAATCTTTTTCTGCGTACTTGTTTTAGTTTTCATTTTTCTTTGGCTGGAGGAAGAAAGAAGTTGTACAAAGGTGGATGATTTTTTCTGAAAAAGTTTACGCAAATTGCTCTGACTTATGATTTCCTTTCAGCCATTGAATGTGGAACATTATAATGGAATTCGCGTCTTGGCAAGTGAGATCCATGCATATGCACCAGATGCTCGAGTTCTGACTACATACTACACTGGTATCATTTGCTGCCCCCTACTAACGATAAATTGTTGATGGTCACCTTCGATATTACGTGTCACCTCGTTCCTATTCGTTTCCAACCTCAGTGGGATTCAGTTTTGGACGTTCAATACAGTTTTGTTCTGCATCTGATTAAATATGCATTACAGCTTCGATAGATTTTTTATGCCACCTGAATTTTCTGCAGGTCCAAGCGATGCGCCTCTTGCTCCTAATAATTTTGAGGCCTTTCTGAAAGTCCCAGAGTACCTAAGGCCACATACTCAGATATACTGTACGAGGTATTAGTCCTGTGGTGTAGTCATTCTTCGTACCTGAGTTCTGTTGGATTAATGTATCCATAGAAACATTAGTTAAAGAAGCTTTCTAGAACCTTCCGGTCAGTGCTCAATATAAAGATGATTGTCTCTCTTTGCAGTGAATGGGTGATTGGCAACCGAGATGATTTGGCAAAGGATATTATTGCAGAAATACAACCTGAAAATGGCGAGGTAATGTTTTCATCCACTCTGTTTTCAAGTGTGAGAATAAGCTTGTATCGAACATTGATTAGACTGTTACATTGCACCATCTGAGCCGGCTTATGTTTCCTAACTATTTGGTACCATGCTATTTATTACTCAGGAGTGGTGGACTTATGTTTGCCTGGGTCCATCTGATCCTCATCCTAACTGGCACCTTGGAATGCGAGGAACGCAACATCGTGCCGTGATGTGGCGTGTATGGAAAGAAGGTGGAACAGGTTTCCTATACTGGGGCGCAAACTGTTATGAAAAGGCAATAGCTCCCAGTGCCGAGGTTTGTGTCCATTTGGTGACATTAGCTCCTTTTTAAAATGGCTCTCTCTCTCTCAGAACGTTGTATTACACTTCTGCAGATAAGATTTAGGCGCGGCCTTCCACCTGGGGACGGGGTTTTGTTTTACCCAGGTCAGGTTTTCTCATCTTCAACGGAGCCTGTTGCTTCGCTGAGGCTAGAGCGCCTTCTAAGTGGTTTACAGGTATTCTGGCAGTTCTTATATCGTACCAGTGGTGTATCATGAATGTGCACTGTCTGTGTATATATTGATGTGTGTTAATACTACTATTTGTGCATTACAATACTTACAGTAATCATACGCGTTAAGTTTGGTCAGAAATTACGTGTTTTTGCTTCACTTTCTGCTTGTACCAGGACATCGAGTATCTGCGGCTCTATTCCCAGAGATTCGGGAGGGATGAAGGACTAGCACTACTGGAGAAGACAGGAGTTTACTCGGGTCCCGAACAATACACTCTGGAACACACTCCTATCGATGTAATGCGTGGCGAGGTATATAGGACTTGCCGGTCTTGAAATCGAACTTGTTTCTGTTGATGTGTTCTTGTTGATTAGATATATGAATGCTTTGTCTGAAATTGTAGAGGGATTTTGTTCGGTCCCATTTTGTGGGAAATACTGTACTTTGAGGTTAGTTTTGCAGTTCAGATCATTTGTTTTGTTGGTTTTTTCTGTTTTGCTGGTCTACGTAGGAAGAAATAAATCACATTTATAGGTGAACTATGCGATTTTCTGGATTCATTACCTGTTAAATTTACAGCGATGTTTTATAGCAGGGCTTCTACATTTTTCTCCTGGTTGAGGAAGATTTTGAGTAAAGTAAAATTTGTGAATTGCTATATCACGCCCTGTTTTTTCCTTGATTATGCCCTGTATTTATACTATTTAATATACAATATGTATTTTTAATTTAATTTTAATTAATTAATATTAAATAAAATTATTTATTTATTTAATTAATCCGCCGCTGCTCCGCCGCCGCCGCCTCCTTCTCCTTCGTGCGCCACCTTCTTCTCTGACGACTCCTCCTCCGTTCGCCGCCTCCTCCGTGCGCCATCTTCTTCTCCCGCTCACCTTATCCTCTCCCGCTCTCCTTCTCCTTCTCCTTCTCCTCCCGTTCTCCTCTCCTTTCCATTCTCCCGCTCTCCTTCTCCCGTTCTCCTCTCCTTCCCCTTCTCCCGCTCTCCTTCTCCCGTTCTCTCCTTCCCCTTCTCCCGCTCTCCTTCTCCCGTTCTCTCCTTCCCCTTCTCCCGCTCTCCGTCTCCCGTTCTACTCTCCTCCTCCCGGTTCTCCTCCGCGCTCCGCCACTTCCCGCTTCCCTGCCGTCGCTTCTCCGCCGTTCTCCTCTCGGGCTAGGGTTTCGCTCGACGGGGACGAAGGAGAAGGACCTCGGTGGGGCTAGGGTTTCACTCGACGGGGACGAAGGAGAAGGACCTCGGTGGGGCTAGGGTTTCGCTCGACGGGGATGAAGGAGGAGGGATGGCGGGGCTAGGGTTTTGCTCGACGGGGCGAAGGAGAAGGAGGGATGGCGGCGGGGCTAGGGTTTTGCTGCGGACTAGGGACGGCGGAGGAGGCACGGTGGTGGCGGTGGCGAGACCGCCGGAGAAGACGAAGAAGAGAAGAAGGTGGTGGCGCACGATGGCGACGGTGGCGCACTGCGTCAGTGGTGGTCCTTTTTTTGTTTTTGATTTTATTTTGAAAATTTAATATTAGTATTATACGTGTATATACGTATTAGGGCGTAAACTAGTAAAATACAGGGCGTGATATATCAATACCCTAAAATTTTGAGTAAAGTGCCCATATGACTCTATGTTTTGGTCATATGTGTTAATATGACCCTACAAGATCAGAAAGTATTATTATAATCACATGATTTGCAAAGATGTGCTAATATAACCCCGGATACCTAAATTTGGCCGGAAAAATATGAAATGATGATTATACCATTTTAATAAAAAAATGGCTTGGGGCTGAAAACCCTAATCAAACCTAGGGACTTGATGGCAAATACAAAATCCTAACCCTGCCCCCTAACACCCCATCTGACCTGCCCATTCCCTTTCTTCCCAACCTCTACCTTCCGCCACCATCTCCCTTTACTCACCGCCATATTCCACCTCCTACATCTCGTTGGAGAACCGCAACGACCTCCTCTTCTACTCGCCGAGTCACGGCGGACAACCACCTATAGATCCAAGATCCGCCGCGGACAACCCTACTATTCTCTCGCCACCCCCGACTTCCTTTCTCCGAAAACAAATATTGAAAGTGCCAATCGAGCGTCGGGTTACTTCCCAGATCCAGTTTTCAAGTATTTGAAGTGAGGGCTTGAGAAATTATGTTTTGTAGGATGAACCATGCGGGAACTAGGTAGTGGAGAGCGGAGAGGTCAAGGAAGAAAGGAGGGAGCGGCGGAAAAGGTTGGGTTCGGGGCGGCGCCATCGAAGGGGAAGGGTGCGCCAGCAAAGGGGAAGGCCAGCAAAGGGGAAGGATCACTCCGACGATAAAGCGGGGGTCGGGTCGAGGACGGGTGGGGAGTAACGGGTTCTGACTCGGGTTCGAGATGGATTTAAAGAAGGTAAAGAAGAGGAGGAGTGATTCCGAGATGGCTGAGTCGGGGAGAGCGTACAGCAGCGACGGTGGTAGTGGGTCCCATAGCTTTAGGTTGGGGATTTGCATAAGTATATTTAAGGGGAGCAGGTGGCAGCGGGGTGGCCGGTGTGGCTGAGTGCAGTGGCCGAGGAAGCCATCCAAGCGTGGTGACTTGACTAAGTCTCATGCTCTCAAGGGTCAGAAAGCTATAGCCTGATTCTGGCCTCCACTGGTGGCGGAGCGGCGGCTACCATAGTTATGGAGAAGAAGAAGAACAAGGGTATTTTTGTCTTTATATTTTTTATTTTAAGACTAGGGTTATTTTTGTCTTTTTACTTCCAGTCAACGCTGAAATAGTGCAAAAAGGTTATATTGGCACTTCTAATATAAAACATAGTGTTATAATAGCATTTTCTGATCTTGCAGGGTCATATTGACACTTATGGCCAAAACATAGGGCCATATCCATATTTTGCCCTAAAATTTTTGTAGTCTAATCAAAATTCTTGCTTTCACTTTGCACACGTTTAGAAAATGATTTTATATTGCCATAAAAGTAGATGTGTCAATCTTAACACAACATACAAAACTTGTAAGTGTGCCGTACACAACAAAACAGAGACCTTTTTCAATAAAAGGATTCAGCAATCGGTCAATTCTGAATCACCTTTAAATTATTATATTAAAATATTTCTTCTAAAAGCAATCGTCAATCACTTGATCATCCAACCAGAACTGAAATTTAACTTTAAATTCTGGAAAACAGAAACCAAAATCAAACTGCTGGACGATTAAAAAATCGTCACGCTCAACTTCGGCAGCGTGGGAATGAGATACTTCTCCGTAGTACTAGCATACGATTTTCAAAAATAAGGAAAGAGGCAATTAGTGGAAGCTTTGACTTGGTTTTAAAAGTGTATGGCATTGTGACCCTACGATGTTACACCATAGCCTGATTCATCATACCAACAGACGCCCCCTTCGCCTTTTGATCATAAACCTTTAGAAAATATGGCGTCCGGGAATAAAATGGTCTCAGCATTCAACTTACACATTTTTTACCCATTGGAAATCTGCGACGGCAGGGGAAAATGTTGTGGAAGCATGACAGATTATGAACTCGTATAATGAAAGGCATTCCCGGTGTCCCAACTATATCTGCACCACAATCATGATCACGGCAGTCAAGAAACATGTTTAATGGTTAATATGTCTACCTTCGTGTAATGATGGCAGATAAAAAGTTGATATTTGGAAACTAGTTAGTACGTAGAATTCAACAATGAGATGAAAGAGTATATGAAAATGTTGACTTCGTGTAAAATCTGAAAGTGCCAATTTAACACTAAGTTTTGGACGAAAGTGAGTGTCAATTTAACCCTGACAAGTTGATTGGCCAGAAATCGATGAAATGACCATTATAACCTTGAATTAAAAATTCAAAAAATATATAATAAGAAATGACCGTTATACCCTTCTCTGCCTATCTCTCATCTTCCCCAAACCATCTTTCTCTGGATCTCATCTTTCCCAAACTATTCTTCTATTCTTTCCTCTTTTAATTCCCATCCCGAACGCACCTGCCACCACCAAGTCCCACTCGAACTCACCCATCGCTGCCATTGACCTCCACCGCTGCCAATCTTCTTCTTCTCCACGATGCGGAATGCCAATCTTCTCCACTGCACCACCAATTCCACCGCTTGTAGGTTACTCGGTGGCGAGAAGTTTGCTCGAAATCTCAGGGGGCAGAGCGCTCGAGTTCGTCATCCACCAAGGTAGGGTTACAAAAACAAGGGTAGGGTTACTACGAGGTTGGTGTTGTGTCGAGGCGGTGGAGCGCGACAGAGCGGAGGAGGCGTGGCTAGGGTTGAGTAACGGCATCTAGTCTGGAGTTGGCTGGTGTTCGGGGTTGGAGTTGGGTGTTGAGCGGCAATGGGCAGAAGAGGAGGTGTGTTTGTGGTGTTGGGGATGTGGTGCTGAAGATGGGCGGGGCGACAATGGTACACTGGCGGAGTGGTGGAGCGGTGGTGGTGCTCTGGAGATGGGCGGGGGGGAGGGGATGCTAGAGAGCAGCGACGACGGTGGTGCTTCACTGCAGTGATGGTGTTAGTGGTGGCGGTTTAGGGTGCTTGAAGATGAAGAAGAAGCCTAGGTATAATGATTATTAGCCTTTTGTTTTAAGGTTAGGGGTATTTTTGTCTTTTTAAATTAGATTAATGTCTGAATTCCTTTAGTCAACACCGAAATAGAGAAATTTGGGTATATATGCACCATTGCTCAAAATCTTATAGTTAGTTTAGCACATTTAGATTTTACAGGGTCATTTCTACACTTTTAAATTTAATAGAGTTATTTATGATGGTTTCCTTTTATTTACCGTTATTATACGTGGTCCATACCTAGTCCAAACAAGCAGTAAG
Source organism: Rubia yunnanensis (assembly GCA_037428765.1). Lineage (NCBI taxonomy): Eukaryota > Viridiplantae > Streptophyta > Magnoliopsida > Gentianales > Rubiaceae > Rubia > Rubia yunnanensis. The sequence continues at coordinate 103,151,210 of CM075067.1, read as the reverse complement.
CACAAACCATGAGTAGAGCCCAAACCGAAGTAGCGAAGCGAGTTTGGGTCAAATGAACACAAAGGGAACAGTGCTAGCCCACAAGCCGAGAATAGCGGAAGCCTTGACCGGTCGCTAGCCACGAACTGCATTTCTCAGCCCCACTATTACACACACAACGAAAATTCTGGACAAAGCGGAACCACGTTCACAACATATTATAAAAGGAGGAAGAAGGAGACAAATTCAGGTAAGTGTAAATAAAATAAAGAAGCCTGATTTAGAAAGAAAGCTACTAACTTAAGCGTCAAAGTTGTTTCCCCGGAGCCACCTCCGGGATCTCTTTTGCAGGTGCATCTTTGGTGAACCACGATCAACCAACTGGAGAGGAGTATACCACAACAATACATAGGTAAACATATTAATGGTCAAACATGTATCTTGAACAACATGATAATCATTGCAATGCAAATAGAGCTTAGACGAATGGAGTACCAAACTTATCCAATTAAATTCTCAAAGGGAAAGATATAGGTATGACCCTATGTTTTGGTCGAAAGTGCCAATATGACCTTGCAAGATCAGAAAGTGCGATTATAACCCTAACTTTGGTTTCAGAAGTGCCGATATAACCTTTTGGCACTATTCCAATGTTGACTTTGTAATTCCCGGCGTTGATTAGAAGTAAAAAAGATAAAAATAACCCTAGTCTTAAAACTAAAAATGTGAAGAAAAAAATACCCTTGTTCTTCTTCTTCTCCATAACCATAGCCACTACCGCTCCGCCACCTCCGTCGGCGCTCCGCCATAGGCAGCGCCCGAATTCTGGAAAATGCCAGCCAGATCCGCTCCCATCTCCCAGCCAATTCCTAGCGCCACCATCAAATCCACCACTGCCGATCGAATCCACCAGTATCTCATTCCATCTGCTCACCCCGTGACCACCATCAAATCCACCAGTGAATCCCCATCGCCACCATCAAACCCACCCCATCGCCGATCGAATCTACCAGCACCCCACACCATCGGCCCACCCCACTTTACAAAACCCTAAACCACCAGCGACTTTCGATTTGGAATCCCAAACTTGATTTCGACTAGAGCAAATTAATGCCCCTAACAAGAAGCAAACGTGCTCGCAGAATTCCAGAATCCCAAACCCTTGACCAGATTCCAAAATTAACTGATCTGACACTGGTGACTTAGATGCTACTAGAGTCCTAAACTCGATTTTGAGAGTTGGAGAAAATTCATGCCCCTATCATGAAGATTACGGCTGCCAGAATCCCAAACCTGATTTTGAGAAGGTAGGCTTGGAGCAAATCGATGATTTTGTTGATATTCCGGGAAGAAGCTAGCCCTTACTTCATAGGACGATGCAAAGTAACGAAACCAGGAGCGACGCCAGCCTGGAAGCAATCTTTGGGTTCCGCCACCTGCCCCACGCCATCGCCTCACCCCATCGCCGCCCCGCCCCACCATCGCCCAAGGCCACCTACCCCACCCTGTCTCCGGCCCGCCACCTGACCCATGCCATCGCCTCTCGCCACCTGTCTCAAGCTATCGCTCCACCATTTTCCGGCACCGCTCAGCCAAGCGCCGAAAAGGGATGATGTGCTCAAAGGGAATGTGATTTTCTGAGAAGGGGGTGAAGAAGAAGAAGAAAAAGGGCGTGAAGAAAAAGAACTGGCGTGAAGAAGATTGAATTATGCATGAAAAAATGTGAAGAAGATGTGCTCAATAAGGGTAAGGGCATAACTGTCATTTTCATATTTTCTTACTTTTTTTAAACAAGGGTACAATAGTTAACTCAGATAATTCCGGCCAAATTGAAGCCCCCAGGGTTAGATTAGCACTTTCGAGCAAATAATATGGTTATAATCGCACTTTCTGATCTTGCAGAGTCATATCGACACTTTTGACCAAAACATAGGATCATATAGGCACTTAACTCATTCCCAAATTGTTAAATTTACCATTATTTCTACCTTTTGACACTATTTATGGCATTATTCATATAAAAACTTACGAAAATTGATTTTTAACATCAAAAGATGTTGTCAGATTACAAAAGAAAATCAGGAAAAGCAAATAGAAGGTTAATTGTAAAATGAAGAGTACTCCCACCGTTCAATTAATTGTAAAATAGAAAGTTATGTACTCCCTTCATTCACCTTTGTTTGGCACATTTTTCATCCAACTTTTTCGGATCAAGTTTGACCATAAATTTCACATAGTGTATAAGTAGTAAAATTATCATGCAAGATTCTCCGTAATATGTACTTTTAAATACCAAAATTGTAAATATAGTTAGAATAAGTAACAAAAGTTATCAGTGATCGAACGTACCTCCAAAAAATGGGTTAGAAATGTGCCAAACGAAGCCGGACGGAGCAAAAAAAAAAAACAAGTGACTCCACCGGCCTCGCAGCTATGACATGATATTGAGAGCAAAGTGAGAAATTTCTCTCTCTATTTTTTCCGTAGAAAAGTGGAGTTAACTCTTATATCTGGATTAACCTCGTCTTTCGCACTAATCAAGGTTGCTCAACTCTAACTAAAACCTCTTCTCTCTTGTCTTACTCTCTCTCTAGGATATTTCCCTAGTTTTCTAGATCTTTGATGATCTTCTTTCTCCAGATAATTTGCAGCCTGTGAACTAATTTTCAAATTTGAAATTTGAAATGGATGATTTATTTACATCATTTATACAATTACAATCAAATCGCTTGATGGTAGCAATCAACGATCTTCGAAAATCAATCATTATTCCTATATATTTCCAGGTCCAACATCCTCCTGCTCTCACAAGCTTCATCTATCATAATCACTCTTTCCCAATTCTGCTGCTTGGCAATACTGATCTTCTTGCAGCCTTAGCCATGGGTGATGAACTGGTTGCCCAATATGCGAAAATTAACCTATCGGATGAAACGTCCAACAGGTTGATTATCCCCGACTCCCTGCCCCAAGAAAACAAACAAACAAAATCTTACCTATTGGGAGCAAAAATCCTTAGCCCCAAATCCAAACGTGTGGATTTCATGATATCCACTTTAACTAAGGTCTGGAAGTGGTGCAAAGGAAAGGTTGAGGGCCATCAAATGGGAGTAAATTTGGCTCTGTTTGAATTCGAGCACCACCAGGATCGAGCGAAGGTTATTGATAACTCGCCATGGTCTTTTGAGTACTGCCTTGTTGCCCTTGCTGAGACTGATGGAGAAGAGCCTCTTCGCCAACTATCATTCACTGATAATCCTTTCTGGGTCCATGTTCACGATGTTCCACCAATCTTAATGACCCCAGAGATGGCCGGCTTAATTGGTGATTACCTTGGTGACTTTGTTAAGGTTGCTACCAATAAGTTTGGATCCTGTAAAGGTAAAACTCTGAAGCTGAGAACCAAACTAAATGTGTTCAAGCCCCTCCCCAGGGTGATCACAGTGGAATTCAAAGGCACCGACTACCTCTTTTATTTTCAATATGAGCGCCTCCCCGCGTTCTGCCAGTTGTGTGGATGCTTGGACCACCCAACGACGGACTGCCTGCTGAAAAACACTCCACAACGAGACTCCCTCATGCCAATGGGGTATGGACGCTGGCTAAGGTATGAAGACGACCATCCGTTCCCGATGCCAGGGCCGGGTGTAATGCACCAAAGACGTCGACAGGAAGAGCAGGAAGCAAAAGGAACAATCATTCACCAAAAAACAGCCCAATCTCAAGAGCAGATAAATCAAAGTCGGGTACCTGTGATCGTTGGTGAAAATCAAGATCAAGATCCAGACGGTGGTGCACCGGTGCAATCAATTGCTGACCCCAAGAAACCAGCGGCTGAGGAACCAGTGGCCGAGGAATCAGCGGCCGAGAAATCAATGGCCGAGAAATCAGCGGCCGAGAAATCAGCAACCGAGAAATTAGTGGGATTTAATACCCTCATTAATCACCTCAACGGCTCTGCTACATTGACGCCTCAAACCTGCAACAGCTACATTCCATTACGAGTCAAAGGCGTTGACTGTGGAGGCTCTTTTACTATTAATAAGGAAGGCCAGCTGGTTATTTCTACACCTTCTCCAACCTTTAATACTTTAAATGTGGAAAAAAATTACCTTCCCTTGCAGGAGAATACCGCAGACTCTACCTTTATGTCCGACAGTAGTGCAGCAAAGTATTGGGCGGAAGCACTGGGTATTCAGGATCAGGTACATACAGGCAAATTGGCAAACCTTGATGCTGGTCTCATCAGGGAGTTGCTATCTCACCCCATCAACTCGTTGAGGGGTTCACCAACACACACACCCACAGGCCCGCCAGAGATAAACAGAAAAATGAAGTATCACAATTTCCCACCACCGGGATTTGAAAAAGGTCCTGTCATAATGGAGGTAGAAGCTGATGAGGGAACCGACAGCATGCTCCCATTGGCAATCATGGGGGCAAGAAAAACAAACAAAGACACTGAAAAAATATGGAATGAAACCCAGCATAGGCCAGGGAAAGAACCACTGCTCGCGGGAGAAGATCTGGGGGCAAAAATGAAAGTAGCTCGGCAGCGATTCCCAGCCACCAAAAACCCGATCGGAGACCCGGAAAAATGGAGCCCAAAACCTTTATGCCCAAAGCTTTTGACGGATTACCATTTCCACCGTTCTACAGCAGTGGTGGAACTCGAAGGTGAAGGAGTGGCGCCGGAAACCGTCGACCATGTTCGCCGTTCGCCGCTGCCGGATCCGCTGGACAACATGGAGAGCCGCTCGAATCCGGGGCTTTTCTACAGACCAAAAGCTGGCCTAGCTTCAGAAGAAATTTTCGAATTGGCCAAGAGGAAGGTAGACAATGGTTTTGGGGATAAAAATCAGAATATAGAGGAGCTGGGCGTGGGCGTACGGATGAAGAAGGAAGAGAATCCAATGTTGTTTGGTAATTTTGAATTAATTGCCAACAGACATGGAGTTGATGGAGTTGATGGGTCTATGGAAAATGTCAGCTTTTTTCAAAAAGGTGCAGAAGAAAAAGTTGATGGGTCTTTGGAAAAGTTTGGCTTTTTTCGAAAAAATGCAAGAGGAAAATTCAAGCCAAACAATTTTGCTCTTGAGGGAAAAGAAGGTGTGGCCCAATATTCACCAACCAAAGCCCAACTCACTATTTTTAAAAGAAAATCTGCCTGTGTAGAAGATGAGAAGCTAGAGGAAAATACACCAGATCCGAAAAAATACAAAACTGCAGTGGAGACAGCATTTGTTCTACCACCGGGAACAACTTTTAATGTGGGCTTACCCGCATTTGGACCAGCGGCGGCGACTGGAAAATCCCAGTCCCGCCGACGAAAATGAGTCTGCTAGGCTGGAACTGCCGGGGGCTGTCACACCCTCGAGCAGTGAGACATTTCAAAGAACTCTTTTACAAGTTCTGCCCTTCTTTAATTTTTCTGTCGGAAACAAAATGCTCTTCTGATAAATTAGCAGGATTACGAGACTCCCTAGATTTGAATGGAGTATTTGTAGACTCAAATGGCAACTCAGGGGGGTTAGCTCTGTTTTGGAATAAAGATTTAGATGTTTCGGTTTTGAGCTATTCTTTCAACCATATTGACTTCACGGTCGTTGAGCCACGATCGGGCATACTTTGGCGGGGTACAGGCATCTATGGGGAACCATTAACACATAAGCGCCGCCAATTTTGGCAAAATTTTCCCACCCTCTGTAATGGCCCAAACATCCCATGGCTGTGCATCGGGGATTTTAACGAAGTCCTTCACCAACATGAGTTCGAGAGTATCAACACAAGGCCTCCAAACCAAATCGATGAATTCCGTCTGGCTTTAAACATGTGTAATCTGATAGACCTGGGATATGAGGGCTACAAATATACGTGGTTCAGAAACTGGAGAATGCCACATACAGTAAAAGCAAGGCTAGATAGAGCTGTAGCAAATCCAAGTTGGATGAATGTGTTCCCTACAGCAAAGCTCCGACACCTATTTAGTCACAAATCAGACCATTCTCCTATACTACTCCAACTAAGGACCGCGCCAACAGACCAAGTGCACTCACGAAGACATAGACCCTTCCGTTTTGAGAATTACTGGATCCAATCCCCGCAATGTAGAGACCAAGTAACTGAAAGTTGGAATGCGATAGCCCAAGACTTACCGTCAGCAATTGAGGAATGCGCACAAGGTTTGTTAGGCTGGGCTAAAGCAGAATTCCGTAACACACACAAAGATAAAGACCAGATCAAGGCCAAGATAGAAAAGCTCCAAAAAGGTGTTATCACAGCAGATGCTCAGGGCGAATTAGCTGCTTTAAGGCTCCAGTTAGAAAAGCACTTGGATATGGAGGAAGCCCGATGGAAACAACGAGCAAAGCAGCATTGGTTAGAGAAAGGAGACAGAAATACAGGTTTCTTCCATTCTTTTGCAAAAACAAGAAAAAGAAAAAACACCATCCATGGGCTGACAAATCAGCACGGCCATTGGTGCACTGATGAAAGAGATATGGAAGCTATTATCTCGGACCATTTTCGAGCACTTTTCGAAACATCACACCCGTCTCCAATAGTTATTGACCATTTAACATATTCAATCCCGTCAAAAGTATCTCCAACGATGAACACCAGCCTGACAAGACCATATACTTCAGAAGAGGTACATGCAGCTTTGAAGAGCATGGCCCCAAATAAATCTCCAGGACCTGATGGCATGCCACCATCTTTTTTCCAACAATACTGGGACATTGTTGGACCAAAAGTCACTCAAGAGGCTTTACTCTATCTAAATGATGGAAAATCTATGAGATCGCTTAATGACACGAATATTGTGCTCATTCCAAAGGTGAAAACACCAAAATGTGTCTCCCAATTTCGGCCGATTAGTTTATGCAATGTGATATATCGAATAATTTCAAAATGCATAGCAAACAGGCTAAAAGTGGTACTCGATAAAGTGATCTCAAGCCACCAAAGCGCGTTTGTAAAAAACAGACTGATCTCGGATAACATCATTTTAGCTCACGAAGCGCACCATCATATCAAGAGACGAACCTCAGGCCAGAAGGGGCACATGTCCATCAAACTGGATATGAGCAAAGCTTTCGATAGGATTGAATGGAGCTTCCTACTGAAGGTGCTAGAAAATATGGGGTTTGATCCAGTATTTATACGCTTGATTGAAAGCTGCATCTCGACAGTGAAATTCTCCTTCATGCTCAACGGGAAGTGTTTTGGGAACGTTACACCCACTAGAGGTCTGAGACAGGGAGACCCACTCTCTCCATTCTTATTCATTATTTGTAGTGAGGTGTTTTCTAATATGGTCTACAAGGGAGTAAGGGATAGAAGGCTACATGGGCTACAGATTGCTAGGAATGCACCAGCCCTGTCACATCTCCTATTTGCAGATGATACACTTATTCTAGGCGAGGCGACAAATCAGGAGGCAGTAACACTACGAGATATTCTACAATTATATGAGGAAGCCTCGGGACAAAAGATCAATTTTAGTAAATCTTCAATCATGTTTAGCCCAAACACTGGAGACCAATTGAAAGCCTGCATCCTAACCACGCTTCGAATGACAGAAGCCATCAACCATGACAAGTACTTGGGACTCCCCATAGTATTTGGCAGATCCAAAGCAAGTGCACTTCAGGGGATAACAGACAGAATTTGGAAAAACATTGGCAGCTGGGAAAACAAACAGTTATCAAAAGGCGGGAAGGAAGTGCTCATTAAATCAGTCCTTCAGGCTATACCCACCTATACCATGTCATGCTTTAAGCTTCCAGATAAGCTTATTGAAGATATCTACAAACTATACAGCAGATATTGGTGGGGAAGCACAACACAGAAAAGGAAGATTCACTGGTCCACGTGGGAGAAATTATGCTCACCCAAGAGTATGGGAGGTTTGGGATTCAAAGAATTGAGGACTTTTAACACAGCGTTGCTAGCAAAACAGGCGTGGCGTCTACTAATAAACAAGAATTCCTTAGTTACAAGGATTCTAAAGGCTAAATATTTCCCATCGGGAACCTTTTTAGAAGCAAGATTAGGATGGGCCCCATCTTATGCCTGGAGATCCATTCTAGAAGGAAGGAAATTGCTGTCCAAAGGAATCCGAAAGAGAATTGGAACTGGAATGAATACAAGCATAAAAAGTGACCTTTGGCTCCCGAGGCTAGGGAATCAAAGACCAACGTCTTTGCCAGCTGACTTTCCAGCAGATCGAAAAGTTTCACATCTTATGACTCAAGACGGGACAACCTGGAATGAAGAAGCTGTTAGAAGTACCTTTAATTGGGAGGAGTCAAATCTCATTCTATCTTTACCAAGGAGTATGAGCATTAGAACAAGAGATCAATGGATATGGCACCCCACAGTGGACGGTAAATACACAGTCAAATCTGGATATAATCTAGAACTTAACTCCTCCACTCTTGCAATTGCAGGTAACATGGCGTCAAGTAGCTCAGGACCCTCCCCTCACTGGAAGAAGATATGGAACTTACCGGTGCAACCCAAAGTAAAACACTTCCTGTGGCGATTATGTAAAAATCATTTACCATCGGCAATCAATCTGCTGCAAAGGCATATGCCAGCTGAACCTTGCTGCCTCAGCTGCACGATGGATGACATTTCTGTTGAACATATTTTCTTCCACTGCCCGTTAGCGCACAGTATATGGCACACCGCTGAGCTTCACGAGAGGATCTTCCACTTCCAACAACAAAGCGCAAGCTTATGGATTCAAGATCTATTATTGGATTTAATGCCAAGGGATATGGCATGCGTTGCAACCCTATTATCACAGCTGTGGCATCACAGAAATAAGCTTCTACATGGAGAGAGTCATGACCTGAAACCACAACATTGCGTCAATTACACCACAAAAATGCTCTCAAATCTAGCTGAAACATTAAGAGGCGGCAAATCTAATCAGGAGACGAGTATTCAATTCAATCACTCGTTAACCGATGGCAACACCCTCCACTTTGATGCAGCCATATCCCAAAGCAGAACATGTCTTGGATGGTACATTTGTTCTCCAGTGGGAACTTGGATTTATGGGGAATCGCAGAACCTTCCCATAGTGCATGCAGTCAAACATGCAGAAGCCATGTCCCTAAGAGCAGGGATGCTTACTGCTTTACAAAGAGGTATACGAATCAGTCGTATTCAAGGAGACGCACAGGTAGTCATAAGGGCAATCAAGAATCACACTGAAGACCTGTCTGATTTTGGCCTAATCATTGACGACATCACCAACCTAGCTAATAGGCACTCTCACCCAGAACTGTGTTGGGTTAAAAGGCAACACAACACTGTAGCTCATTCTTTAGCTCAATATGCTAAAACTAGTGTAGAGTCTACCTCTAAATGGGAGCACATCCCACACTTTGTACAACATCTTTTCAATGAATGAAATCACAGTTCTATTTCAAAAAAAAAAAAAAACTCTTATATCTGACCATAATAATTAGTTACTGAAACTAATTTATGGTGTTGGCGGAAATCAGGCTCCGGGTCCTTTTAGTGGTGTCTTGTGTAGTATCACCCGCGATCTCCTTTTATCTGCCATTGGACGCAATATGATAGCGTTCGTGGTTTTCATGTCATAAATAAATTTAGAAAAAAATACTTTTATAACCCTACCTACCTAGTTGACATAAGTGTCGATATAACCTTTCAATATTTGAAAGTGGCAATATAACCCTATATAGTCAGTGAAAGTGCTAATATAACCCTATAAGTTTTAAGGATGTGCTGATATAAACCAACAGACATTAGAAATGTGCTGATATAACCCTACAAGTATTAGAAATGTGCTGATATAACCCAATGAGATTGCATAAGGTGCTGATACAACCCTACCTAATTTCAACGAACTATGGCGTTCCGGCTAACTATGAGGGTAAAATTGTCCACCCTATTTCAGAGTTAGCCCAAAGGGTATTTTGGTCAATTTACATAGAGTCAACGTTGAAAAATTAAGGTCAATGCCGGAAATGGGATCCGAGGGTCATATTGGCATTTTCATTAACTAGTTAGGGTTATATTTGCACTAAAAATTATCATAGGGTTATATATTGACACTTACTCAAGTAGATAGGGTTATATTGGTACTCATCCATAAATTTAAAAAATTCACTTCCGTTTGCTAATAATAAATTATTCTTCTCGTGTTCATAATTTAATGATGGGCCAAATAATGTATTATGGTTTTAGGCTCTATCCGGTTGGGATTATCTCATCCTGAATTTTATTTACTAGTAATAAATTTTATTTATTGGTGCTGAATTTATTTTATCTGTGGTGAAATGTAACATAAGGGGATAGGCCAATATTGAGCATTGCGATTTGTGATTAATGTATTAAAAAAATTAAAACATTAATCCAAACCCATTTTTTCAAACCCATTGGGGAAAAGATTATCAAACCCATTTTTTCCAATTCAACACATCCACATCCACCAACATGTTGAGAATGAGATGAAATCGCACTTTTTGTTGCTTGTGCATAAGAGACTCATCTAGAGAAAGAGGAGGTTTATGGTAACCATGCAAAAAAACAAGGATGTACAATGATTCTTAGTGCGTTGCAGGAGAAAACAAATTATTGGTACTCCACTTGCTATTTATCGATTAACCTGATCTGATTTGAACTGAAACGTTTGTTGAAAAATAATAGTGTATGATTAAATTAATTTAAATTTCATCAAATTAAATTTATGCTGAACTAAACTATATTGAAATGATTTGAACTGAAATGCGGATAATCTCTGGAGAATATGGCTTGAAGCTTCATGTCCACATATTTCAAAAACAAAATTCCATATCTACTATTTAATGAATAAATTAATAATACATTAGTTATTATTGTAAATGGATATTTATTTCTTGAATTATAAGTTAATAAATTCAAAACGATCAAATATACTATGAAGAGTCTGTCTCTTGAAAGACAGTTTTTCCATAAGTCATGGAAAGATCAAGGGTTAAAGTGCAAATTTGAGGAAATGAAAATAAAATTTTTGGATTGCATGAATCGGGTTATAAACTTTATAATTACTACATATTGCATAATAAAATTTTAATATTGCAATTAAGACCTTTTACTTTTTATAATTCTAATTAAACCTCATATTTTCATAAACCTATGAAAAGACGGTGTTTCGCTAGACTTTGCCATATATGAATTAAATATTTATAATTCTAATAATAAATCTTTGATGAATGGAAAGGAGAAGGCGCAATCATGCGTAACTATTACTCCTTCCAGCCTATCTGACATTCCGACACCATGGTACTAGTGGTTAGTTGCGCTTCTCGGCGTACAGAGTTTGGGAGCTGCGCTTTTCCGATTTAATTTATGTTTTTCGGGCACTGGGAGTTTGAGAAGAAGGCCGCTGAAGATGTTTTTTCCCCATATTTTATCAAAACGACGTCGTTTTGGTTCAAGTCGAACGTCATCATTTTGATTAGTATTGAAGAAGAAAAAAACAAAAAACAAAATTTAAGTTTTGGATTGGGGCAAAAATGCAAGAGCAAAAAAACAAGCATTTCACTCCGCCAAAAACCCAGGAGCAGCGGGCACCGCCTCCAACTCTGCTCCAGCCTCCAGCTCAAGGCGCCGCCGCCCCGCCACCAAGCGAAGCGAAGACTCCGGACGTCGCCCTACCACCATCCCTCCTCTAACCTTATATGAAATTTATTTTGATTCTACCACTAATTATTCCAATAGAGGAGATATATCGTTAAACTGTAGCTAATGGTTATGATATATGATCGAATTTTCAGTCAACGAAATTGAAAAATATCTTTTCATCTCTCGCAATAAAAAATGATACTCTGTAGACATTAGTAAAATTATGCTTAAAAGTGAAAGGAGGAGAAAGCTATACTTTTCCCTATAAAAATATACTGCGATTAAGGTTTATTCATTAATTTAAATTACTTTTATTTTATCATTTATTTTTATTTTATTCTTCACTCTCTTTACCATACATTTGATTTCTATTTAATTATTAAATTTAAATTGTGAGATAAAGAGACTATACAATTTTTATCTCAACTTTTAATTTTTCCCATCTCAATTTTCTAAAAGTTAAAAAAAAAAAGTCTGACTGCCAACATATTTAAATATATGTAATTCAATATTTAAATAATATTTTAAAAAATTGTTTAAAAACTTAAAAAAACTTGTGTACTACCGCCATTCCAGCAAAAATGACATGATTGACTTTTCAAAATTAAATATTTGAGCTAAATTTAATCATTTTATTATTATGTACACAGATTGTTACTGGGTAATATGCTGTTTAGTTTCTCATAATGTATATTTTTTAATAAAAATATTAATAGTTAAACATTGATCCGATTGATTTTAAAAATTAAATAATTTCAATTCCAGTGAGACAAAAGGAGGACAGCGTCAATCTAGTTTATACATCATCAAAATTTAATGATAAATTGTAGATTTTGAAAGAGAACAATTGAGTACTACTAAAACATCACGTGAATAACAATCGCTTTATTCTACTCTCCATTGGAAATCATTCTAGTCCCCTGTTTTTGTCATTAGTGGTACATTTTTTTTTGATTATTTTTTTTTGTATTGATATAGTTTTCATTTTTTGCATGATTACTTCAATTACATCCATACATTCTACTTTTTATATTTTATATATATTCAATTTTCTCCACTTATATTTTCACCTAAATTTAAATAGGTAAAACTATGGTGCCACTATTAGTTAAACGGAGTTAATTCACAAATGGACCAAATGGTGCATCCACCTAAAGTGGAATAAACATGTCCATTACTGGCATAAAGCGTGGCGTTGGATCAAGCTTTGCGTTTTTTAAAAACACTATTCCTCCATTATAAAGACATTTGAACTACATGAACAATTTCAATCATTAAAATGATTTTAATACTTTTAAAGTGATGGTTTAATGATCCTTAAAATGATCAAAAAACATTTAATGTGAGCAATTTTCAAATTACTCAAAATTTACTTTAAAATGGCACCCTATCAAGTTACTATGCTCAAATACATTCAAATAATATAAATTTATCATACTTTTAAAAATCAATATTAAGGATAAAAAATACTCCCTCTATTTCTATGGATTTTCCACATTTTCGTTTTATGATTGTTTTTATGTGTTTGATACACTTTCTTTTTTTGAACAAATTCATTCAATTATTTTACTTTTTTTTTATATTCAATTTCATTCACTCTAAATTTGCATGTATATTCCGTGTGGAGCAAGAAGCAGGTAGAGATATGTTTTAAGTCCAAATGAAAGATGACTTTGAGTGTATTGTCTTTTCGATACCAAATTACTCATGCCCCTATGGGAAAGTTTGGCAGAAATGCATTTCAGATAGCTGGCACTCCCTCCGAATTACTATATTTGGAAACATAGATTTAAAAATTTTTCCTTTTACAAATTGAAATACGTAGAGAAAATTGATAAAGAGAATAGTAAAAAATTTTATCGAGTTATTGAAACAATGCTATAAAAATAGAGGAAAATAAAAAAATATGTCAAACATAAGAAAATAACTAGAGTATTGTATGAAGTAATACCTCCATCCATAATTCAAGCGACGCACTTTCTTTATTGCTCGTCATACTTTATCCATACTTTTTATGATAAAATTTATGATTTTTATAATTATTGTCTACACTCATTCACATTAAACTTTTACATCACTTTCTTATAATCGATCTTATCCGCTCATTTTTACTAATTTATAGTACCAATTTTTATCTTAAAAAATAGTTTTAACCGTTTTTTATTCAATTTGAAACGTTTACACCAAAAGCATTCCCGTAGCCGACAATACAGTCCGTCGTCCTCATCATCCTCGTGTCATCGCAGTTATTATTCTGTCATTTCATGTCCATATTTGTACTGCGCCAGAAGCCTTAAAATATACCCTATACAGTGTGAAAAGGAAAAAAAAAAGGAATAAAATAGGGGATTCACGAGATCGTTATTTTTAATATTTCTTCCGTTTTAAAAAAAGAGTTTGAAATGTGTTTATTTTATATAATCATGAATAACAAGTATTTTTGTAGAGTCCGTTTCTTGAAAGATGATTTTTCTATAAGATATGGAAAGATCAAGGTTTAAAGTGCAAATTAGAAGAAAGGAAGATAAAATTTTCTAGGTTGCATGAATCGGGTTATAAACTTTATAACTACTACACATTACATAATAAAATTTTAATATTCCAAGTAGAGTCTGTCTCTTAAAAGACGATCTTTCCATAATCATGGAAAGACCAAGGTTTTAAAGTATAAATTATAAGAAATGAAGATAAATTTTTTGGATTGCATGAACCGGGTTATAAATTTTATAACTACTACATGTTGCATACTAAAATTTTAATCTTGTAACTAAGACCTTTTACCTTTTATTATTCTAATTAAACTCTGTCTTTCATATAGAAATATCGTCTTTCCATAAGTATATGGAAAGATCGTCTTTCCCAAGACTTTGCCTTTCAAATAAGATTTTTTACCTTTTATTATTAAAATTAAATTTCGTATTTCCATGAACGTATGGAAAGACGACAATTTCCAAGAATTTGTCTTTTTTGTGTTCAATTCAATTATGGCTAGTTTTAAATCATTTTGGATCACTTAATTTTCCTACCAAACCTAGAAATGTCCAGAAGTAATGCTGCTATTTCTAAACATTCTAACTTAAGTCACATTATTACTCATTTAAAAAAAGTGGAGACTGATATAACTGAATTCATTAATTTTGAAATTAGATTGCAAATTGCAAAAGGTGAAATATTTTTGAAATTCGATTGCGATAGAGAGCGGATATCTGCAATATTTTGAATTTGCAAAACCTTATTTAGTACTGAGTTCTTTCCATAAGTCAGATAAAGAGTAAGGTTTAAAGTGTAAATTAGAAAAAATGAAGATAAAATCTGGGATGGCATAAATCGGGTTATAAACTTTATAACTACTACACTTTGCATAATAAATTTTTAATATTACAAATAAAACTTTTTACCTTTAATTATTTTAGTTTAACTCTGTCTTTCCATGAGCCCATGGAAACACGGTCTTTTCCAAGACTTTGCTTTAGAACTGAGGTACTGTATTTCATAATTGAATTTAAAATTTTCGATTATTATTTCATTAAAAAATTGAAGAAATAGATTGACTGGTATAACGTTTTTTATCTAATATAACTCTACTATATTTAATATCTATTAATATTTTAATTAATTGAGCATTACGTTAGATAGAGAATACAGTATTTTAAGTTAACTAAAATAAATATTCCAAATTTTACATTAAAAAATGAATTAATATAAATTTAACTCTAATTGTTAAACTGATAAGAACAGATACTACACTTGATCTTAGCCAAAAGGCCGAGAAAGGTATTAATTTAACTCTAATTGTGATTACCTTAAAGTCGTATCATACAATAATTATCAACGATTTTTAAAAATATTACTATTTTTCAATTTTGTTAAAGTCATGCTACACAATGAATATTGTGATTTTTTTAAAATTATGAATATTTTTTGAAGAATGGAATAAAAAATAGAATTAATTGGTTGCAACTTCTCTAAATCCAACTCAAATATTAGATTTTAAAAATCCAGATTCAATTTGCCACTATCAAACAAGATTTCACCTAAGGTCTAGATTTTGGTCCAAAATCCAAAATCTAAACCCAAAATTTACACACCACACCCCCTATATCTCTCCATTGTAAACTAGATTTTGTTGTTGCTTAGCCAAGGTTATAAATGGTTTTCTCTAAAACAACTTTGAATGATAAAATTAGATTATGTTTTAAATATTTAAATGAACTCCAAATAAAAAATCTCCAATGGATTCTGCCCCTTGCATTAGTACTAGTCTACTAGATACCTGTAATCTAAACCAGTCAATCAGGCAGATTAAGTAAAAAAATCAAAAGCAACCAAATTCCCAAACTACCCATTTGAATCCACGAAACCAGCCCTCTGACCAGTGTGAACAAGGGACATAATCGACAATCATGCACCACAAACAACCAAAAAAAATCACCAGAAAAAGATAAATACGAAGATGAAGATATATCCAAGGTTCGTACACGACAAAACAGTCCACCACATAGTCCGAGTTTCCCCGACATGTGTCATTAGTTTAGCCGTGGTGCCACGCGGACGGTGGAATTCGCAGAACGGACTATATTGCAAAAACACACAAATCCAAACCCCCCAAAATGAAATACAATTAAAATCAGTTCTCCCATTTCTTTAATCGCCCTTTATAAGCTCAGCTTCATCCAAATCTCCATACACGTCTCTTTCTCACCATTTCTCAGTCTCCCTTTACGATTATTGCCCTTTTGACATCGCCGCCGAAGCGTGAAAATGGGTTCTTCTTGTTCTTGTTATTGACCATTTTCGCTTGATTGGAGAAATCACTTTCTCTGGAACCTGGGTTTTTCTGGGTTGTCCATTTCTTCGAGAAAGGTTTAACCTTTATGGGATTAGCTTTGAAGATCTCTGTAACTGAAAGTTGGTGGGCTGGAGTTTAATTTCTGCAAAAAGGAGGGACCAAGCGGAAATGGGTGATGTGGAGACTTCATCAGCAATGGCTTCTGAAGAAGCAGCCAGTGCTTCTTCAGCTGGGTTAGCTGTATCTGTGCCAGTCAAGAGAAAGCGTAATCTCCCCGGAATGCCAGGTTTTTTTTTTGATTATTTTAATGTTGATTTTGTACTCTTTTTAGCGACGAAAAGATTAATGACTTTTTGAGTTATTTTTTGGTGTGTGTTGCAGATCCAGATGCGGAGGTGATAGCTTTGTCGCCGAGGACACTTTTAGCGACGAATCGGTTCGTGTGTGAGATCTGCAACAAGGGTTTTCAGAGAGACCAGAATCTCCAGCTCCACCGGCGCGGGCACAACCTGCCGTGGAAGCTCCGGCAGAGAACCGGCAAGGAGGTGAGAAAGCGCGTTTATGTCTGCCCGGAAGTGACCTGTGTCCACCACGACCCCACCAGAGCCCTCGGCGACCTCACCGGAATCAAGAAACATTTCTGCAGAAAACACGGAGAAAAGAAGTTCAAGTGCGAACGTTGTTCCAAAAAGTACGCCGTCTTGTCGGACTGGAAAGCACACATGAAAACCTGCGGCACTCGCGAATACCGCTGCGATTGCGGCACCTTGTTTTCAAGGTCTGCACTTCAAATTATCATTTCTCTTTGTTTGATTGTTTGTGTGATTTTGTGTGATTTTGTGTGGATCAGGAGGGATAGTTTCATAACGCATAGGGCGTTTTGTGATGCATTGGCGCAAGAGAGCGCGAGGTCGACTCACGAGAGGTTGGTGATTGCTGAGGAGGAGGATGGGAGTCGAAAGGTGGTGCCGGCGGCGAGCCCGCCGCCGCCGCCGCTGACTCCGTCAACCGGCGTGCTTTCTCCGGCGCTGTCTGTTCAAAGCTCTGGTACGTAACGTAATCTTAGTGTTTGTCGCATTCCATCGATCCCATTACTGCAAATTGTTTTTCTCGTGCTCCGAGGAGGAATTATGGAGTTTGGACCGTCAAACTTAACGTTATCGCTCAGCTTTTCTATATCGGATCCATGTTGAATTAAGTACTTGTTTAAATGGGAGTTTTTGCCATTTTTTCTCTATTTTGTCCGTTTGCGTCGACGTCCTTCAATTTGTTTTCATCTGCAGCTTTTTGTCATCTAGTGCTTCTGTTTGTCTCTATTTCATGAGTTCGTGACTGCGTTAATCCTATGGCAATTGCTAAGCTGATGTTAATCAGATTAGTGTGATGAAATTATGAAACAACGTTGTGATCGATTGCATAATTAGTATAAATATTTATGATTACCCTTTTGCTTTAACGCGAAAGGTTTGAGCATTATTGGGGTTTGATCAGTTGTAAAAGCATGAAAAAGATTTTGCTTTTGATGTAAAAGTCAGGCTCTTTTTAAACACACATGATGCGCATTTTCATCATTGTCTTATTACAACTTTCTTTTTGGATGTAGAGTTGCCGGAAAACCAACCTCCCCGTCCGCAACCGGTTCAGCCGGCGTCCACTTCGACCACCACCACTTCCGCCGCCGTGGCCGTCGGCTCTCCGACCTCCATCTCCGGCGGAAATGGCAGCAGCACCACCAGTGGAGTCTTCACAGGCATGTTCGGATCATCCAGCTCAGCTCCACCTTTCTCCACCTTGCTCCGCTCCGGCGAGCCCATCTCGCTCTCATTATCCTCTTCGATTTACCTCTCCAACCACCAGTCCCCGCTCTTCCCCACCGCGCCGCCGCCGGACCTCCATGCAAGGCCTCCGCCAGCGATTTCCGCCACCGCATTGCTCCAGAAGGCAGCTCAAGTCGGCGCCACTTCATCGAGCTCCTCGTCGTTCCTCCGCGGCCTCGGCTTGTCGCTGCCGCTGGAAAACAGTCCTCCTCCGCCGGTGAAGACGGAGAACGTATCGTTTCCTCCGCCTGGGCTTCAGTTAGGACCGCCGTGTGATTACAACTCCGTTTCTGGTTTTAGTGACCTGATGATGAGCCCTCCGGCGATGTATGGCGGCAAGCCGACGACGCTGGATCTTCTCGGCATGGGGATGGGGCACGGCGGGAACCCATCCTCGGACGGGTTTTCTGCGTATTTTCGTTCGTTGGGCGGCGGCTGGGAGGATTCCGGCGATCGGAAGCCGCCGTTGCTGTAGGATGAATGTGTCATGCATGCATATTTTGAATCTTCTTTTCGGTTTCTTGCTTTCTTATATAAATCCATGTATCTATCTATAAGTAGGACATATATATACTAGTGATCATGAAACCCTAGCTCTTTTTCTTTCAAGTTATAGCATGGAATTTCTGGTGGATCAGTAAAACCCGCGGGGTGAATTTCTGGGATGGATTTTGAAATCGGAAATGTTTTTGAGATTTAGTTATGGCGTGTGTTGATATTTGTACTGATGTAGTTAACATGATGACTGATAAGTATCCGTTTTGCCGGTGGGTTAGGGTTTACATGAAAGGCGGCAGTGAGAATATTAGGAGGATTTAGGGCACTTTGATGAGGTTTAAGATGTTTTTTCTTTCTTCTGAAATTTGGTTGTAAGGTGTGTTTGATTTTAAACTATTATTTATTACTGCTTGATAAAGGATTAAAAAGTTGCTTTTTTTAATGAGAAAAATAGAGTTTAGTCACTTGAACCTTTCAAAATAATCAGTTTTACTTGCAAATAAAATTATGCGAAAACGAAACGTGTAAGTTGTTTTGCTTTTAACCTAAGAGCGTTTAACTATTCGATAAAGTGTTAAAACATCTTACTTTGAAAATATAATCTATTTTTGAGGGAAAGTGAGGACTGATTTTTCTTACTTTTAAAATATAGCGATTTTATTTATAAGCATGGTTTTACCGAATACACCCGTAAATTATGCTTGGTACATATATAAGTGTTAATTTTCACATGAATTTATAAGTAAAGGTGAATTATTTTAAAAATAATTAAAATGACTTATTTTAAATTTCATTCATTGAGTAACAGTAAATGAATTTTTAGTGTTGTATAATGAACGACTTTTGCTTTTGAAATAAGTCATTTTCAGTTTACCAGCTTACTGAAAAGCTAAACTAATTAAAATTTTATGTTTAATGAATAAATGCTTTTAAAATAAGTCATTTTCCATTTATCAGTTTATTGAATAGAATAAGATAGTTTAAAGTGTAAAATGTTTACTTTTATTCAATAAATGACTTCTATTTTTTAAAATAAATCATTTTAATTCCAGGCAAAGCCTGGGGAAACACCGTCTCTCCACAGGCTTATGGAAAGACAATGATTAATCAGAATAACAAAAAGGTAAAAGGTCGGAGGTGCAATAGTAAATATTTATCACGCAACGTGTAGTAGCTACAAAGTTTATGTCATCCAAAATTTTTATCTTCATTTCTTTTATTTTACACTTCAAGCCTTAACTTTTACGTAACGTACAGAAAAACCATCTTTCAAGAGACGAACCCGTAAACTCATGGCACTAAACTAATGGGTTTAAAGTGTGACATGGTGAGGGTATGATTGCAGAGTGAATAGTGCAGCAACGCTGGGCACAGAGGAGAGGAGGACAATAATTGGATGGTTTATTTTGATTCTGAGTGAGGATAGTGGTGGAGTGGACTAGGCGATAGCTAAGCATGTTTTTGTGTTGAAAAAAAAGGGGCTAAAATGGTGGACTGGAGACAGCTCGATGGTGGGGTCCCTGTTGCAGAGGATGCAATGCCAATAATTCTCAGAGCTTTCAGTACCATTCTTCACAGAAAGGGAAAATGGGTCACCAAATTAGCAATCTAATTGGAGTCACTCACTGTACTAACACTTGGGCCTTGTGGGTTCACTTTAGATTAGAATGTGTCTAGTTCAGTTTAAGTTAAAAAAATATATAGCTTTACATAGTTATTTATGCACAACTTCATTATTTTTGACAGATTTGTGTTGGAATTTGGTGAAAGGTTGATTTTACTCCTATAAGAAAAAAAATTACTATTTTACCCCATAATTCCCTAACCCTAATTGCTTCGGACCTCTCCTTCTTGGTCCCACCGTTCTCTTTCCTCTCTAGCCTTCTGTCCATCTTCCCAGATCGCAGATGGTTGGAATACCCTCGCCATTCTCCTTCTTGGTCGGTGCCAATTACGCATAATTGCTTCAGACCTCTCCTTCTTGTACAGGGGTCTTCCTTCGCTGCCGTTGTAAGATCCTTTCCTCGTTGTTTCCAAATTGCCCTGCTCTGACTCATGGTCGGCATCGGCGTTAGGGTAGGGTTCGACACTATGGGTGTCAATGGGGCGGGGTGAATACGGATTATGGTACCTCCATATCTATGCCCACCAAAAAAATTTGTACCCATACCTGCCATCACCTATGGTGAGTACAACATTAAAATCCACCCCGCCCCATCGGGTATATCTAAAATCCACCCCGCCCATCCCACCCGGGTCTCCTTACCCACTTTAAATCAATTTTCTCACCTCATTTATATCTCCATAAAACATATAAATTTTACTTTAAAATTAATAATTTTAATATTAAAAGTTTAATAATATTTACATGAAAATATCATAAGTAAAACATGTGCATTATGGATACTAATAATTTAGTATATAATAAATTAGTGTGTACAAAATGGGTATAGTGGGGCGGATATGAACTAATATCCATATCCGGCCCACTACCCATGACGGGTATCATTTTTCATACCCATGCTCGCCCTACCCCCACGAAAACTACATCCATACCCGTCCCATTGGGGCGGATGCAGGGCGGACCTCCACAAAAATCCGCTCCACTGCCATCCCTACTTGATACGATGGAGGCAGAGCTGGGTGGTGGTGGCGAAAACCCTAGCAGGGATGGGGAGGGAAGGCTGGTGGGATGGGTGGGATGGGTGGCTGGTGGTGGGGAGGGGAGGCTGGCAAGAGGGGTGGCGGGGGAAGGCTGGCGGAAGGGGTGGCTGGTGGTGGGGAGGGGAGGCTGACGGGAGGGGTTGCGGGGGAAAGCTGGCGGAAGGGGTGGCTAGTGGTGGCAGGGGGATGTTGACAAAGAACATTTTTGTATTTTTAAATTTTGTATCAGTCTGAAAGTGCATTTTGGTCATTTCTAGTTAGACAATGGTCGGAAATGGCTAGTCAATGTTGGAATATAGTCTTTAGGTTATATTTGCACTTATGCGAAGAAGTTAGGGTTGTTTTTGCATTTCAAATTATCTCAGGGTTATATGTGCACTTACTGAAATATATAGGGTTATTATATTTGTATATGTATCTCTTTCATCTATTTTCATTACATTTCATCTTTAATAGCCTCGTCTCAACTCCAACAATTTTCAATAATCTCATTTCAATTATAATAATCTCAAATCACCTCTATTAATCTCATCTCAAGTCCAATAATCTCAGTTCAGTTCAGCTCTTCTCAACTACGATTATTGGAGACTAATAATCTCATTTCACCTTATTAGAATGACTAATACTCTATCTGTCTCATTTCAATCTGTAATTTAACTATTTATTTAGTCAAAACTTCCTAACTTTGACCCTAAAATTGAATTGGCATATAAGTATAAATACTATTGTGCGATACATTGTTAGACTCGTTATAACACGTGTTTTCAAAGTATCAAATTTTCACAAGTTTTAATTATCCTTAATGAAAGATATTAAGTATCAAACATTTTTCAAGTCAACTGTTAAGTCAAAAGTTGAATATTAAATTGGGACAGAGAGAGTAGGTTGATTTGATATTTAATTTTATCAATTGCAATGAGAAATCTATAATTATGAAAATATACCTTTTAGGGAAAATGCAAAACTAACCCTAAGCTTTTGTAAAATTGTGCAGTTATACCCATTTTACTCAATTCCGACGTTAACTCAATGAAGCCAAATGTTGACCAAACATAAAAAGGACATAAATACCCCTAGGATTAAAAGTAAAAATTTAATGATCATTCTACCCTTATACTTCATCATCATTTTCAAACACTGCAACGGGTGCTTCGGCGTCGCCGCACCAGCCAGCGGCCATCACCCGCTGGACACCACCACCGCCACAAGATTATTTCTTTCAAACATCAAAACACCAATTTACAATAAAAAAAGAAGAAGAATAAAACACCATAAATTTGGCACCAAAATCTTTCAATTCTCATCATAGATGAAAAACAAGGTGTCGCCGCAGCTCCGTCACTTCCCAGCCCTTCCTCTCTCCCCCACCACCACCATCTTAGTCCGACCCGCCACTGCTCCACCATCCTAAAACCCTAGCCCACCACCACCATCTTAGCCCCCTCCCCCCCCCCCCCACACACCCAGTCCACCACCATATCCCCCCGGTCCCGCTCGAGCTTTCTGCAACTTTGGCCATACCACTCAAGCTCCATCGACGACGATAGAAAATTGGGAAAGAGGGAAAAGGTGGAAACAAAAATCACTAAGGAGGAAAAGAGAAAGAGAAAAGGGGTATTCTTGTCTTTTCATATGTATCTTTTTCATTTTTTAAAATCACGGGTATAATGATCATTCATCGATTTTTGGCCAAATTGGTCGTAAACATTTTGGTCAACAAATTCCAGGGTTAGAGTGATACTTTCGGATTTTAAAAGATTATATTGACACTTTCGATCACAACATAGGATTGAAAATACAAATTTTCTAAATATTTTAATCTAAAGCTCAACATATATATAGACTTTCAACCATAAAAGTTCAAAAAATGATATTTTTTTATGATTGGTCAAATCTTTAATTGATCTAATGGAAGATATTACTAGAGCATTTGAAAAGGTAAATAAGAAAATGTCATCCATTCATCCTCATGAGATGCATGGCATTTTTTTTCTTCTATGTTTTGCTTCATAATGAAAGAGTCGTTCTATCTTATGGTTCATAATTAAAGTTTTACTTCACAATTGATAGTCCACGAAACTCTAATTACGTAGTGGCGGCTAGTCGATAGGGTCAAATCCAAACTAATCGTATGTTCCACCTGAATTTGTACTCTTCATTTTTTATATATTATTATCTATCTAAATTTGATCACATATTTAAATAAATATATAAATAATAATATTATTATATATGATATTATTCAATCCGTCGTAACAAGTAGTTTCTTAATATCAACCATTTAACGGCCAAACATATTTCTTAAACAATATAATAATAATAATAATAATGTAAATTCAGGTGGGGCAGAAGGAGTACCAAAAACGGGGATTTGCCAAATATGAGAGTACATGCATACAGCATATATGAATGAATGTGACCGTTGCTGGCTCGGGCCAGTGGACTGGATCAGACAGACAACAAGTATTTAATGCATTTTGTGTTGAGTCTCCACTCCTTGGCCCGCCACATTATGCGTATGTGGTGTTGGTGGGCCTTTTGACAACTTTGGATAGTCAAATCTCGGGTTCCCTAATACGGTCGTTCATCGCCCACGACCTTTTTTCTTTGTTTTAATGTTTCATATGCCTCGCGAGATTTTTCTTCTTTGTTTGGAAATGCTCCTCCTATTTATTTATAATGAGAAAATGACATACCTGGCAGAGTCCGTCTCTTGGAAGATGGGTTTTTCATAAGTCATGAAAATGTCAACGTTTAAAGTATAAATTGGAAGAAATGAAGATAAAAATATTGTAACTTAGACCTTTTACTTTTTATTATTCTAATTGAACCCATCTTCCCATAAGCCTGTGGAAAGTCCGTCTTTCCCAGGACTAGGATGCTTCTCCCCATTTCTCATTTCAATCGACGATTTAACTATTCATCTAGTCAAAATTTCCTAACTTTGGCCTCAAAATTGAATTAGATACCCGTGTGTGATACATTGTTAGATTCGTTATAACATACATTTTCAAAATATGAACTTTTCACAAGTTTTAATTATCGTTAATGAAAGATATTAAAGATCAAATATTTTTCAAGTCAACTGCTAAAAGTCAAAGTGTACAGTTTGAAATGGGACGGAGGGAATATCCATTTTTAGTAAAATTATAGGTTTTATTTCCTTTTATGCAAATTGTTTTCAAAACATTCCCACATTATAATGAAATGTTTTCACTTTATTCTCACATACTGTTAGTCTATTTAAGTGATTCAATACCTTTCTAGTAGTGATAGTGTCACCATTGGGAAGCAAGGACGATAGAAGAGACAATGAGTATGGTTGGATCGATGTTGCTCACAACATGGTGGAGGAGGCAGTAGAGAAAAAACTTGAATAAGAGAATATGGATATGCTGTAAAAAATTTAACATCAAGATAGTTAAATTATGTAAAAAAACCAGTCAGTAAATGCTGGTGTGCCCGTTAACTTAATAAAAACGTAATATGTCCGATAAGTGAACCAATTGAGAAGCTTTCTTAATAATATGGAACTTTTTAGAAGCATTGCAAAAATAGGAACTAAACCTGTTATTTCATCTAAAAAATTGGCACATAAATTGCCATTTTCTCTATTTATAACTGAAGTTAGAAGTTTGAAAATTTTGTAGTAAAATGTAGCTCTAATATCGATATGTATTAGAAAGTCGTTAGAATTTTACGCACTCTGAGTGTTGATGGCGATGGAGAAAAGACATACGGACATTGGCTATTAGTGTGAGTAAAATTGTGGAGACTTTCTCATAGTGCATTGAAATCGGCATAAGGAATTAACAGATTTTTAGTGCAATGGATTCGACATATATGTGTGTTATTTTCAACGCCTTGTGAGGTATAAACAGCAACCTGTCCGAATTACTCCAACATGAAAAACCTCATTTTCTTCATGGTGATGGCGGTGGGTTGAAGAAGGCACACAGAGTGAGTTGAAGAAGGCACACAGAGTGAGTTGAAGAAGGCATATACAGTGGTGTCAGATGATAGGTTAAAGTTAAAGAGTGTATATGCAATGGCATGTGGGGAAAAGAGTAATTTTAGAGTAAAGTGCTCATATAATCCTATGTTTTGAAGGTTTGTACTAATATGACCCTGTGAAGTTGAAAAGTGTTATTGTATTCCTGTGTTTTGCTAGAATGTGCTAATATAACCTTGCCGGCCTGAATTTGGCCGGAAAGACATGAAATGACTATTATACCCTTTGTAATTAAAAAAATAAATCAGAAAAGCTAGAAAGACATTTATACCCTTGTTAGATCTGTTTTCCCTCTTCTTCTTCTCTTCTCTGTTTTCCCTCTTCTTCTTCTCTTCTCGTTAGAACCTTCTTTTTTCCCCCTCATGTTTTCTCCCTCTTCTTCTCGAGCTTTCTTTTTTCCCTGGTAATGCAAAGCTGCGGCGGTGGAGGTGAATCGAAGCGGAAATGGTGGCGGAGGTGAGTCGAAGGCGGCAGTGGAGGTGAATCGAAGTGGCATTCCAATCAAGTTTCCAATTGGCATTCTAGGGAGAGGTAGAGCGCGGTGGCGGAGCTAGGCAAGGGAGAGAGGTGGAGCGCGGTGGCGCGACTAGGTTAGGTTTAAGCGGTGGCGGTGACGAGGCTGGGGTTGAGCGGTGGTGGGGTGGGGCTAGGGTTGAGCTGTGTTAGTGGTGGTGGTTGGGACGAGTAGTGGCGGGGCTAGGGATGAGCGGTGGCGGGACTAGGGTTGAGCGGTGGTGGGGATAGTTGGGATGAGCGGTGGCGGGGCTAGGGATGAGCGGTGGTGGCGGTGGTTGGGATGAGTGGTGGCGGGGCTAGGGACGAGCGGTGAAGGGACTAGGGTTGAGAGGCGGTGGTGTTGGTGGTGGTTGGGATGAGTGGTGGCGGTGGTGGCGCGATGACTGGTGGTGGTGGCAGAGCTAGGTTTAGGTTCTGCTGGGGTGGGTGGTGGTGGTTATTGCTGGTGGTTGTGGCGGAGCTAGGTTTAGGTGGTGGCTGTGGCTGGTGGTGGTGGCGATGGCTGGTGGTGGTGGTAGAGTTAGGTTTAGGTTCGATGGTGGTGGTGGTGGTGGTTGGGACGAGTGGTGGTGGTAATTGTGGGTGGTGGTGGTGGTGGTGGTTGTGGGTGGTGGTGGCGTTGGTTGGTGGTGGTGATGGCTGGTGGTGGTGGTGGCGGCCGGGGGCAGTGATAATGGCGGAGGTGGTGATAGTGGTGGTGAAGAGGAAGAAATCTAGGGTATTTTAGTCATTTGATTTGTAATTTGAAGACTAGGGGTATTTTAGTATTTTTATTTTTTATCATTGCCGGAAATTACAAAATCAACACTGGAATAGTGCCACCGGGTTATATCGGCACGTTTGATGCAAAACACATGGCTACAATAGCACTTTTCAACTTTACAGGGTAATATCAGCACAAACCTTCACAACATATGGTCATATTAGTATTTTGTCCATAATTTTAACATTTTTCGTCATCAAAGAAAATTCAATCTTTTCTCTTTTTCTTTTTCTAAAAAAACTGGGATGGAGGAAGTAATACGTGCATTCAAGCAACTATGATTTGCTTACAAACTACTCCCTTCGTTTTATAAAATGACAAGATTTTCTTTTTTATCAGTCCCAATAAATATGACATGATTTGAAATTTATTCAAAATGACAAAAAAAAATACAGTTCAATTTCTACATTGTTCTCTTTAACTTTAGTAACTTTTGACATAAAGTCACTGCTTTTCCAAAACATCTATACTTGCACTATTCTAATGCAATGGAGGAAGTATAAGATTGCAATGTCGTCCTTAAAAGTAAGATTAAATTATTTTGTTGATCTCTTACATATTTTGCAATACCTTCTTTTGGTCCCCAGGACCAATACCATGTTTGTTCAGCAATTAACATTCTGAAATTGATTTGTTTGGTCCCCAGAGGTAGTTTTCAGGTAAGACTAAATGGTTTTTTGGTATGGCCAGGGGTATTTTTGTAATTTTACAAATTTAAAATATTTTCAATTAAAAAAATTATTTGCTTTTGAAATTTCCTTTGGTTCCAGGTCGGGTTCCAATGCAATTTTTTTGGGCCGGGTTCCTCGTTTAAAAATCTAGTTCGACCCAAACTAGGGTCTCCTATCGCTACCATTCGCCACCAGCACTGCTGGGCTCGCTGTTGTCGTGAAACCGAAGCAAGTTCGGCGTGGATCCCGTACCTCATCCCCATCCTCAAATCACTCTGGCGTCATTCTTTCGCACTGTCATTTGGAGGGCTTCGATCCCATCCCCATGCTGAAAAGCTTCGAATTGAAGCTTTGATGCCGCCGCCAGAAATTTGAAGCTTCGATCCCATCCTCATGCACAAAAGCTTCGATCCCATCTCCTACCTCATTCCCTCTGTTCTGGAGCTCCAAATCGAACCGTTCGATCTCCATTCAACGTCGGCGGAGGTGCGTGTGAACCGCACGCGTCGTCCCCAAAGTGTCGCGCGTGAACCACACACGTCGTCCCCAAAGTGTCACACGTGAATCACACGCGCTCGATGCCAAGATTGCAACTTTGGTTCTCGGCATCGTTTCCATCACTTTGGCGTCGTCTCTGGTTCCCGACATCGTTCTCATCACTCTGATTTCGTTCGCTAGCACCAGTGGACCACCTTTGGGGGAGGCTCTGATGGTTGTTGATTTGAGGCGCGATTTGGAGGGTTGTGGAGGGGGTAAGGAAGGTAGGGGGAGGGGAGAGAGCAGTAGAGATGGTGGAAGCGCGACAGAGTTGGCTTCTGGAGGAGGCGGTAGGTGATGGAGAAGAGGACGGCGGTCGGTGCCAAGGAAAGCCGCGACGGAGTTGACTTATAGATTTTTTTAATATTTTTTAAAATCGGGGTATAATGGTCATTTTATAAAATTTGACCAATTTTATTGTTGACTTACTTGAAAATTACCATTGGAGACCAAAAAATTATTTTGTATTTGTTTGTTGCTGAACAAATACGGTATTAGCATTGGGGACTATACAAATTATAAGATGTTATTTAGGTGGGAAAAAAATTTAGTCTAATAACTCATTACTTGTTAGTGATGCCTTCTAAATATTTATATCACGCTCCGACTTCTTTTGTTCCATTATTCTGTCAATTCCTTAACAACTATTGATAATTTTCTTTCATTATTTAATCTGTCACGCCTTCCCTCTAGTTGTTTTGCTTCTCCAATCCAATCAATGGTATCTCTTTCTTGCAAATGGGACAAAGGCAACGACACCCGTGGGTTTACCCAACTGGGGGTGTACCCCAGTGGGGGTGTACCCCAGTGGTTGGAAGTTGGGTGGGTATTGGATGCAACTCAGGTTTGAAACTCGGCAACAGTAATATGGGGAATTCTTACTTTGCAAGGCTCCCTTGTGCGCACTGAGTCAATGGATCGGCTCAATGTTCCTGGTGCTGGGCTACCGTGATTTACCTCTCATACGTTGGTCGTGGTGTCGGCTGGTATGGACCACTGAGGGCGAGCGGTGATCGCCTTTTGGATGGACAAAGCCAACGTTAACTTAAACACCTAACCACGTGCACGCACGCAAATCATATCCTTAATCCACTGCGCCATTTTTTGTATGAGTTTGCCTTTTGAAAGACGGCCTTTTTATATGTTATGGAAATATCAATATTTAAAGTGCAAATAAGAGGGAATGAAGATAAAACTTTTGAGTTGCATGAATCAGGTTATAAAGTTAATAATAACTACATGTTAGATAATAAATTTTTAATATTCCAGCTAAGACGCTTTAAATCCTCTGTTTAACAAGATCTTCTGCCTCCGTCTGCACACTCATCTTATCATAATCAGCTCAAGATCCAGCGTGAAGACCCAAAGAGTCCTGCAATGGCGGATTTGGAGCGGGACACTAAAATTACGTCCCCTCACTCACAAATGTAATGTAACTTTAAAAGAAATTAAGTTGTTTGATATGTTATTATTCAATAAACATATAGTTATGGAACGTATATTAGTTGAGACATAACTGATGTAATGCATAGATGATGTTTATTTTTTTATATATAATTATCTATAAAATATAATGTTATTAATATTCTTATTTGAATTATACATGTCCTTTTTTACATGTAATCACAATATTTTATCCAAAATTTAGGATATTTAAATTTAACTAATAATTTTATTTGTTAGAATTTTTTTATTATATTACGTAAATCAGATTCATCATCAACAATTTACTTTATTAACATCTTATTATATTAGTGTAATCGGGCAATGAATGAATTATCAAAGTGTTTAGAATCTTTAGATCATATAGTACATCAAATTAATAGAAATTACTTTATCCGTGTCATTATATCTGACATACTTTTTAGTCAACATTCCAATACCATATTTGATCATAAATTTTAAATAATGTATAAAATACTGATATCATCCCGTGAAATACAGCTAAATTATCCGTAACATATAATTTCATGGGTAATATACAGATATAACCCTATATGTTGAGGAAAATGCAAATATAACCCTGAATTATTTTGTAGTGCAAATATAACCTTATCTATTACACATAAGTGCAAATATAACCCTAAAGTCACTATTCTGGCATTGACTGGCCATTTTCGGCCATTAATCGACCAGAAATAACCAAAATACCCTTCTAACCTAATACACAATTTTAAAAGATAAAAATACCCCCACCACCAATCCACCACCACCAATCTGCCACCACCAATCCGCCCGTTGCCACCACCACCAATCCGCCTGCCACCACCTGAGCCCATCCCCGCCACCAGCCACACCACCACCAATCCGCCCATCGCCACCACCACCAATCCACCTACCACCACCTGAGCCCATGCCCGCCACCAGCCACTACCACTTGAGCCCATCCCCGCCACCAGCCACACTACCACCAATCCGCCTGCCACCACCTGAGCCTATCCCCGCCATTAGCCACACCACCAACAATCTGCCTGCCACCACCTGAGCCCATCCCCGCCATCAGCCACACCACCAACAATCTGCCTGCCACCACCTGAGCCCATCCCCGCCATCAGCCACACCACCACCAATCCGCCAGCCACCACCTGAGCCCATCCCTGCCACCAGCCACCACCACCTGAGCCAATCCCTGCCACAAGCCACCACCACCTGAGCCCATCCCCACCGCCACCACCTGAACCCATCCCAGCCGCCACCACCTGATCTCATCCCCGTCGCCACCACTTGAGCCCATCCCCGCACCTCTGACCACCGACACCAAACTTCGCCGCCGCTCGACGCCACCCACCGCAAACCCTAGCGCCACCACCTACCTCGAACCCTAGTGCCACCTTGCGCCACCTTCTCGACACATCCCCAAACTTCTCGCCACCAACCCCAAACTCCTCACCATCGCCACATCCTCCTCTGCCCTATCCCCGCCTCCACCATCACCAAGCCCCGAATCCACAACACCACCATCGCCATGCCCTAGCCCCGAATCCACAACACCACCGGTGAAGCCCTAGCCGCGAGTTCTTCGCCACCACCATCTGTAGATTAGAATCAGAGAGGGAAGGAGTTTGGTGCGGGGAAGGAAGGAAAGAGAAAAGGAAAGAGAAAAGAGAATGGAGCGGAAGAAAGAGAAAAGGAAAGAGAAAAGGGGGTAATATTGTCATTTGACAAATGGGGGTTTTAAAGTTTTTTTTAAATCATCAGGGAAAATCAGTCATTTCACTGTATTCTGGCTTCAACCCGACTAAAAAGGTTACATTTGCACATAACCTGAATAGATAGGGTTATATTTGCACTTTCGAATATCGCAGGGTTATATCTGCACTTTCGAATAGCGCAGGGTTATATCTGCACTTTCTTCAATTATATAGGGTTATATCTGCACTTTTCTCTATTTTCATTTATCAAAATTGTATACTACAACAATGTTATTATGTGTACTTACTGTGTCCCAGATCAAATTGCACATAATCTTTTTCATACTCATCAAAAAACTTGTCTAACCGTTAATATGTTTAACTACGTAAAATAACGGCAAACAAAAAGTTACTTTTGTGAAACTAGTTGTTACGACAAATCCAACCATATATCATATGATAATATTATTATTTAGGGAAAGTCTCAGGAAAGACGACCTTTCCATAAGCTTATGGACAGTCCTCAGGGGCATTTCCCTTAAATGTTGTAATTTTTTATAAAATTTAAATATTGCATTTTATAAGTTAAAACAAGTAATAATATGTATTTGAAGGTGAAAATATAAAAATATATGATATAAAAATATATTTTCGAAAGTTTTAAATTTTGTATGTAATTTAAGAAATGTAGTGTATAAGGTAAGAAATAAGTGGCATGTCCATAAGCTTATGGACAGGCCGTCTGTCAGTAGACCCACTCTATTGTTTATATATCCATTCAAATATGTAGTAAAAGTTAGACAGTAAATACTGACATAAAGTGAAGTGTGCAATTTAAGATGAGATAGAGAAAGTAATCAATATCACACACCCACATGTGTACCCAGTGGTTGGGACGTGGGTGAGAAAGCCAATAAACCCAGGTTCGATCATCGGCAGCGGCAGTGTGGGGAGTTCTTGCTTTGTAAGGCTCCCTTGTGCGCACCGAGGCAATGTCAAGCCCATGGGTCCTGGTGCTGGGCTACCGTGATTTACCTCTCATATGATGGCCTGGGTGTGGGCTGGTATTGGTTGATCGCCTTTTGCCAATGATAGTGGATACCACCTATAAAATTATATTTTTTGAATCCAACTACGGAATACTATTTCTGTCATACTATAAATTACTTATTTATTTTTTAGAAGGTAAATTTTAAAAATTTTGACTTTAAATATAAATTAATATATAAGTAATAAATATATTATGTGAGATATTATTAGATTTATCTTATTATAAATATTAATTTTTTGTGCATTATTGTATAACTAGAGACATTTACTATTAAACATGCACAATAAAGATCGTGTAAAAGTAAATAAGCAATTTATAGTGAAATATTTTCTAAATCCGCCACTGCAACTAGCCTCTCCAATAAGTGCCCCCTACCATTTCATCTTCTTCTACCCATCTCATCTCCAGCTCTCTCCAGCTATGGAAATCACGCATCTCCTCGCTCTTATTCTCCCGCTACTAATTCTAGCCATAAAAGTCTTTCACACCATCTTCTGGGTCCCGCTAAAAATCCAGGCCCACTTCAGGAAACAAGGTATCCGGGGCCCCGAATACCGCCCCCTCTCCGGCAACACGGCGGAGATACGGCGGAGCATGATCGCCGCGGCGGAATCCGAACGTTGTACCAACCATGACGTGCTCCACCGGGTGGCCCCACACTACTACCACTGGTCGACGTTGTACGGTAAGAACTTCCTGTACTGGTTTGGGGCAAGGCCCAGGCTCGCGGTGGCGGACCCGGATATGGTTAAGGAGATCATGCTGAATACGGGTGGGTGTTATGAGAAGAATAAGTTCAACCCGCTGTCCAAGTTGCTGTTTGGGCAGGGCCTTGTTGGGCTTGTTGGGGAGAAGTGGGCCGTTCATAGGAGGATTACGGCCCAGGCATTTAACATGGAGAGAGTCAAGGTAATTCAACTCGTATCATTTTGCCATCTCTTTTTTTTTTTGTTTTTTTAAAGACTTTGTAAACTCTCTCTGCCCAACTAAATCACACGTATCCGTTTTCGTCGCTATTCATTGTCCAACCTTTGACGACACATTTGAATAAATATATAAATAATAAGGCAAAGTCTCCAAAAAGATCATATTTTCATGGATTTATTAAAAACAATTTATGAAAAAACAGAGTATAATTAGAATAATAAAAGGTAAAAGATTTAAAATGCAATATTAAAAAAATTATTATGCATTGTATAGTAGTTATAAAATTTATAACTTGATTAATACAAGTCGACAATTTTATATTCATTCTTTTTAATTTGCACTTTAAAATTTGGTCTTTTCCTAGCTTATTGAAAAAGACCATCTCTTGAGAAACGGACTCAAATAATAATATTATCGTATGTTAAATGGTTAGTTTTGTCGTAACAAGTATTTTCTAAATATTAAATTTTTATTTGTCGTTATTATACGTAGTTAAACATATTAATGGAAGAACATGATTCTTAATAATCGTAAAAAAGATTATTTGTAATTTTACGTGGCTCCGAAGGAGCAAGAATGATCTTGCAAAGAGATAGTATGCAGTCAGTATTATAAACTTAGATTATAAGTTTTTTCTTTTCTTTCGTAACGTCAGTTTCTGATGCAAGGCAAACTTGACCCGACAACCACTGACTTTTTATTAAAATCATAATATATATAACAGAGAAAAGTGTAGATATTACTCTATATAATAATCAAAAGTGCAGATATAATTTTGCGTTAATCGAAAGTGCAAATATAACCACATCTATTAAGGTTATGTGCAAATATAACCTTTCTGCTGAAATGACTATTTTGTTCCTCTATAAAAAAATAAAAAAATATAAACAATCATTGATATCGCCTCCGATCCGTTCTCTTCTTCTTCTGGTGTCTCCGATCCATTCTCTTCTTCTTATTATGGTCTCTGATCCATTCGCTGGGGTATCTCACGTCCATTCTCAACTCCGGCGCTTGGCTGATCAGCGTTGAGGCCTGAGCGGGCGTGGGTTGAGCGATGGTGGGTGTTCAATCAACGGATAAGGTTCTTGTTGTCAATCGGCGGTGAGGAGGAGTGGATAGGGCTGGGCGGTGGATAGGGTTTTTGTTGGGTGGCGGGGATAGGGCTGGGGGCGTGAGACTGAGCGGGGGACAGGGTTTTCGTTGGTGGGAATAGGCAGGCGAACTTTGTGGCGAGGCGGGCCTCGGTGATGTGCCGAGCAGTGGCATGCTGGTGGTGTCTTGGCTGGCTGAGCCAAGTGTTAGCGAGTGGAGCTGAGCCAGGTGGTGGCGGGTGGGGCTGAGCCAGGCCGGTGGGGGTGGTTGGCAAAGGGTAGAATTGTTCTTTTCATCTAAGCTTTGAGGCAGAAGGGTATTTTAGCCTTTTCAAGTGGGTTGATGGCCAGAATTCGTTGGTCAACGCCGAAATCATGGTCCGAAGGTTATATTTGCACTTTCATTCAATAGTTACGATTATATTTGCACTAAAAAACAATTGAGGGTTATATCTACGCTTTACTCAATATATAGGGTTATATCTGCATATTACTTTATATAATACACTATACGGACGGAGACAGAAAATATGTATGGCGGGGGCTGAGATATAAAAAGAATATATATTTCCTCAATTTTTCCTTGTATTAGGAAGGGCTGATAAACATTTTTTTTTAAAAAAATTACTTCTACTCCTAGCGGGGGCTGAATCCCCCTCCAAACCACCCCTAACATCCGCCCCTGGTACACTAACCCCTTTTATGATCCACCCTCATGTGTTGACACTTCTAACTTTTGTTTTAGGTAGAAAATTATATGTCAATCTAGGACTCTTCAAGTTTGGACTATAAATAAGTCGAGTTGAGTTCAAACAACTTTTAATTTGAGGTTATCTTGTTTTTTTTCCTGAATTCGAGTACTATATGAATTAGCTCGATTTTGGTCAAAAGTAAGTCGGAACCGAGTTTTGATCAAGTGCTTGCGAGTTGCTCACTTATAGATCGACTGTGAGGCACTTTTTTTTTAACTCAAATAAAATATCGATTTTTTAAATCCCTCCGGTCTTTTATATTAGTCGCCTTTGATCACAGAATTTTTCATGACCACCGATAACTTTTGTTGTATATAATAACAGATACCGTATGAGATGTTTTTGGATTATCCGTAACGTGTGGTTTCTAAAAAAATAGATTTTATCATCGTTATCGTACGCAACTAAAATTACCAATGGTCAAACATACCTTATAGATGGCAGAGAAAAGGGGGTCATTGTTAGTGGACCAGAGTACCTTAAAAGAGGGGGGTTTATATACCTAAATATATAGAGATTAGACTTATCAAGCTATCAGATTTAACATAAGAAAAACCATGTTAACATCTTTACTACTGCGGGGAGTACTATGCTCCATTTTCAATGTGTTTATACATGGTCAATTGTTGTTGATGCACAGGATTGGGTTCCGGAGATGGTGGAAACCACGCTAAAGAGAATGGATGAATGGGAGGAACAAAGAGGAGAAAGAGATGAGTTCGAAATGGACGTGTTCAAAGAATTCCACCTCTTATCAGCAGATATCATATCAAGAACCGCTTTCGGCAGTAGTTTTGAAGAAGGCAAGCGTATTTTCGAGCTTCAAGATCAGCA
Organism: Rubia yunnanensis; assembly: GCA_037428765.1. Lineage (NCBI taxonomy): Eukaryota > Viridiplantae > Streptophyta > Magnoliopsida > Gentianales > Rubiaceae > Rubia > Rubia yunnanensis. The sequence goes on along the minus strand of CM075067.1, from coordinate 103,115,529 downwards.
AGCCTCCCTTGTTTTGCAGGTGATTAGAAGCGTTTACATCCCCGGATTCAGGTAAACTCAAACTACTCCATTCGTTCTCTTATACTGACATCTTACTATTCTGATCGGTTTTATATGATTCGTTCTTTTGCCATAAAGCAAAGTATGACTATTTACTCGGGTTCAGGTTTCTCCCGACGAAGAAGAACAGGATGAGTATGAGCATAGAGAAGGAGATTCGAGAATCAGTAACAAAGTTGATAGAGAATAAGAACAATATTTTGGGAAATCCGAAAGCTTTTCTCTCTCTGCTGATTTCTCCCTACAGAAATCAGAGAGGAGAAGAGGAGAGATTGAGCATAAGGGAGATTGTGGATGAATGCAAGACTTTCTACTTTGCTGGAATGGAAACAACTGCTAATCTTTTGACTTGGGCTTTTGTTCTCTTAGCTTTGCATCAAGAATGGCAGAGTAAAGCCAGACAAGAAGTTTTGGAGATATGTGGTGATCTTCCTTCTGCTGAGAAAGTAGCTGAACTCAAAATTGTGAGTACACTTTTGGTCATACTTCATCTAATTAATTTTGACTTTTAACATGTGTTTTTTATGCTAGAAGATGATTTATTATGCTCCGTCTGTTTCACTGTGGATGGTGTTTTTTTAAGCAAGTTGGATTGTGGGGAAAGAGTTGAGTTTGGAGAGTGAAAAGATTCATGAGTGGATGAGAATAATTCACTTTTACCACAAAAGAAAGTGTGACAGTATTAAAAAAACAGACCTTGAAAAAAATGTGTCATATTTATGAGAACAAAGAGAGTGTCTAATCTAGCAGCATTAGAGCATTTCCAACTAAATTTGTTGCAATATTGCTCAGAACATGTGCACCTTGCAAGCATGTGTAGGTTTACCAAGCTACATACTTGAATGATTTTTAGTGGTTTCTTGGCTTATATTATTAAGTGAGCATGTAGCTTGATAGCTACATAACTAGAAAATATGACATATCGTGTCAAGTTTCAACATCGTGTAGCTCACTATTGGAGATGCTCTTATAGTTTCCGCCACTCACACAAAAGTTAATGCCTTAATTTCGGCAGACGTGCAGTTTGCAAACAAATATATAGCTCTACCAAACTACATACTTGCTTGATATTGGATTTGTGATTTCTCAACTTATATTGCTCGACTTATTTCATGGTATATCACTGTTGGAGATGCTCTTATAAATTCCCACTCACGTTAACACTTTTCATTCCTTAATTTTGACAGATGAACACGATCATAAACGAAACCCTGCGACTCTATCCACCAGCAGTGATGGTAATGAGGCAAACGACGAAGAACGTAAACCTCGCCGGCCTCGACATTCCGGCCAACACCGAGTTCTATCTAGCCATGACCGCCCTACACCACAACCGTGAAATCTGGGGAGAAGACGCCAGCGAATTCAACCCCGACAGATTTTCCCGAAGCAGTCCAAAGCATATGGCTGCGTTCTTCCCGTTCGGAATGGGCGCCAGAATCTGCGTCGGACAAAACCTGGCTTTGGTCGAGGCTAAGGTTGTCCTGGCGGTCATCCTCCGGCAGTACTCTTTCGCGATTTCGCCGTCTTATGCTCATACTCCGATGCAAGCTTTAACTCTGCAGCCTCAGTATGGTGCCCAGATTATCTTCTCCAAGATACAAAATTGATGATGAGGAATGTTATGGGTATCTGTTCCAATACTGTTTGCGCATCAATATAACGTTGTATGGGCTTTGAAAGATTAAGAACATTATACATAACAAATGTGAGGCAGTATGTAATCACGTTTTTTCTCGGGCACAGCCATTGATACTCCGTAGTTTGATTTTGGAGCCAAATTCATCTCATTTCAAATCATTAGATTCTATAATAAGTGGTACATACAATTGCACAAATTCTGATTTTAGACCGATTAATCGTTGAACGGAGTCATTTTTATAATCAGTATGACTAGCATGGTTATTTCATATTTATATTTATTTATTACACAGAGTTACATAGAGTTATGAAACCTTTTAAAAATAAATTTCAACATATAAGATGAAGAATTGGCGAATGAGTTGTGGTTGTAGTAGGTGAAATGTTACTCAAACCCAGAGGTATCTGATTCTCCCAAAATGTGTTGAGACAGAGCAGTTGACTGGACATCTAGAGTTATAGTAATGTTTCGTCATGGGTTGTGTAACCGGTACCAAATCAAAGCAAATTCCGAATAAACTTCGTAGTCGAAGAGACCCAAACTACCAACTGTCCCTAAATAATCGCTCATGATAAAAAAAAAGTTGGGATACATGGACGGATAGGAGAGTTGCATGAAAATAGTCACATTTAAAGAGTGCACCTAACACAACCATTATTCCCTAATTATAAACGTAAAACTTAGAGTAAGTGCTAAAATTACCAAGACTTCATACTGAAAGTGTCAATATAACCCTGTAAAATCAGAAAGTGTCAAAATGATCCTAACTTTATGAAGTATGCGCCAATATAACCTTGAGAGGCGTTGACTCTAATTGTCAATGCCAAAATTGGCCGATTTTATAGCAAATGATGATTATGCTCTTGAATTTTAAATAAAAAAAAATAAAAAAGACAAATCTCTGTAATTTGGCCCTTCTTCTCTGCTCGAAGGAGCACGTCCAATCAACACTCACAGTAATATCAAAGGGTTAAAATCAAAGGATTATTGTGAGTGGAAGTATGCACGCCGAGTCAACATTCACACGCGCTGAAACTTTCCAGAACCTAGCAATTGACCCGGCTTCTGGACTCACATCTGGACCCCAGAGTCTGACGTACCAATCATCATCGAGCAGATGCGGAAGATGAGGTTCACGGAGCGGTGACGAGAGGGGTGTGGATCAGTCGGCGTTGCCATGCTCGTCGCCGCCGCCTTGGATTCTAAACCCTAGGTAACAATCGGATTTTTTTGAGATTTTTTCCATCAACGAACTGGGTGGGAGATGTGGCGGTGATGGTGGGTGGCACTGGCTAGGCGGGAGAGGTGGCGGGGATGGCTGAAGGTGGTGGTGGGTGGCGGGAGTAGTGGATATTGGTCGGGGGTGGTGGATATTGATGGCGGGGTGGAGGAGCTTGGCAGCTGGGGTGGTGGAGCTTATGTGGTGGTGGCTGGTGGCGGGAGAGTGTGGTGGTGGCTGGCGGCATTGAAGGGTAAAATGGGAAAATAATAAAGCTAAAATGGTCGAGTGTATATTAGTCATTTCGAGTCTAGTCAATAGGAGAATTTGTTAGTCAATGTCAGAATATGGCCTGAAGGTTATATCGGCACAATTCATCATAAAGTTGGGGTTAGTTCAGCACTTTTTAATTTTACAGGATTATATTGACACTTTCAGCATAAAGGTAGGGTTAGAAAAACATTTTACCCTAAAACTTATTTGTGTCCCGTGCTAAAATAATGTTAACTTTAGTCCAAAATAACCTAACTTATTGATATATGTGTCAATCTATCACCGAGCATTATTGACTTCGATTGCCAAGGGGAATTTTGGCAGAACTGTAATGAAATAATCATTTTGCTCCTGAATTTTAAAATGGAATTGCCATAAAAGCCATATTTCTTCTTCTTCTTCCCCGTCCCTTTATCCATTGCAAGCTTCAAGAACAATTTACTAACTCAAGAGCTGGCTATCTCGAGTCGCTTCCCTTTCGATAACATCACGCAAGTTTTCCACCGGCAGTGGCAAAATCACCCTAAATGGATACGCAAAATCACTAACGGTCGGAGATCAGGAGGTGAGTGGTGTGACGACAACGCCTCTTGCTCTTTCGGCACCGAGTTTGTTAACGCCACAACTTGAGTGTCGTTAGGCACCTGCGGTGGAGGTGCTGAGGTCTCCGGCATTGACTTTGACGGGGTTTGGCTTGTCCGTGGAGAGGGCGCCATCGAGCTCGCTAGTGGGGTTACTTGCTTGGCAAGGACGAACGGAGGAGAAGAGCTTTGGCGGGTGATGTGATGGGCCATAGTGGTGGAGGACGGTGGTTGGGGAGTGGTGGCTGGTGGTGGTGACTGGTGGTGGGAGGTGGTGGCTGGGGCGGGATGAAGTGGTTATAGTGGCTGGAAGAAATAGCTGTGGTGGTGATGGGCGGTGGCTTAGTGAGGGGGGTTTGAAAAAGAAGAAACGAGGTAAATGGGGAACTAGAATTCAGCTCAAGGATAAGGGGGTATTTTTGCCATTTCATATACGGTCAACACCCAATTCATTTTGTCAACTCCGAAAATAGGCCAAAAAGTTATAATTGCACATTTTGTCATAAATTTAGGATTATTTTTATATTTTCTCACTATACATGGTTATATTGAAACTTTTAACTTAAAGCTAGGGTTAAAAGTGTAAAAAATCCAAATAATTTTAAATCTAGACATAAGACAAAAATGTTAGTTTAAAAGAGTTCGTCTCTTGAGATACGGTTTTTCCATAAGTTATGAAAAAATCAAGTTTTAAAGTGCATATTAAAAGAAATAGAGGTAAAATTTTTGGGTTGTATAAATCGAGTTATAAACATTTTAACTGCTACACGCTGCATAATAAATTTTTAATATTACAACTAAATATTTTACCTTTTATTATTATAATTAAACATCACCGTTCCCAAGATTTTACCATTTTAAAATGATCTGCTACTTTTGTCCCGTTCCATGGCCCACAATATTTATGGATAGTTGAAAATGCTCTAAAACTAGTGTGATACTACTAAATTTATAATTAATGACCTAAGGGCCTTGGTTACCCTATTGTCCCATTTCTATCTTTCGATTTAACTATTTATTTAGTTAAATTTTTTTATTTTAACTCTAAATTTAATTGATATATAATCATAAATATTAGTGCGTGATACACTGTTAAATTTGTTATAATATATATTTTCAAAATATTAAATTTTTACAACTTTATTTATCCTTAATGAAATATATTAATGATCAAATATTTTTTAAATCAACTATTAAATGTGAAAAGGTGAATCTTGAATTGAGACGAGAGGAGTAGTTGGCATCGGTGATTCTCGAAGCATAAAAACAAATAACTCATGCTTCTTGTTTCTTCATTACCACTATACATAGTAATTAGCCGCGGGTGTACTGGCGGGGGCTTCAACCCTCGCTAGAAAAAAAATTGTTGGGAATAATTTTGAAAATCCCCGTTGAAAATTTTTTTTGTAGAGTAGTTTTCAAAGTTTTTTTCCTACCAGCCCCGTCATATATTTTCTCCTACCAGTCCCGTCATTTATATTTTCTAGCTCTGGCCTTGCATATGATGGAGGGTTTCCAGCATTATTCCTCGTATTTTATTGTAAAGATTCTCATCCAAACAACATGTTGATTAGGGGTGGCGAATGGGCGGACGGGTCAAATATGGGTTGGGTAATATGGGTAATGAAAAAATATGGATATGACTCGTTTGACCCATTTTATGATGGGTAAAAAATGGGTTGGGTCAAAACGGGCCGGGTTAAACCCGCTCACCTGCGGTTAAAAATCATTTAACTCGCGGGTTGATAATGGGTAAACTCGTGGGTTTCAACCCATTTATACATTTTAATGAGCTGCCAAATTCACCTATCTCCACAAATTAGTTTTGTTCTTCGACCTGATCGATTAAATCGTTGTTTTCATGATAATAACTCGATTTGGTGTTCATGTTGATGTATTGTTATCGATATGCTTTGTTTAGATCGTGTGTTCGTAATTTTGTTTGTGGTTTTATTTTAGGGTTTATATTAGTTTGGATTCGTCAGATCTGCATTTTTCAAGGTGTTTACAGTTTGGACAACATAAATTGTGGTCGGATCAAGGGGTGTTATATCTGTAGAAGATCCCTGTTTGGAGCAGTGATATTGATGCGTGATATGCTCCTCTCTGCCAAGTGGTCATGATTTTTGCGGGAAGCAAGTTAATATCTTCGAGGGCAATTTTATAGTTTTTTATTGGATATCTGATAATAGTTAGACGAACAGTCTAGTTGACATGTAATTTAGATATCCTTGCAATATAGAAGTATTAGGTATTGCTAGAGGCTAGTTAGGTTGGATGTCAATTCCACTCATTGTAATATTCACTGGGCATTTTTCCAGCATATTGGAATGAATGATTGATTTTTCAAAAAAATAAAATAAAATCTTACGGCGGGAGAATGTTAGAACAATTAAAATTGACATGCCTTAATATACTCGTAAGTGCATTGCAACATTGACGATTCAGGAGAATAGCTTCATAAATATGTTTGCCTGACATCGAACTAAAAGCCTACACAGAGAAGAAACATTCTCTATCTGCAACTCCCAACATATGTGTGAGTCCAACTATCGTGCCATTTGAGTATTCAACCTACAAATCCAACCCGTTCGACCCATATTATTTAATTATCCATTTAACTCATTACTCATATTACCCATATCCACTCGGGGTTTAAGAATAAACAACCCACTTGACCCGTGAGTTGCGGGTCTATTTGTGCCACCCCTAATATTGATGAGGGAAGCTGAGAAGAGAAGAAGAGAGGTGAAGTGTCACTGCGTCGATAATTTTTAATTTTATTATTATTGTTTATTTGTTTAGTTTAAATCAATCTCTAACTACTTTAATCACAAACTAATCAGCGATGATGTGCAAGTGCAACACATCAATATAAAATAAAAGTAAACACGCATAAGTACTCTTTCCGCCTCATCTCAAATTGCACACGTTGATTTTATCAGTTGAATCAAAGAAATTTTAATTATTAATATATTTTATTAGATTCCGTCTCCTGCGATACTATCTCATGGTGAGACCAAGGAATAGAGGGAAAATAGCAAAAGAGCGAATCAAATTAGGGGCAGAATGTGAAATACTTTGAACTCGGGATCTACTATGAAAATCGCAAAAAATATAAGGACCAAACAACAAATGAACAAAAAAAATAACGCCTGCTCAGTGCTCATCACCTTCTTCACGCCTCCTCCACCGTCGATGCCTGGTCTGCTCCGCCATCATCGCCCCGCTTCCTCAAACGGCGTGTGAAACCTATCTCTGAAATCGGAAACCTATCTCTGAAACCTTTAATTGCCGAAAACCTTCGATTGCAACGTTCATCATCGCTTTGCAGAACACCGACACTGGGTTCGCGAAAGCTGCCATGCTTCTCTCAAAGCTCCATTCCATTGTGTGAGGCCATTAATCTGTTCATGAATGGAATTGCCCTTCTATTGTTTGTATTGAGTGTATTTTGTAAAAATGCTTAGCGACCTCACACAATGGAATGGAGCTTTTGGTTTACAGTTGATTGAGTTAAGAGGGAGATCAGGAGGAGGAGAATATGTTCGGGACGAAGAAAGGCACAAACATGAACAGTACAGCGGTTGAGAGTGTTGGAAAATGATGGTTAAAAGGTTGAAATTCGTCAACTTTTTGGGCTTCGTTTAGAGTGGGACCCGAACGGATTTTGGGTCAATGGATGTCATTTTTGGGTTCTCCTCCGCGAGTACTATAAACTCGACTATTTAAACTCTCAAAACGGATCAAGGGTGAATGAGATATGAATGTTTTAATTTCACTCTTGAAAGAGGAAAAAAATGGGCGAAAATTGGCCCAGGTAATTTTCTCTGGACTGTCCAAAATGCGTATGGATCGCATGGAAGTCTTATGAAGGCCCAACCGCATAGTATATATGGAATTACTTGTGTGTAATTCTTAAGAGATAATCACAAAATACTTCCATATTTTGTGAGATATCTTGTCTTAAATAAATATGCGGTTTACCATGTTTAATATGATGAAGAATATTTGTACAAATATTTCTTCCTTTTCCAGCAGATATGATTCGAGTATTCATGGAATGTCTCGGATTTGGTGAGTTGGTGATTGGAGAATATTCTTCTCTAATTACAGAAAATCAGAATATCATGTTTCCATGATTAGGGTCTCTTAGAGTAGTATAAATAGAGCCTCTAAGTCAGTCAGAAAATTCGCACCATTCTCAAGTTCCTCATTTATTCTAAACTTGAGTCTTCTGTCTGTCTTTCTCGAAGTTTCCATTTGGTGCTCTGTCAAGGTGATAGTCCTTCGGGCCTTGCGTGAATCCCAGGTAACTCTTACGTGTTAATTGTTACCTGCGATGGTTTTATCCTAGGGAACGATGTCCACGTTGGGACTCATTCGTTTCAAGGGCAGCGAGTGTTACTCGTGACTCCATCATTACTTGAAACACGATTTATGCTTTGATTATTTGTAATTAAAGCGTTTCGATTGTATGCTTGAATAATTAATAAAAGTTTATTATTCTTGCATATGTTAATTGCTCGTTCAATTTTGTTGTTCAATTTTTCGCATGATATAATCAATATATGTCTAACAGTCTTGAAACGAATGATATTTGTTGATTTATATTGATTAGAAGATTACATGTTTGCGTAAACACACATATATATATATATATATATATATATATATATATATATATCAATGCATGTTTGGTTTAAATATGCATGCATAATATGCATACGGATATAAATATTTGCATGTTTGGTGATTAATCTTCAAATGGATACCATATGATAGTATGCGATATTTTATTTGTAATCCGAAACTCTTGCATGCCATATTTATTTGCCATCTATTTGGATGCTATACCGTGCATGCCACTTTATGGAAATTGTATGTGTGCAAAAATATGCATGCTAATGGTTTTGGTTATTTACAACAAAATCACATTGAGCAATTTGTTATGTATAATTATTTAAAATATTATACTACGATATTAGATGTGTACATATATTTAACGAAGAATGATTTTTTGTATGTACACATTGGTGAATCCGAGTATACACGATTGTATCTATTGGAAGGAAAACTTGGCATAGAGATACAACAGGATTTGCTTGGCAAAATGAAAGAATCAAGAGTGTAACCACGGTTTTGCAAACTATGGTACGTATACACGTTAATTAATGTGAATCATGGCATATGCTATATATACATATATTGCTTGGATTATATTTGATAACCATTTGCGTGAATCTGGATGTGAACAAGACTTTGTTACAAAGAGTGTTATGTGAATAATATTTGTACATATATGTCCAGTACACTAAGGCTATCGAATTTGATAGTAAATGAATTTGGTTATATTAATCCCTTAATTATGTGGGAAAATGAGTTGAGCATGTATGTTAAATTACATGGCGCAATTATGGAAATATGCTAATTCCGTGATATTCATGCTTATGAGATTAAATGTTGATGTGGTAAGAAATCATATTTGATTCTTTGCATGAAAGTTTGAATTAAATTTACGGAAAAAAAAATGCCATGAGTTTAGAATATGGGATCAGACATTATTATTCAATTACATGAAAGCAGTACATATATTTGGAAATTATGAGACATGTTTAATTTTCGAAGCCCTTGAAATGTTAGAGTATTTGCTTAAAACTTAATCAAATGTTGAAATACCTATTTTGCATGGTATAATAATTTGGTGATGTGGGCTGCTCAGGTTGGTTAAGGATTTAAACCATATTTGTGTGAGAATGTGCTACTAGTGATTCATGACTTTTATCTGTTTGGTCTGAGAATCGCATGCAATAAAATGGTAAACTTCATTTGCACTTAAACATGACATCTCTAGGCAAGAGTGTAATATATTCGTGCATGAATGAAGTATGTGACATTGGGTTATTTGATCCATGATGTATTCTCGTTCATTTAGGGGCTTGATTTAGCTGCATATACAAAAATTTTAGATCTATGTTGTGTCTAAAATTGGGTTATGCTTTTATATGCTATGATTATATTAATTGTTTGGGAAAGTGCCCTTTTGATGCAATGAAAGGTTTGAGAAGGCTTGTCCCAATAATTGGCTATCTTGATTGATCATTTACGAGCATATGGCTCACGAGTGACAATTGTTAGATTGTACAGATAGAGCATATGGGCTCGAAGTTCGGCATATTCTGGTTATTTTGTATGACCTGAAAAATGTGAACATGAAGACATTAGTTTACGACTATGTCTAGGGTATTGGTTCTTGTGAACCATGGTATAAACCCTAAAACATGAGTTATCATGACTATGCTAAAAACCTTTGATTATTTGTAATCAAAGAATTGAGGGGAAAATCTCAAGAATTTGGTTGAGAAAACTAAGAATCCCGAGAATGGGAATCCCGAGACTTTTGGTCAAGTCTCTTGATTTATGGTTGAAAAATCTAAGAATCATGAGATAGGGAATTCCAAGACAGTTGGTCAATTCTCTAGATTTTTGGTTGGAAAGCCTTAGAATTCTGAGATGAGGAATCCTAAGACATTTAGTCTAGAAACCCCAAGACACGAGGTTTTGAGAAACTTAACACGTGTGGGGATGTTTAATAAAACCAGCCCAATGTGGGGGGTAGACGAAAATCTAAAAATTCAACGACCATATGAATTTTGATAGGTACTTGAGATGAAAAAGTCACCACGAGAGATTTGAATCAGGTTGATCAAGTCGGGAGGACTTTAACTCGAACCAAAAGGGTAAACTCGAAATTGAGTCTAACAATGCACTCAAACTTGAGTCGAGCAATAGACTTGAATGTGTTTCGAGCATAAAGACACTCAAGTTTTATTTGAGTAGTTTGAAAGTAAAGTTCAGTTGTACTGAAACTTGGCTTTAAAATGGGCATGAAATTGTGTGGAGTTAGTAAACTCACACTGTAGTGAGAGTTAATCGAATCCTCGATTGATTGATACTACATCGGTTGTGGTATTGGTCATGCGAGGAAGAACGATTAATTGGGATTGGAAAGTTTAGTTATCTCTAATTCCAAGGGAGTTGAAGGAATAAGAGAGACTTTCACGATAAAAGATCAATACATGAAGGTGTTTTGATTGCTGAAAGGATCTAGCCCTAAAAGAAATTTCATGGGTAAGAACCTAGTGTTTGATTCATTATTGAACACACAGACTTTTAGTAAGTTGGGTTTGTATATTAACGAAACCACTTACGTGATGCACAGAAAACATATGAGGTTATCTGTGACCATGATGTGAGTACATAGAATCCTATGGGAATGTGATTCACAATGTAGACATTTGCAAGGTCATTTGGTGATTGAAGGAAATTGCTAGAAATGATCAAGCGTTGTGGGGGAGCCTTTAAGTTGGCTGGCGATCTTTTAAATAAGATACCCCAAGAAGGAGGAAAATAAAGCTCCTCATAGAGCCATCCTAAAAGTTCTTTCGAATGTGTGGGTTGGCATATTGCGAATGTAGTAAAAGGAATACTTAAATAGTATCTTTACTAGATATGCACAATGTTGAAGTGCTATCAATTTCTTGAAATTCACAAGAAATATTATGCAGAAACTAGAAATATATCTTGATGGAAAGTGTATTTTGTGGAAGTTTCTGTTAAAGATCTTGATTTATCTTAAATGGACTTAAGAGTCAATAGATGAAATCATTAAGGATCAGGGATAAACCAACGAAGGAAACGAGATTCCATGAAATAATTTTTGTGGAAAGTGGTGATCAATAGAGATTGATCTACCATGAATGCAAATCACTAGAGTACTAGTAGATTTGAACAATTAGTAAGTATATTTGTGTACTTGATGGGTGTTCTCTAGACGTGAGAATGAGTCCAAGGGTGATGGTATTTGCTATCAAAGCTTTGTGAAAGCTAGAAGTACATCTAATGGACCTAAATGGTTATTTGGAGATTTAGATATTAAAATCTGAATGGAGCAAAATGATAAGCTCAATGCTCCTAAATGATCCATCATGTGACCAAACTAATTGATGTAGCCAATGATATTAAATCAATGAGTTTGATGAAGGCAGATATTCTAAGAAAATGACCATGTCATTTATGTCTTTGAATTGATGGTTTTCTCATTGATAGAAAAATTGATACGATGATTGAGTCTCTTGGAGATATGTCGTATTCAATGGAATGACTCTAAACATTATGAGTTACCTTTTATTGTAAAGGTGAGGTGTCTCTTAAAAAGAGAACTCAAGAGTCATTGATAGTCTGTTGTACTTATTAAAGTGAACATTAGACAATTTCTTACAATGGATAGTAAGATGATACACGAGTAATCTAGAAAAGATCACTGGAAACTAGCTGTGTGTGAGACTCGTGGATATGGCTTGAGTTGTGTAGAGAAATGGTTCTCTCTTGCTAGATTCGTAGAGGAATCTAAGTCCATTGTGTTGGAAAAAAATTGGGAAAGATATACCCTAGGATAACCAAAGCATTTTTATGCGTATTGGTGTAGCGTAAAGCTTGTAGCTTAAAGCCATATTGATGATGGTGTGTCGACATAGACACTTTACCATTGGACGACTACTCTCTATGAGAATTATCGATATTGACTACGTAAGGTCAATATGATAAGAGTTGTTATTCTTTGACGAAAGGATTCAATCGATTTCTTGACGAAGAAATTGAATCGAGAGTTAGTTGAGAACTCATCGAAAGGAATATGACTAAGTCCAATAAATGGTGGGTTACGTACGTGGACACCCAACCTATGTGACTGGAGATCCCAAGATCTAGGTTCAAAGGGACAACTAAACTACAAAGACCCATCGCGATCACTGTGGGGGTTTCATACCTCCTGTCTTATTCCTATGATGAAGAAACAGTGATGTGAATGGAGGTTAAGCATTAAATTGCTTTTAATGATTCAAGGCATCGAGTATGTAGTACTCGAAAGAGCGCAATAGTTTGCGGAACTGCTCTTACGCCAAGAATCACCTATGTAAGCGAGAAGTGTGGCCGCTTCGAAAGGGAATTGTTGGGACGCAATTCTTTAGAAACCTTACAGAACTAGGCGTGTGCCATGGCCTGATTAATGGACACAACCGAGGAAAGCGCAAGGGCTAGGAAAGATGTCTGTGGGAAGTGCATTGTCGTTCACACAAGCGGTTGGGGAAGTTCAAGGACATCGCGTCTACTTCCTAACTAGTGGGCTAAGTGTACTCTCTCAAGGGAAAGTTCAAAGGGTGACACCTACTTATCCTATGCAGCATCTATGCCGTCGAAATGAATATATCACCAAGTCAAACTCTGTGTCTGACGTGATTGTTCTGATTCCTACATCAATATCTATTCATGTGGGGGATTGTTGGAAAATGATGGTTAAAAGGTTGAAATTCGTCAACTTTTTGGGCTTCGTTTAGAGTGGGACCCGAACGGATTTTGGGTCAATGGATGTCATTTTTGGGTTCTCCTCCACGAGTACTATAAAATCGACTATTTAAACTCTCAAAACGGATCAAGGGTGAATGAGATATGAATGTTTTAATTTCACTCTTGAAAGAGGAAAAAAATGGGCGAAAATTGGCCCAGGTAATTTTCTCTGGACTGTCCAAAATGCGTATGGATCGCATGGAAGTCTTATGAAGGCCCAACCGCATAGTATATATGGAATTACTTGTGTGTAATTCTTAAGAGATAAGAACAAAATACTTCCATATTTTGTGAGATATCTTGTCTTAAATAAATATGCGGTTTACCATGTTTAATATGATGAAGAATATTTGTACAAATATTTCTTCCTTTTCCAGCAGATATGATTTGAGTATTCATGGAATGTCTCGGATTTGGTGAGTTGGTGATTGGAGAATATTCTTCTCTAATTACAGAAAATCAGAACATCATGTTTCCATGATTAGGGTCTCTTAGAGTAGTATAAATAGAGCCTCTAAGTCAGTCAGAAAATTCGCACCATTCTCAAGTTCCTCATTTATTCTAAACTTGAGTCTTCTGTCTGTCTTTCTCGAAGTTTCCATTTGGTGCTCTGTCGAGGTGATAGTCCTTCGGGCCTTGCGTGAATCCCAGGTAACTCTTACGTGTTAATTATTACCTGCGATGGTTTTATCCTAGGGAACGATGTCCACGACGGGACTCATTCGTTTCAAGGGCAGCGAGTGTTACTCGTGACTCCATTATTACTTGAAACATGATTTATGCTTTGATTATTTGTAATTAAAGCGTTTCGATTGTATGCTTGAATAATTAATAAAGGTTTATTATTCTTGCATATGTTAATTGCTCGTTCAATTTTGTTGTTTAATTTTTCGCATGATATAATCAATATATGTCCAACAGTCTTGAAACGAATGATATTTGTTGATTTATATTGATTATAAGATTACATGTTTGCGTAAACATATATATATATATATATATATATATATATATATATATATATCAATGCATGTTTGGTTTAAATATGCATGCATAATATGCATACGGATATAAATATTTGCATGTTTGGTGATTAATCTTCAAATGGATACCATATGATAGTATGCGATATTTTATTTGTAATCCGAAACTCTTGCATGCCATATTTATTTGCCATCTATTTGGATGCTATACCGTGCATGCCACTTTATGGAAATTGTATGTGTGCAAAAATATGCATGCTAATGGTTTTGGTTACTTACAACAAAATCACATTGAGCAATTTGTTATGTATAATTATTTAAAATATTATACTACGATACTATCTCATGGTGAGACCAAGGAATAGAGGGAAAATAGCAAAAGAGCGAATCAAATTAGGGGCAGAATGTGAAATACTTTGAACTCGGGATCTACTATGAAAATCGCAAAAAATATAGGGACCAAACAACAAATGAACAAAAAAAATAACGCCTGCTCAGTGCTCATCACCTTCTTCACGCCTCCTCCACCATCGACGCCTGGTCTGCTCCGCCATCATCGCCCCGCTTCCTCAAACGGCGTGTGAAACCTACCTCTGAAATCGGAAACCTATCTATGAAACCTTTAATTGCCGAAAACCTTCGATTGCAACGTTCATCATCGCTTTGCAGAACACCGGCGCTGGGTTCGCGAAAGCTGCCATGCTTCTCTCAAAGCTCCATTCCATTGTGTGAGGCCATTAATCTGTTCATGAATGGAATTGCCCTTCTATTGTTTGTATTGAGTATATTTTGTAAAAATGCTTAGCGACCTCACACAATGGAATGGAGCTTTTGGTTTACAGTTGATTGAGGTAAGAGGGAGATCAGGAGGAAGAGAATATGTTCGGGACGAAGAAAGGCACAGACATGAACAGTACAGCGGTTGAGAGCAGTAGGGGTATGTCCGTTCAGGGAGACTCCGACCTCGTTCTCACCACAGATGCCAAACCCAGGCTTAGTTAAATAATGGAGGTTGGTTACAAATATGTTCATAAGTGGAATTCTGGCTTTTGTAAAGGGACAAAATCTTAGAAAACACCGTCTTTCCATAAACTTATGAAAAGATGAGGTTTAATTAAAATAATAAAAGGTAAAAGATCCTAGTTGCAATATTAAAAAATGATTATACAACATGTAGTAGTTATAAAGTTTATAACCCGATTCATGCAATTCGAAAATTTTATCTTCATTTCTTTTAATTTACACTTTAAACCTTGATCTTTCCATGACTTATGGAAAAATTATCTTTTAAAAAACAAACTCCTGTAAATAAGTGAAATTCTGTCCATCGCCTTGCAATGTGTTCATCTGTTTAATTACTGTACTAATATGGTTACAACCTTATTAGCGTTTTGCAAATCTGCTCATCGCCTTCGTAATCATATTGTATTAACGAGGTTGGTTACATAGAGTTTTACATATCCTTCTCATATATTCATACACACACAATTGTCATGCTTTTGATTTCTGAGCATATTATACAGTAGTAAAAATAGATATCGATCAAACCTGTAAAGTCAAGAGATTTGTATTGAATATTTAATTGGCAATTTTGTGAACATATTTAGAAACGAAAAACTTTCCATGTTGGAACATGCGAAAACAACATATTTATACCAAGAATTTTTATGGAAAAAGAAGACAGAATATTATGGTATTTGTGAGTTATGGAAATTTGTATATTCTGCTATATATCAGGCGTATGAAGCATGGTTAATTTATGGAAAATTCCTACATATATGGAGATGAGATTTGCGAATATATGAGATATATGGTGATAAGGAAAATCTCTTTATTTATGGGATTTGGATATGCTTCAAGAAGCAGATTTGGAATAGGAATATTGTGGAGATAATCAAGGAGTATTCCGATCTGCTCAGGGATATAAAAGGGGACAAATACGGCTGCATTGTCCACGGATTTTAATAAAGAAAAATCTGCACACAGATTTTTTATACTTTCGAGAGAATTGCAAAGAGACAAATTTCTATGTTCCAACATACTTGACCAGCTGTTCAAAGTTCAGAATCATATGCCTTAATTCCTCGGGAGGAGGAGATCTAGCGTCGACAAGTTTCGAGGTCAGAGGGAGTCTGATCAAGGCGGATTGGTAGCAAGGGGAGCTTGCAAAATTCACACGTTATAGTTAGTAAAGATAAGTATTCTGTATGATGTACTTTGTACTGTTTCTTTCTAATTAGTGGATTCATTCTGAACTGGGTAAAGCCCCGCAGATGTAGGTAGATTTCACCGAACTGCGTAACCAAGTCTTGTGTCGTTAATGTTTTAATGTATTGCATACTTGGTTAGATAGGCCATGTTGGAACATACTAATAAGGATTAGAAAATTTCGGTAAAACCAAATTTTAAAACCAAATTTCAAAACCAAAAATAAATATCATCATATAAAAATTCTATATCGTCAAATTTAATAATATATTAAAATAGATATCAAACTAAAATAGTCAAACATCTAATAAATATACTAAAAAAATACACATAGCATTTTAAATAATTAAACATTAAATAAATATAATCAAACATCAAATAAAAATTCCTAACATATCTAAAAATTCCTAACATATCTAAAAATCTAAAAATGTAAACTTAACCCTAACAGAGGCGGCAGAAGAGAGCTTTGACGGCGGAGGAGATCTTCAGCGGCAGAGGCCCAGCGGTGGTGGCGATGTCCAGTGGAGTTGGCGTGGCCCAAATTTGGAGACGCTACCCGAAAGTGGTGGCGAGGCCTGGCGGCGAGGCCCGGCGGAGGGGACATGGCCCTGAGGTGATGGCGCGGCCCTGCGGTGGAGACGCTGCCCGGCGGTGGTGAAACCACCTGCGCAGCCTGACGGTGGTGAGATCAAGGCGCGTTGAAGGGCTCTGATGGAGTCTGGTAGTGAGAGCAAGGTGCAGCGGACTCTGGTGGTGAGAGCAAGGTGTAACGAAGGGCTCCGGTGGTGAGGGCTCCAGCGGGAGTGAAGGACGTCGACGGTAGGGAGAGGGATAGAGGTGGCCGGTGGTAAAAGGAGGTAGAGAGTTAGAAATTTTTTTGTAAGGGAGGGAGGGAGAGAGGGAGCCGTGTGCTACTATGTGAAAGGGAAGGAGGAGTTAGAAAAAAAATTCTGTCATGGAACTAGGGTTTCTATGTTTATAGAGGATCATTAAAGACACCCAATAGAAGACGGTTCTTCAATAGAACCGCCTTCTATTGATGTGAATCAAAAGCGCGAAAGTATATCCTAACCTCATTTGATCCTCAATAGAAGGCGGGTTCACAAAATATACACAAAACTGCCTTCTATTGGTATCTTTAATGAGCTTTTCTCTGCTAGTATTTGATTCTCATTCCATTTGATTGTCCGAGTTTTGGGAAATCATACCCTAATGTCCTGAACTAATAGTGAAATTTCATGAAACATAAACCCTTTTAGCAGTATTAATTATATTAAAGGAAAAGTCAAAACTGAAACTGAGTAACATAAAAACCAACTTAATGTAAACAAAAACAAGAATCCAAACATTTGGTGATTTGTGATTGAAATTAGGTTGATAATATGCTCTCAAGTCTCTTGTAAAACTTAAAAAGTCAGACATACTAGAGTTATCATTAATAATACTCCTTTCAGCCAAAGCCTGGTCCTAAAAGATACTACTTCCTCCATTTCACGATTAATGACACACTTTTTAATTTAAAATACATTTTTTATACGGATAATTTCTAATTATGATAAGTTTGAGATTATTACATTAATTTATTTTACTTTTTCTTCTTTCAATTCAATTTCATCCGTTCATTTAACATCTCTTAAATTCTAACACCAAAAAATGGTGTACCGCTATTAGAGAAATAGAGGGAGTATTATTTTCATCCTATTTCAATTGAATTAAATTAAGTTAAATTAAAATAATTATAATAGAATAGATTAATGCTCCGTATATAATTTTCACATATACAGAAGAAGTCTATAGGATTTAGGCTGTGTTCTTCTGAACTTGTTTTTCTGCATAATTGAATGAATTAAAATATAATTAAATATTATAAAATAAGAACAATATACCAAAAATAAGTTAAACACTATTCCATCCGTCCCACCTGAAATTTCACTCTTGCTTTTTTGAAACTACCCCCCTATCAAAGTTTAATCACATATTTGAATAGATATCTGAATAACAATATTATCGTATGATATTGTTCAATTTGTCGTAACAAGTAGTTTCTAAATATTAATTTTAAATTGACTGAAGTGTATATATAACCCTACATAATTCACATGAGTGCAAACATAACCCTCTGATAATTTAAGGTTCAAATATAACCCTACCTAGCTAGTGTATGTGCAAATATAACCTTTTCCGACAGTTTGAGGCCGGATTATGATTTACCCCTGGTTTTCCAAACCCTTTCTCCTTCCCTTTCGTACACTCTCCACAGTTTCAACAACAAGACCAAATCTCCAAACGACGTTCTACTCTGCCCCTACGCCACCGCCAAGCAAGGTACTACCACCGCTCCACTCCGATCAAGGTCCTGCGCAACACCTCAGGCGAGTCCACACCGACGAGAGAAGGACGCTACACCGCCGTTCTACTCTACCCCTATGCCACCGAACGTTGTTCCATTCCGACCAAGAAAGTCCTATGCCACCTTACGCTACACCGACGGCGGGCAAAGCTTCGACGGAGGACAAAAATGTAGTTTTAAGGTGCCGAATGTGGGGTTAAGTTGAGTGGTAGCATCGGCGGCCAATCGGGTTTGGAAGCCCTAGCGGCTGGATTGGTAGTTGAGGGTGGTGGGGTGAAGCCCTAGCGGCGGCATGGGTGGTGGGGGAGGTGGCAACGGCGGCGGCAGAGCCATGGGGACAAAGGTGGTGGAAGCACGAAGGCGAGGTGACAGGAGCAGAGGGCAGTTTTGTCTTTCAAATGTTGTATTAGGCTGAAAGGGCATTTTGATCATTTCCGGTCGGTCAATGGCCAAAAAGGGCTAGTCAATGACGTGATATAGTCTTTAGGGTTATATTTGCTCTTATGTAAAGTAGTTAGGGTAATTTTTACATTAAAAATTATCTCAGGATTATATGTGCACATACTGAAGTATATAGGGTTATATTTGTATATATCCCCCTTTTATATATTATTTTTATACATAAGTAAACATATTAACGATCAAACATATTTTTTGAATAACGTGCTAATAATTACAGTGCAATTTCAATTGGAACAGAGGTAGAATATAAATTTTAGAGTGCAATCAACTCAACAATATGCCTTTTCTCAGTTTCTCCTCACATTACTATAAAAAGGTAACCATTTTCTTACTCCCTCCGTCCTAAGGGAACTTGCAGAGAGAGAAAATTCTCTTATTAATTTCATTGACTTGAAAAGTTTAAAATGTCCTTGTTTTCCATCTCTTCTTCTCCAGTCCGAAATCTGCAACACTGCAAATTTGCCCCTCCATAATCGAGCACCTCCCAATCTTGCTCATCTCCACCACCTCGTCCTCCTCCGCCCAATCATTTTCAAGAGGATTTCAACCTGAAACTTTGTATTCTCTCTACCATATTAAATTGCATATGTTCAATTTATCATTTGATAATGTTAAACTTTAATTATACATTCAAATAAATATATAAATAAAAAATATTATTGTATATAATATTACAATATTAATTTATCGTATGAACTATTTTTGTGTTTTTATTATACCTAGTTAAATATATTAATAGTCAAACATATTTATTCAAAATGATGGGAGTATATTTGGAAGCTAGAGATTAAAGATACAATTTTTTTCTTTTTATTTTTATAATACTCTTATATTATTATGAAATATTTTTAGTTAATCTATTTATTGGACATAACACATTTTAATTAAGTTTAGTTGTTTTTAAAATTTTTTTAAGTTTTTCAAGGTTTTCTATACCGCCTTCCACTATAAAAAAATTTCCACTAGTGACACATATTTTGTGATAGGTAAGGAAATGTCACAATTTTTGCTCCACCTTCAAGTTTCACTAAATATTTCTGACACGTGTAACTAAACTGACTTACTACATCAATTTGCATCACAAAATGTAATGACACTTCTAATTAAACTGCATCTTAAAGTGTCACAAAAATATAACGATATTTCAACGTGTCACAATATTTTAATGACATACTAAATAGACGTACTTCATTTTTAAATTCCCAGAAACCGCACGATTATATAGCCAAAGAGAATATGTAAATATAGATATTCCCTACTTTTCATACCATGGGAAATCCACTCGGACGAAGGATGCATTTGAGTGTCACGAATACTCTAAAAAGCATCACATGTTGACTTAATGCTGACTCACTTAACCACCTAATAGTATGGGCAAATTAATTGAAAATATTTCGTAATAATATGAAAATGTTTTGAAAATAAAAGAAAAACGAAACAAAGATCGATTATGAGTACTGCACATAAATGTCATTTTCTCGACAATCAATAGCACAAAAACAAATCCCGCATGCTTGCGGCTGCTTAATTATACTACTCCCTCCGTCCCAGCCGAATCTGCACACTTTCCTTTTTGGGTTGTTCCAGGCAAATCTGCACTCTTTTTGTTTCTTTTCATATTTGGCAAAAAAACTGATGTGAAATTCCAAAATTACCCCCACAATATTTAAACAATTACAAAATAATTCCCATTAATTAGTTGAATTTGGGCCCAAGTGTAAACCCATTTGAGCTTAAGCTGAACCCATTAATGTTAACCCATCTTGCAAACCCTAACCCAATAATGCACTTGCCCAACCGTTTCTCGAAGCAGAAGTAAAGAGATTCTCGATCTTATCTCTTCCTCTGTGGGGAGCAATGAATGAGGCTCGGTTTTTCTTGGTCTTGGGCAGATGAAAAGCATTGGGCAGATGAAAAGCATCGGTAATTTTCCACGCCTTGGTCAGTGGAAAAGCAGGCTCGACTTTATATGCCTTCCATCCTCTCCATCCTCCTTCCAGACGCTCCTCTCCATTTTATGAACAGATTCTTAAGATCTGCTTGTCTGCTACTGTACCTCGGATGCAAGGTTTCAAACATTAAACTCCGTTCACACTTCATTTTAAATCATTATTCACTGTTCAATTTTGATCACATATTTGAATAGATATATAAATAATAGTATTATCATATGTTATATGGTTGTATTTGTTGTAACAAGTAGTTTCACAAAAGTAACTTTTTGTTTAACGTTAGACAAGTTTCTTAATGAATTAAAAAAAAATTATATGCAATTTTATCTAGGAGGGGGAAATTTATCGTAAAGAATCTTATCTAGACGAGGGACGCTGAGAAGAGAACAAAAGAGGTAGAGTGTCAACCAATTCTAATCTTGTTTTTCTTGGTTAGTTTAAAGCAATCTCCAGCGACGTTGATCATAAATTAATCAACAATAATGTGCAACCCATGAATCTAGAAGTAAACACGCAGAAGTAGCAGACGAATATTAGTTTGTGATGTTATTTTTATCTGTGCTTCAGTCATAGAATTAGTTACTCCCTTCGTCCCAAATTAAATGGTATAAGAGAAAATTTCACGCTCATCAAAAAACTAATCTAATCGTATGTTTAATCACGTATAACTATGGTATAAAAAAAGTTACTTTTCAGAAATTACATGTTACGACGAATCCAACCATATAACATATGATAATATTATTGTTTATATATATATATATATATATATATATTCAAATATGTGGTAAAAGTTGGACAGCGAATAGTGACGTTTTATGAAGTGTGCAGTTTAATTTGGGACGGAGGGAGTAATATCAACCAGCACTACCACAGAAATCCCCGTCTAACATCAGTTTTTTAGCACCGGTTTTTAAAATCGGTGTTAAAAATCTAATAGCACCGATTTTTAAAATTTTTAACACTGATTTTAAAAACTGGTGTTAATTTAATACCGATTTTTTTATTTTAACACCGGTTTTTTAAAAATTGGTGCTAAATTTTACAATAGCACCGGTTTTGGAAACAATTAGCACCGATTTTTAAAAATCAGTGCTAAAAATTTGAAAATTTTATTTTTCCCGCCAAAGAAATTGCCAAAAATTTTAAAATAGCACCGGTTTTGAAAATATTAGTACCGGTTTTTAAAAATCGGTGCTAAATATTTGTAAAATTCTATCTTCCCGCCAAAAAAATCAAAATAGCACCGATTTTAAAAAATGGTGCTAAAAATTAAATAATAGCAATAGTATTAAAAACCGGTGCTGAAAATTAAAACTTAGCACCGATTTTTTGTAAAAAATAGCACCAATTTTTAAAAACTGGTGCTAAAAAATTTTGAGACTCATTTCCCTCCAAAGAAATAGCAAAATTTTTTAAATAGCATCGGTTTTGAAAATATTAGCACCGATTTATAAAAATCGGTGCTAAATATTTGTAAAATTCTATCTTCCCGCCAACAAATTCAAAATAGCACCGGTTTTAGTAAAAAATAGCACCAATTTTAAAAATCGGTGCTAAAAATTAAGGAATAGCACCGATTTTTGCAAAAAATAGCACCGATTTTTAAACCGGTGCTAAAAATTAAAATTAGCACCGATTTTAAAAATCGGTGCTGAAATTTAAAAAATAGCACCGATTTTTAAAAACCGGTGCTAAAAATTTTCTATACTCCGCCAAAGAAATAGCCCAAAATTTTAAAATAGCATCGGTTATGGAAAAATTAGCACCAAATTTGAAAGAAATAGCATCGGTTTAAAATTTTCCCACCAAAAAAATTTTCCGCCAAAGAAATTGCCAAAAAATTCTAAATATTTGTAAAAAAAATTTAAATTTCATTATTTCCGCCAAAGAATTCAAAAAATTCGCTAAAAATTTCAAATAATCTTCCCAGAAATTTCATGAGCCGGGAGCAGCTGCGCAGACGCTCCATGCTATTTTTTTTAACTTTCAAAATCGTTCACTTCTTTTGTTGACTTTAGCTAATGACTAAGTTAAGTTAAATTAATCAACAATCAACCTTCACTGAACAATTGACGAAACATCTTGCATCAATTTTACCCTACTGTCTGCATTTTTTATTGAAAATTTATGTGTTCTGATTAGTTCAATTTAGTGTTCAAATTAGCCTGAAGTATATCTTCTTTTCCTGTTGGAGGCCTATAATGATGAGAACCATGATGTTCGACAGGTTTGCATGTTTAATTTATGTGATTTAATTTTGATTGATGTAAATTTGCTCCGGTACTATATCTGTTATGCATTATTTGATTCACTATTGCACCTATCGACTTTGTCTTTGAGAACTGATGTAGCATAGGGTGAATTGACTTGGCTTAGATATATAAGCAATCAACAAGGTGCTACATTTAAGCGAATGTGAACATGTTGTTTGAGTTAGTTGAATTGTGACCCCTTGTGTGACCTGATATTCATCATGCATTGCAAGAAGGTAGTGGAAGATGTCCCTCGAGGTGTACATATAAACTTTTTGAAAGCAGAACGGAGTTTGCACAGGTGGGTACTTGAAGATCTTCAGAGACTTCATGTTGCTGAGGAGCAAGCAGTTGAAGGGGAAGGTGGAGTTAAAATGCATGTGCTGGATGATGCTGGTCATTGGGTAAGCCAGAAAGAGCTTATTCTATGAGAATCTTGTATTGGGTTCAACACGTTCTTGGGGGTACTAGTAGCGTCACCTTAGCCTGAAACAAAATGAATCATATTTCTCGTACTATTGCGGAAACAATGCACCCTTTTTATAAGGATAGATGAAGTAATATTTTATATAGTTAAGGGTGAATTAAACCATGAATATGCTAGGCTATCCATGGTGGAGACGTTGAATACACTGGCTAGCTAACCGTTAATATGTTTAACTACGTAAAATAACCGTTAAAAACTTGTCTAACCGTTAATATGTTTAAATACGTAAAATAACGGCAAACAAAAAGTTACTTTTGTGAAACTAGTTGTTACGACGAATCCAACCATATATCATATGATAATATTATTGTTTATATATCTATTCAAATATGTAGTAAAAGTTAGACAGTAAATACTGACATAAAATAAAGTGTGCAGTTTAAGATGAGACAGAGGGAATAATCAATATCATTAATGATTAAGAAAACCAACTGAAAGGTATACATGATAGTGGATACCACCTATAAAATTATATTTTTTGAATCCAACTACGGAATACTATTTCTGTCCTACCCTAAATTACTTATTTATTTTTTAGAAGTTAAATTTTAAAATTTTTAACTTTAAATATAAATTAATATATAAGTAATAAATATATTACCTGAGATGTTATTAGATTTATTTTAACATCCATTTTATAAATATCAATTTTTTATGCGCCATTATGTAACTAGAGACATTTATGATCAAACATGCTCAATAAAGACCATGTAAAAGTAAATAAGCAATTGCAACTAACCTCTCCAATAAGTGCCCACTACCATTTCATCTCCTCCTACCCATCTCATCTCCAGCTCTCTCCAGCTATGGAAATCACGCATCTCCTCGCTCTTATTCTCCCGCTACTACTTCTAGCCATAAGAGTCTTTCACACCATCTTCTGGGTCCCGCTAAAAATCCAGGCCCACTTCAGGAAACAAGGTATCCGGGGCCCCGAATACCGCCCCCTCTCCGGCAACACGGCGGAGATACGGCGGAGCATGATCGCCGCGGCGGAATCCGAACGTTGTACCAACCATGACGTCCTCCACCGGGTGGCCCCAGACTACTACCACTGGTCAACGTTGTACGGTAAGAACTTCCTGTACTGGTTTGGGCCAAAGCCCAGGCTCGCGGTGGCGGACCCGGATATGGTTAAGGAGATCATGCTGAATACGGGTGGGTGTTATGAGAAGAATAAGTTCAACCCGCTGTCCAAGTTGCTGTTTGGGCAGGGCCTTATTGGGCTTGCTGGGGAGAAGTGGGCCGTTCATAGGAGGATTACGGCCCAGGCATTTAACATGGAGAGAGTCAAGGTAATTCAACTCGTATCATTTTGCCATCTCATTTTTTTTTGTTTTTTTTAAGACCTCTGCCCAACTAAATCTACACGTACTCCCTCCGTTTCTTTTATATTGGCACACTTTCCTTTTTTGGTTGTTTCTTTTATATTGGCACACTTTCCATTTTTGGCAAGATTCCTTCAATTTCATCCACCCATTCTACTTTTTACTTTCTACATTCAATTTCATCCACTCATTTTTTTCTCCTAAATCCAAGCACCTAACATATGGTGCCAATATAAAAGAAACGGAGGGAGTATTAGTTTATATCACTATTCAACTTTTGACGAATAAATATATAAATAATAAGGTAAAGTTTGCAAAAAGATCATATTTTCATAGGTTTATTAAAACAACTTATCCAGCGCATAGTTAGAATAATAAAAGGTAAATGATTTAAAATGCAATATTAAAAAATTTATTATGCATTGTATAGTAGTTATAAAATTTATAACTGGATTAATACACCTCGACAATTTTATATTCATTCTTTTTAATTTACACTTTAAAATTTGATTTTTTCATAACTTATTGAAAAAGATCATCTTTTGAGAGACGGACTCAAATAATAATATTATCATATGTTAAATAGTTGGTTTCGTCGTAACAAGTATTTTCTAAATATTAAATTTTTATTTGTCGTTATTATACGTAGTTAATGTTATGTGCAAATATAACCTTTCCGCTGAAATGACTATTTTGTTCTTCTATAAAAAAAATATAAAAATATAAACAATCATTGATATCGCCTCCGATCCATTCTGTTCATCTTCTGGTGTCTCCAATCCATACCTCCGATCCATTCTCTTCTTCTTATTATGGTGTCTGATGGTATCTCACGTTCATTCTCAACTCCGGCGCTTGGCTGATCGGCGTTGAGGCCTAAGAGGGCGTGGGTTGAGCGGCGGTGGGTGTTCAATCAACGGATAAGGTTCTTGTTGTCGATCGGCGGTGAGGAGGAGTGGATAGGGTTGAGCGGTGGACAGGGTTTTTGTTGGGTGGCGGGGATAGGTCTGGGGGCGTGAGACTGAGCGGGGGACAGGGTTTTTGTCGGTGGGAATAGGCGGGCGAACTTTGTGGCGAGGCGGGCCTCGGCGATGTGGCGAGCAGTGGCATGCTGGTGGTGTCTTGGCTGGCTAAGCCAAGTGTTGGCGAGTGGAGCTGAGCCAGGTGGTGACGGGTGGGGCTGAGCCAGGCCGATGGGGTGGTTGGCAAAGGGTAGAATTGTTCTTTTCATTTAAGCTTTGAGGCAGAAGGGTATTTTAGTCTTTTCAAGTGGGTCGATGGCCAGAATTCGTTGGTCAACGCCGAAATCATGGTCCGAAGGTTATATTTGCACTTTCATTCAATAGTTAAGGTTATATTTGCACTAAAAAACAATTGAGGGTTATATCTACATTTTCCTCAACATATAAGGTTATATCTGCATATTACTCTATATAATACACTATAGGGGCGGATGCATAAAATATGTATGGGGCGGAGGCAGATATAAAAAGAATATATATTTCCTCAATTTTTCTTTGTATTGGGAGGGGGGGGGGGGGGGCTGATAAATTAAAAAAATTACTTCCACTCCTAGCGGGGGCTGAATCCCCCTCCAAACCACCCCTGATACACTAACCCCTTTTATGATCCACCCTCATGTGTTGACACTTCTACCTTTTGTTTTAGGTAGAAAATTATATGTCAATCTAGGACTCTTCAAGTTTGGACTATAAATAAGTCGAGTTGAGTTCAAACAACTTTTAATTTGAGTTTATCTTGTTTTTTTTTCCTGAATTCGAGTACTATATGAATTAGCTCGATTTTGGACAAAAGTAAGTCGAAACCGAGTTTTGATCAAGTGCTTGCGAGTTGCTCACTTATAGATCGACTGTGAGGCACTTTTTTTTAAACTCAAATAAAATATCGATTTTTTAAATCCCTCCGGTCTTTTATATTAGTCGCCTTTGACCACAAAATTTTTCATGACCACCGATAACTTTTGTTGTATACAATAATAGATACCGTATGAGATGTTTTTGGATTATCCGTAACGTGTGGTTTCTAAAAAAATGGATTTTATCATCCGTTATCGTACGCAACTAAAATTACCAATGGTCAAACATACCTTATAGATGGCAGAGAAAAGGGGGTCGTGGACCAGAGTACCTTAAAAGAGTTGGGTTTATATACCTAAACATATAGAGATTAGACTTATCAAGCTATCAGATTTAACATAAGAAAAACCATTTTCAATGTGTTTATACATGGTCAATTGTTGTTGATGCACAGGATTGGGTTCCGGAGATGGTGGAAACCACTCTAAAGAGAATGGATGAATGGGAGGAACAAAGAGGAGAAAGAGATGAGTTCGAAATGGACGTGTTCAAAGAATTCCACCTCTTATCAGCAGATATCATATCAAGAACCGCTTTCGGCAGTAGTTTTGAAGAAGGCAAGCGTATTTTCGAGCTTCAAGATCAGCAAGCCTCCCTTGTTTTGCAGGCGATTAGAAGCGTTTACATCCCCGGATTCAGGTAAACTCAAACTACTCCATTCGTTCTCTTATACTGACATCTTACTATTCTGATCGGTTTTATATGATCCGTTCTTTTGCCATAAAGCAAAGTGTGACTATTTACGCGGGTTCAGGTTTCTCCCGACGAAGAAGAACAGGATGAGTATGAGCATAGAGAAGGAGATTCGAGAATCAGTAACAAAGTTGATAGAGAATAAGAACAATATTTTGGGAAATCCGAAAGCTTTTCTCTCTCTGCTGATTTCTCCCTACAGAAATCAGAGAGGAGAAGAGGAGAGATTGAGCATAAGGGAGATTGTGGACGAATGCAAGACTTTCTACTTTGCTGGAATGGAAACAACTGCTAATCTTTTGACTTGGGCTTTTGTTCTCTTAGCTTTGCATCAAGAATGGCAGAGTAAAGCCAGACAAGAAGTTTTGGAGATATGTGGTGATCTTCCTTCTGCTGAGAAAGTAGCTGAACTCAAAATTGTGAGTACACTTTTGGTCATACTTCATCTAATTAATTTTGACTTTTAACATGTGTTTTTTATGCTAGAAGATGATTTATTATGCTCCGTCTGTTTCACTGTGGATGGTGTTTTTTTAAGCAAGTTGGATTGTGGGGAAAGAGTTGAGTTTGGAGAGTGAAAAGATTCATGAGTGGATGGGAATAATTTACTTTTGCCATAAAAGAAAGTGTGACAGTAATAGAAAAGCAGACATTGAAAAAAATTTGTCATATTTAAGAAAACAAAGAGAGTATCTATTCTAGCAGCATTAGAGCATTTCCAACTATAATTTTTATAACTTGTTGCAATATTGCTCATAACACGTGCACCTTGCAAGCATGTGTAGTTTTACCAAGCTATACTAGCGGGATTTTTAGTGGTTGGTTTCTTGGCTTATATTATTAAGTGAGTATGTAGCTTGATAGCTACATAACTTGACATCTCGTGTCAAGTTCGAACATCGTGTAGCTCACTATTGGAGATGCTCTTATAGTTTCTGCCACTCACATAAAAGTTAATACCTTAATTTTGACAGACACGTGCAGTTTGCAAACAGATATAGCTCTACCAAACTACATACTTGCTTGATATCGGATTTGTGATTTCTCGACTTATATTGCTTGACTTATTTCGTTGGAGATGATCTTATAAATTCTCCCACTCACATATACACTTTTCATTCCTTAATTTTGACAGATGAACACGATCATAAACGAAACCTTGCGACTCTATCCACCAGCAGTGAAGGTAATGAGGCAAACGACGAAGAACGTGAACCTCGCCGGCCTTGACATTCCGGCCAACACCGAGTTCTATCTAGCCATGACCGCCCTACACCACAACCGTGAAATCTGGGGAGAAGACGCCAGCGAATTCAACCCCGACAGATTTTCCCGAAGCAGTCCAAAGCATATGGCTGCGTTCTTCCCGTTCGGAATGGGCGCCAGAATCTGCATCGGACAAAACCTGGCTTTGGTCGAGGCTAAGGTTGTCCTGGCGGTCATCCTCCGGCGGTACTCTTTCGCGATTTCGCCGTCTTATGCTCATACTCCGATGCAAGCTTTAACTCTGCAGCCTCAGTATGGTGCCCAGATTATCTTCTCCAAGATACAAAATTGATGATGAGGAATGTTATGGGTCTCTGTTCCAATACTGTTTGCGCATCAATATAACGTTGTATGAGCTTTGAAAGATTAAGAACATTATACATAACAAATGTGAGGCAGTATGTAATCACGTTTTTTCTCGGGCACAGCCATTGATACTCCGTAGTTTGATTTTGGAGCCAAATTCATCTCATTTCAAATCATTAGATTCTATAATAAGTGGTACATACAATTGCACAAATTCTAATTTTAGACCGATTAATCGTTGAACGGAGTCATTTTTATAATCAGTATGACTAGCATGGTTATTTCATATTCATATTTATTTATTACACAGAGTTACATGGAGTTATGAAACCTTTTAAAAATAAATTTCAACATATAAGATGAAGAATTGGCGAATGAGTTGTGGTTGTAGGTGAAATGTTACTCAAACCCAGAGGTATCTGATTCTCCCAAAATGTGTTGAGACAGAGCAGTTGACTGGACATCTAGAGTTAAAGTACTGTTTCGTCATGGGTTGTGTAACCGGTACCAAATCAAAGCAAATTCCGAATAAACTTCGTAGTCGAAGAGACCCAAACTACCAAATGTCCCTAAATAATCGCTCATGATAAAAAAAAAGTTGGGATACATGGACGGATAGGAGAGTTGCATGAAAATAGTCACATTTAAAGAGTGCACCAAACACAACCATTATTCCCTAATTATAAACGTAAAACTTAGAGTAAGTGCTAAAATAACCAAGACTTCATACTGAAGTGTCAATATAACCCTGTAAAATCAGAAAGTGTCAAAATGACCCTAACTTTATGAAGTATGCGCCAATATAACCTTGAGAGGCGTTGACTCTAATTGTCAACGCCAAAATTGGCCGATTTTATAGCTATGCCCTTGAATTTAAAATAAAAAAAAATAAAAAAGACAAATCTCTGTAATTTGGCCCTTCTTCTCTGCTCGAAGGAGCACGTCCAATCAACACTCACAGTAATATCAAAGGGTTAAAATCAAAGGATTATTGTGAGTGGAAGTATGCACGCCGAGTCAACATTCACACGCGCCGAAACTTTCCAGAACCTAGCAATTGACCCAGCTTCTGGACTCACATCTGGACCCCAGAGTCTGACGCACCAATCATCATCGAGCAGATGCGGAAGATGAGGTCCACGGAGCGGTGGCGAGAGGGGTGTGGATCAGTCGGCGTTGCCATGCTCGTCGCCACCGCCTTGGATTCTAAACCCTAGGTAACAATCGGGTTCTTTTGAGATTTTTTCCATCAACGAACTGGGTGGGAAATGTGGCGGTGATGGTGGGTGGCACTGGCTAGGCGGGAGAGGTGGCGGGGGTGGCTGAAGGTGGTGGTGGCTGGCGGGGAGCTTGGTGGCGGGAGTAGTGGATATTGGTCGGGGGTGGTGGGATATGCAGCGGGGTGGTGGATATTGATGGCAACGGTGGTGGGTATTGATGGCGGTGTGGAGGAGCTTGGTAGCTGGGGCGGTGGAGCTTATGTGGTGGTGGCTGGTGGCGGGAAAGAGTGATGGCAGCTGGTGGTGGGAGAGTGTGATGGTGGCTGGCGGCATTGGAGGGTAAAATGGGAAAATAATAAAGCTGAAATGGTCAAGGGTATATTAGTCATTTCGAGTCTGGTCAACAGGAGAATTTGTTAGTCAATGTCGGAATATGGCCCGAAGGTTATGTCGGCACAGTTCATCATAAAGTTAGGGTTAGTCCAGCACTTTTTAATTTTACAGGTAGGGTTAGAAAAACATTTTACCTTAAAACTTATTTGTGTCCAGTGCTAAAATAATTAACTTTAGTCCAAAATAACCTAACTTATTAATATATGTGTCAATCTAACCCTGAGCATTATTGACTTCGATTGCCAAGGGGAATTTTGGCAGAACTGTAATGAAATAACTATTTTGCCCCTGAATTTTAAAAATGGAATTGCCATAAAAGCCATCTTCTTTCTTCTTCTTCTTCCCCTTCCCTTTATCCATTGCAAGCTTCAAGAACAATTTACTAACTCAAGAGCTGGCTATCTCGAGTCGCTTCCCTTTCATAACATCACGCAAGTTTTCCACCGGCAGTGGCAAAAATCACCCTAAATGGATCTGCAAAATCACTAACGGTCGGAGATCAGGAGGTGAGTGGTGTGACGACAATGCCTCTTGCTCTTTCGGCACCAAGTTTGTTAACGCCACAACTTGAGTGTCGTTAGGCACCTGCGGCGGAGGTGCTGAGGTCTCCGGCATTGACTTTGACGGGGTTTGGCTTGTCTGTGGAGAGGGCGCCATCGAGCTCGCTAGTGGGGTTACTTGCTTGGCAAGGACGAACGGAGGAGAAGAGCTTTGGCGGGTGATGTGATGGGCCATAGTGGTGGAGGACGGTGGTTGGGGAGTGGTGGCTGGTGGTGGTGACTGGTGGCGAGAGGTGGTGGCTGGGGCAGGATGAAGTGGTTATAGTGGTTGGAAGTTCTAGCTGTGGTGGTGATGGGCGGTGGCTTAGTGAGGGGGGTTTGAAAAAGAAGAAACGAGGTAAATGGGGAACTAGAATTCAGCTCAAGGATAAGGGGGTATTTTTGCCATTTCATATACGGTCAACACCCAATTCATTTTGTCAACTCCGAAAATAGGCCAAAAAGTTATAATTGCACATTTTGTCATAAATTTAGGATTATTTCTGTATTTTCTCACTATACAGGGTTATATTGAAACTTTTAACTTAAAGCTAGGGTTAAAAGTGTAAAAAATCCAAATAATTTTAAATCTAGACATAAGACAAAAATGTTAGTTTAAAAGAGTTCGTCTCTTGAAAGACGGTCTTCCCATAAGTTATGAAAAAACCAAATTTTAAAGTGCATATTAAAAGAAATGGAGGTAAAATTTTTGGGTTGTATGAATCGAGTTATAAACTTTTTAACTGTTACACGTTGTATAATAAATTTTTAATATTGCAACTAAAATATTTTATATTTTATTATTCTAATTAAACGTTATCGTTCCTAAGATTTTACCATTTTAAAATGACCTGCTACTTTAGTCCTGTTCCATGGCCCACAATATTTATGGATAGTTGAAAATGCTCTAAAACTAGTGTGATACTACTAAATTTATAATTAATGGCCTAAGGGCCTTGGTTACTCTATTGTCCCATTTCAATCTTTTAATTTAACTATTTATTTAGTTAAATTTTTTTTACTTTAACTCTAAAATTAAATTGGTTTATAAGTATAAATACTAGTGCATGATACACTGTAAAAAATTTTATAACATACATTTTCAAAATATCAAATTTTCATAACTTTTTGTTATCCTTAATGAAAGATATTAATGATCAAATATTTTTTAAGTCAACTATTAAAAGTGAAAAGGTGAATCTTGAATTGGGACGAAGGGAGTAGTTGGCATCGTTGATTCTCGAAGCATAAAAACAAATAGGGTAATATGCAGATATAACCCTATATGTTGAGGAAAGTGCAAATATAACCCTGAGTTATTTTTTAGTGCAAATATGACCCTATCTATTACACATAAGTGCAAATATAACCCTAAATCCACTATTTCAGCATTGACTGGCCATTTCCGGCCATTGACCGACCGGAAATGACCAAAATGCCCTTCTAACCTAATACAAAATTTTAAAAGACAAAAATACCCCCCTCCACCAATCCACCACCACCAATCTGCCGCCACCACCACCACCACCAATCTGCCGCCACCACCACCAATCCGCCCGCCACCACTACCAATCCGCCACCACCAATCCGCCTGCCACCACCTGAGCACATCCCAGCCACCAGCCACACCACCACCAATCTCCTGCCACCACCTAAGCCCATCCCCGCCACCACCACCACCACCAATCCGCCACAACCTGAGCCTATTCCTCTGCTCGAAAATCAAGACCCATCCCCTAGCCCCGCCTCATACATCAACCAGCCCTAGCCCACCGTGAACGAAAATTTTAGTAGTTCCACAGATTAAGCAATTTAAGAAAATTTAAGAAGGTTTAAAATATGCCAAGCTTACACAACATGCTAAGCTTTGACTTCTGTCGTGGCCCAACCCCAGCGCCACTAGGCTTTCGCCACCACCACCCAGATCCGCCTCCGCCGTGGCCTCATCCTAGCGCCGGCACCACCGACCCCTTCCCAATCAAAGCCCATCACTGCCACCATTCGAACGACTCTCCGCCACCGATCGATGCTCCGCCACCCCTGGCCACCACGAACACCACCGTCGTGGCCCAACCCCAGTGCCACTAGGCTTCTGCCACCACCACCTATATCCGCCTCCGCCTCCGCCGTGGCCCAACCCTAGCACCGACACCACCGACCCCTTCCCAATCAAAGCCCATCACTGCCACAATTCGAATGACGCTCCGCCACCGATCGATGCTCCGCCACCCCTTGCCACCACGAACACCACCTCCCAGCCGCCACTACCTGAGCCTATCCCCGCCGCCACCACCTGAGCCCATCCCCGCACCTCTAACCACCAACCCCAAACTTCGCCGCCGCTCAACGCCACCCACAGCAAACCCTAGCGCCACCACCTGCCACGAACCCTAGCGCCACCTTGCACCACCCCACCATAGCGCCACCAACCCCAAACTCCTCGCCATCGCCGCATCCTCCTCTACCCTATCCTCGCCTCTACCATCACCAAGCCCCGAATTCACAACACCACCGGTGAACCCCTAGCCGCGAGCTCTCCGCCACCACCATCTGCAGATTGAATTCAAAGAGGGAAGGAGTTTGGAGCTGGGAAGGAAGGAAAGAGAAAAGAAAAGAAGAAAAGAGAAAAGAGAATGGAGCGGAAGAAAGAGAAAATGAAAGAGAAAAAAGGGGTAAGGGGGTAATATTGTCATTTGAGAAATGGTGCTATTTCCAGTTTTTTTAAAGAATCCGTCAGGGACAAATCCGTTATTTCACTTCATTCCGGCCACAAACCGGCTAAAAAGGTTATATTTGCACATAACTTGAATAGATAGGGTTATATTTGCACTTTCGAACATCGCAGGGTTATATCTGCACTTTCTTCAATTACATAGGGTTATATTTGCACTTCTCTCAAACAAATAACTCATGCTTCCTGTTTCTTCAGTACCACTGTACATAGGAATTAGCGTCGGATGTACATGGGACGGCGAGGCTTCAACCCTCGCTAAAAAAAATTGTTGGGAATAATTTTGAAAATCCCCGTTGAAAAAAATAAATTATAGAGTAGTTTTCAAATTTTTTTCCTACTAGCTCCCTTCAATATGTAAAAGAAATTGGAAAATTTTTGTTTTCTCCTACCAGCCCCGCCATTTATATTTTCTGGCTATGCCCTTGCATATGATGGAGGGTTTCAAACATTATACCTCGTATTTTATTGTAAAGATTCTCATCCAAACAACATGTTGACTAGGGGTGGCGAATGGGCGGACGGGTCAAATATGGGTTGGGTAATATGGGTAATGAAAAAATATGGGTATGACCCATTTTGACCCATTTTATGATAGGTAAAAAATGGGTTGGGTCAAAACGGGTCGAGTTAAACCCGCTCAACCTGCGGGTAAAATATCATTTAATTCGCGAGTTGAAAATGGGTAAACTCACGGGTTTCAACCCATATATACATTTAATGAGCTGCCAAATTCACCTATCTCCACATATTAGTTTTGTTCTTTGACCTAATCGATTAGATCGTTGTGTTCATGATGATAACTCGATTTATTGTTCATGTTGATGTATTGTTCTCAATCTGCTTTGTTTAGATCGTGTGTTTGTAATTTTGTTTGTGGTTTTATTTTAGGGTTTATATTAGTTTGGATTTGTCAAATCTGTGTTTTTCAAGGTGTTTACAGTTTGGACAACATAGATTGTGGTCGGATCAAGTGGTGTTACAGTTGTAGAAGTAGAAGATCCCTGTTTGGAGCAGTGATATTGATGCGTGATACGCTCCTCTCTGCCAATTGGTCATGATTTTCGCGGGAAGCAAGTTAATATCTTCGAGGGCAATTTTATAGTTTTTTTATTGGATCTCTGATCTGTAATAGTATAGACGATCGGTCTAGTTGCCATGTAATTTAGATATCCTTGCAATATAGAAGTATTAGTTATTGCTAAAGGTTAGTTAGGTTGGATGTCAATTCCACTCATTGTATTTGTCAGTGGGCGTTTTCCCAGCATATTGGAATGAATGATTGATTTTTCAAAAAAAAATCTTACGGCGGGAGAATGTTAGAACAATTAAAATTAACATGCCTTAATATACTCGTAAGTGCATTGTAGCATTGACGGTTCAGGAGAATAGCTTCATAAATATGTTTGCCTGACATCGAACTAAAAGCCTACACAGAGAAGAAGCATTCTCTATCTGCAACTCCCAGTATACGTGTGAGTCCTGACATTAATTTAACTACCGTGCCATTTGAGTATTCAATATGCAAACCCAACCCGTTCTACCCATATTCTTTAATTGTCCATTTAACTCATTACTCATATTAAGAATAGACAACCCACTTGACCCGTGAGTTGCGGGTCTATTGTGCCACCCCTAATGTTGATGAGGGAAGCTGAGAAGAGAAGAAGAGAGGTGAAGTGTCACTGTATCGATAATTTTTAATTTTATTATCATTGTTTATTTGTTTAGTTTAAATCAATCTCTAGCGACTTTAATCACAAACCAATCAGCGATGATGTGCAAGTGCAATGCATCAATATAAAATAAAAGTAAACACGCAAAAGTACTCTTTCCGTCTCATCTCAAATTGCACAGGTTGATTTTATCAGTTGAATCAAAGAAATTTTAATCATTAATATATTTTACTAGAGTCCGTCTCCTGCGAAACTATCTCATGGTGAGACCAAGGACTAGAGAGAAAATAGCAAAAGAGCAAATCAAATTGGGGAACTCGGGATCTACAATGAAAATCGCAAAAAATATAGGGACCAAACAACAAATGAACAAAAAAATAACGCCTGCTCAGTGCTCATCACCTTCTTCACGCCTCCTCCACCGTCGACGCCTGGTCTGCTCCGCCATCGTAGCCCCGCTTTCTCCGTCATCAAAACGGCGTGTGAAACCTACCTCTGAAATCGGAAACCTATCTCTGAAACCTTTAATTGCCGAAAACCTTCGATTGCAACGTTCATCAATCGCTTTGCAGAACACCGCGAAAGCTGCCATTCTTCTCTCAAAGCTCCATTCCCTTGTGTTGTTTCCCAAAGCTCCATGCTTCTCAAAGACTTATGGAAAGATAGTGTTTCCCAAGATTTTGCCACTTTACAATAGCCAGAATTCCACTTATGAACATATTTGTAACCCGATTCATGTAATTCAAAAATTTTATCTTCATTTATTTTAATTTACACTTTAAACATTGGTCTTTCCGTGACTTATGGAAAAACCACCGTTTAAACGACAGACTTGTAAATAAGTGAAAACCTGTCCATCGCCTTGCAATGTGTTCATCTGTTTAATTACTGTACTAATATGGTTACAACCTTATTAGCGTTTTGCAAATCTGCTCATCGCCTACGTAATAATATTGTATTAATGAGGTTGGTTACATAGAGTTTTACATATCCATTCTCATATATTCATACACAAACACAAAAGTCATGCTTTTGATTTCTGAGCATATTATACAGTAGTAAAAATAGATATCGATCAAACATGTAAAGTCAAGAGATTTGCATTGAATATTTAATTGGCAGTTTTGTGAACATATTTAGAAATGAAAAACTTTCGATGTTGGAACATGCGAAAACAACATATTTATACCAAGGATTTTTATGGAAAAAGAAGACAGAATATTATGGTATTTGTGAGTTATGGAAATCTGTATATTCTGCTATATATCAGGCGTATGAAGCATAGTTGATTTATGGAAAATTCCTACATATATGGAGATGAGATTTGCGAATATATGGGATATATGGTGATAAGGAAAATCTCTTTATTTATGGGATTTGGATATGCTTCAAGAAGCAGATTTGGAATATGAATATTGTGGAGATAATCAAGGAGTATTCTGATCTGCTCAGGGATATAAAAGGGAACAAATACGGCCGCATTGTCCACGGATTTTAATAGAGAAAAATCTGCACACAGATTTTTTATACTTTCGAGAGAATTGCAAAGAGACAAATTCCTATGTTCCAACATACTTGACCAGCTGTTCAAAGTTCAGAATCATATGCCTTAATTCCTCGGGAGGAGGAGATCTAGCGTCGACAAGTTTCGAGGTCAGAGGGAGTCTGATCAAGGCGGATTGGTAGCAAGGGGAGCTTGCAAAATTCGCACGTTATAGTTAGTGAAGATAAGTATTCTGTATGATGTACTTTGTATTGTTTCTTTCTAATTAGTGGATTCATTCTGAACTGGGTCGGGCCCCGCAGATGTAGGTAGATTTCACTGAACTTCGTAACCAAGTCTTGTGTCGTTAATGTTTTAATTTATTGCATAATTGGTTAGATAGGTCATGTTGGAACATACTAATAAGGATTAGAAAAATTCGGTAAAACCAAATTTCAAAACCAAAAATAAATATCATCAAATAAAAATTCTAAATCGTCAAATTTAATAATATATTAAAATAGATATCAAACTAAAATAGTCAAACATCTAATAAATATACTAAACAATACACATAGTATTTTAAATAATTAAACATTAAATAAATATAATCAAACATCAAATAAAGACATTATAAACATCAATATTAAAATTTAAAAGATCAATTCACACTATTGAAACATCAATAATACATCAAATAAACATTTTCTATTCAAATAAAGAAACATCAAAACTCCATCAATTTTTAAAAATGACATGCTGAAAAGTTAAAACATCAATTAAAAAGAAAATACAAGTTAAAAATTCAAAATTAAGATAGTGAAATGTCTCAAACTAGTGTTGAAAATATGCATTCCACTGTTGTTGTATTTGAAAAAACTATTTTGACGTTCCACTTCTATCCCCTAATCTTATTATTTTTTTTACATTATAATTTTTAGATGCAAGATGATATGTATCACTTTATGTCATTACAAATGAACAAGACATAAAACATCATACACTAACAATTCAAAATCGAAGGAATTCAATGAATCATCACTGGCACAACAAATACATATAAAATTAGCATATAAAAGTGGCAAACTTTAATTTGAAAATTTACTTTAGCACGTGAAAATGCCAATCTCCATAACTATCGAATCATCAAACATCATTCGTTACATAAGGGTTCAAATGCTCTACAAAATTGCTAACATAAAAACTGGAAAAAAATCAAATCAAGCTAAAATATCAATAACAATGAAGTGCTTCAACACTAACAATCAATCATCATAACTGAAAAATCAATGTCAAACAATACATCCTAAACATACAACTTGTATTTTTCCCCCGACTTGTTTCCCTTCGCCACTGACTTTTTCACAGATTTGCCTTCTCCTGTTGGTTTAGAAGAGGATGACTCCCATACTCCATCAGCACAAAAATCAAAGGTCGACTACAGTTCTCTGTTCAAAGATAATTCTTCGTACCATTTTTTTAGGGAAAAGTGCAAATATAACCCTATCTACTTGCATAAGTGTCAATATAACCCTCAGATAATTTTTAGAGCAAATATAACCTTAACTAGTTGATGTAAGTGCCAATATAACCCTCGAATCCCATTTTTGGCATTGACTTCCAATTTCTGGCATTGACCACATGTAAATTGACCAAAATACCCTTTGTACTAAAATATGAAATTGAACTGACAAAATTAACCTTATTATATGTGGGCCCCACATTAACTTTGATTTTCAGTTCATAGGAGCTCTGCCGTTCATCGTGAAACTCGAGTCCACAAACCAGAAACACACAATTCACGCACATATCCACAAGAACACAAGACACACTATTCACACACAAACTCATAAACAAGCTCAGACGAACGAATCACAACAAACGGAAACAAAAACTAAAATGGTCTCAGAATTTTTATAAAATAGAAGAAGACTCAACATGCAATTCTCAGCATTTTTAATTGCTCACAGGTTTTCTACAATCTTCTCATAAAACAAAGAACAAAAAACAGAGGACCTGAAACCCCCGTCGTCTCGCCGCCACCGCTTCTGTTCGCCACCTCTCCACGGCACCGAACACGGTGGTGACCAGTGTGACGTTCATCAAACATTGGATCGACTTTTCGTCACGCTCAGTCGAGACCTCGGCGGAGGAGCTGATGACGTTCCACCTACCAACCGCTGCGCTTCGTTGGGACCTCAGCCCCGCCGCCACCACCTTCTAGCCCCTCCAGTCATATCTTCCACCTCCGACCATTCCCGCCACCACCATCTCTCTTCCACCCCCACCACCGAAACCCTAGCGCCAGCACCCCACCACCCACCACGAACCCTAGCGCCACCACCCACCACGAACCCTAGCGCCACCACCCACCACTGAAACCCTAGCACCACCACCCACCACCGAAACCCTAGCACCACCACCACCTTCCACCCTCCATCCATTGGCGGAACCAATGGTACGCTAGGTAGGGCTGGAGCCCTACCTAGATCGGCGGCCGGAGCTAGGAGGAGGCGGGAGCGCGTCTCCGGCGCGGCGGCAGCAAGGGCCAAGCCCTGCTCGCCGGAGAAGAAGGCCGCGTGCGGCCTTCTTTTTTTTTAACTCATACGTACTAAAACGAAGTCGTTTCACTAAGTAATACGAAAAAAAAAGAAATCAGAAATGGATTGGGCCAAAAACTGAGCCCAATCCAAAAGCCTAACATTAATCCATTCTATAAGCTTGGAGGCGAGAAGGACAGCAAGTCAGCTCCTTCCTCTGCCTCAGCTCACAGCTTCGCTGTCTCAGGCCTCAGCCCCGTCGCCGTCACTCCGCCGCCGCCGTCCGCCGCCGTCCGCCACCGGTTTCTGCCTGCCTGCCTCATCCCGCCGCCTCTCCAAACCACGGTAAGTCTTCTCTTTATGCTAATATTTATTAATTTTAGGGTTTATAATTTGTTGTCTTTTTAATTTATTTCTTCAAAAATTAAATATATGTATAATGTGAACATGATTTTTAGATTGGATGTGGAATTGAATTTATATGGTTGTATTATATATGATTGTTGAAGTTTAGTTGAATTGCATAAATTGATTTAGTTGAATTGCATATTTAGTTGGAATTTAGTTGGAATTTAGTTGAAATTATAATTGTTTGATTTATTTTGTATAAATGTATAATTGTATGTGAAAATGAAATTGTCCATTTGTCATAATCGGTTATGGAATTATCAATTAGGGATATTTGTTAAACTGAATTTAGATTAATATGATTTTATAAATTTTTTGTTATCTCAATTTGTTATTGTTTCGTAACTCTTTTAGATTTTTTAAAAATAAATCAATTTTTTATTGTTATCTCAATTTTTTTGTTATTGTTATTGTTTCCCTGGGGGCGGAACCAGAAAAATTTTCCTGGGGGCGAAAATTTTTCAGCCTCCCCTGAAAAATTATTCTGGTTCCGCCCCTGCCTCCATCCACGGGTTGCCTTCGCCAAAGTTTCTGGCGTTCAACTGAAGACACGTCGGAGAAGGGGAAAGAACGATGGCATAGGAGAGAGAAAGAGGCGGAGAAAGAGAAAGAAAGAGAATGGCGGAGAAGGAGAAAGGAAGAGAACGGCGGAGAGTAGATAGGAGATAGGAGAAGAAAGAAATGAATAAGATAAGGGTTTTGAAGGTTAAAAAGGCAATTTCCTTATTTTTTTTATTTAAAAAAATTAGAGGGGCAAAATCGTGTTTCAGTGTAATCTAACCTTAAACTACCGGAATGGGTAAAATTGCACTTACATCAACTATATAGGGTCATATTTGCACTTTCAATTATCAAAAGGTTATATTAGCACTTATGTGAAGTAGGTAGGGTTATAAAAGTACTTTTTTCTTTTTTTTATTAACTCATCAATGGCATTGTAGAGCTCTGACTTGGAAAGTATTCCTGTGAAATAATATAAAATATCACATACAGTAATTAAAATATCAATATCTGTAATTAAAACAACACAATAGCACACATAATATCACTGGCAACTACATTGAGAAACATCAAATACAGTATTTAAAATATCAATCCCAAAATTTTAAAACATAAAACAATACACACTAACATATCAAAAGAACAAAATTGAACATCAGTTGCATACTTAAAAATGATAATACCACAAGCATCAAGCACTGAAATTATAACATTACACCAACACACATAACAATACTTAGAGCTTAAACATGAAAGCCAAAGATAGAACCTGAAATAATAACAACAGTATCTAAAATATCACAGCCAAAAAAAACTTACAATTCCTACTTCATTCTCGATTGCAGTAATAGTGAGCAAGTGCTCTTAGACATTTAAGAAACAACGAAAATAACACAAAAATTAGCACAAACAGTAACAAAACTCTAAGATGTCACCACACAATCAAAACAACAAAAGTGAACATCAATTGCACACTTTAAACACTACAAGCATTGAGAAGGAGTTCCGATGTCGGAACCTATGTCTTACCTTCCAAAAAAAACTGCCAGAAACCTTGAGTTTTCGGTAGCTATTGAACTTCTCCGGCGGAAGAGCAACAACAAACAGT
Organism: Rubia yunnanensis; assembly: GCA_037428765.1. NCBI lineage: Eukaryota > Viridiplantae > Streptophyta > Magnoliopsida > Gentianales > Rubiaceae > Rubia > Rubia yunnanensis. The sequence goes on along the minus strand of CM075067.1, from coordinate 103,073,580 downwards.
AAACATTAAGAACAACAGATCACTTGTTGGATATAAAAAACAATAACATCACTTGCCTAACATTAAGAATAGATTTGATGTGGCTTTAAAAAATTCAAATGAACAAATCTAAAAATTCCTAACATATCTAAAAATCTAAAAATGTAGACTTAACCCTAACAGAGGCGGCAGAAGAGAGCTTCGACGGCGGAGGAGATCTTCAGCGACAGAGGCCCAGCGGTGGTGGCGATGTCCAGTGGAGCTGGCGTGGCCCAAATTTGGATACACTACCCGAAAGTAGAGGCGAGGCTTGGCGGCGAGGCCCGTCGGAGGGGACATGGCCCTGTGGTGATGGCGCGGCCCTACGGTAGAGACGCTGCTCGGCGGTGGTGACACCACCTGCGCAGCCTGACGGTGGTGAGATCAAGGCACGTCGAAGGGCTCCGATGGAGTCTGGTAGTGAGAGCAAGGTGCAGCGGACTCTGGTGGTGAGAGCAAGGTGCAACGAAGGGCTCCGGTGGTGAGGGCTCCAGCGGGAGTGAAGGACGTCGGAGGTAGGGAGAGGGACGGAGGTGGCCGGTGGTAAAAGGAGGTAGAGAGTTAGAAATTTTTTTGTGAGGGAGAGAGGGAGCCATGTGCGACTATGTGAAAGGGAAGGAGGAGTTAGAAAAAAATTTCTGTCATGGAACTAAGGTTTCTATGTTTATAAAGGCTCATTAAAGACACCCAATAGAAGACGGTTTTTCAATAGAACCGCTTTCTATTGATGTGAATCAAAAGCGCGAAAGTATATCCTAACCTCATTTGATCCTCAGTAGAAGGCGGGTTCACAAAAAATACACAAAACTGCCTTCTATTGGTGTCTTTAATGAGCTTTTCTCTACTAGTATTTGATTCTCATTCCATTTGATTGTCCGAGTTTTGGAAAATCATACCCCTAATGTCCTGAACTAATAGTGAAATTTCATGAAACATAAACCCTTTTAGCAGTATTAATTATATTAAAGGAAAAGTCAAAACTGAAACTGAGTAACATAAAACCCAACTTAATGTAAACAAAAACAAGAATCCAAACATTTGGTGATTTGGGATTGAAATTAGGTTGATAATATGCTCTCAAGCCTCTTGTAAAACTAAAAAAGTCAGACATACTAGAGTTATCATTAATAATACTCCTTTCTTACTACTAACATTAATTTGGAACAAATTTTTTGTCTTTCTTGGCTCCTCAACAGCCAAAGCCTGGTCCTAAAAGATGCTACTTCCTCCATTTCACTATCATACACACTTTTTAATACGGACAATTTCTAATTATAACAAGTTTAAGTTTAAGGTTATTACATTAATTTATTTTACTTTTTCTTCTTTCAATTCAATTTCATCCGCTAATTTAACATCTCTTAAATTCTAACACCCAAAAGTGATGTACCACTATTAGAGAAATAGAGGGAGTATTATTTTCATCCTATTTCAATTGAATTAAATTAATTTAAATTAAAATAATTATAATAGAATAGATTAATGCTCCGTATATAATTTTAACATATACAGAAGAAGTATATAGGATTTAGGCTGTGTTCTTCTGAACTTGTTTTTCTACATAATTGAATGAATTAAAATATAATTAAATATTATAAAATAAGAACAATATACCAAAAATAAGTTAAACACTATTCCATCTGTCCCACCTGAAATTCCACTCTTGCTTTTTTTAAACTATCCCCTGTCAAAGTTTAACCGCATATTTGAATAGATATATGAACAACAATATTATCGTATGATATTGTTCAATTTTTCGTAACGAGTAGTTTCTAAATATCAATTTTTAATTGACTGAAGTGTATATATAACCCTACATAATTCACATTAGTGCAAATGTAACCCTCTGATAATTTAAGGTTCAAATATAACCCTAGTTAGCTAGTGTATGTGCAAATATAACCTTTTCCGACAGTTTGAGTCCGGATTATGATTTACCCTGGTTTTCCAAACCCTCTCTCCTTTCCTTTCATACACTCTACGCAGTTTCAACAACAAGAAGACCAAATCTCCAAACGACGTTCTACTCTGCCCCTACGCCACCGCCAAGCAAGGTACTACCACCACTCCACTCCGATCAAGCACCTGCGCAACACCTCAGGCGAGTCCACACCGACGAGAAGAGGACGTTACACCGCCGTTCTACTCTACCCCTATGCCACCGCACGTTGTTACATTCCGACCAAGAAAGTCCTATGCCACCTTACGCTACACCGACGGCGGGCAAAGCTTCGACGGAGGACAAAAATGTAGTTTTAAGGTGCCCGAATGTGGGGTTAAGTTGGGTGGCAGCATCGGCGGCCAATCATGTTTGGAAGCCCTAGCGGCTGGATTGGTAGTTTAGGGTAATGGGGTGAAGCCCTAGCGGCGGCAGGGGTGGTGAGGGAGGTGGCAACGGTGGCGGCAGAGCCATGGCGACAAAGGTGGTGGAAGCACGAAGGCGAGGTGACAGGAGCAGAGGGCATTTTTGTCTTTCAAATGTTGTATTAGGCTGAAAGGGCATTTTGATCATTTCCAGTCGGTCAATGGCCAAAAAGGGCCAGTCAATGACGTGATATAGTCTTTAAGGTTATATTTGCTCTTATGTAAAGTAGTTAGGGTAATTTTTACACTAAAAATTATCTCAGGGTTATATGTGCACATACTGAAGTATATATAGGGTTATATTTGTATATATCCCCCTTTTATATATTATTTTTATACATAAGTAAACATATTAACGATCAAACATATTTTTTGAATAACGTGCTAATAATTACATTGCAATTTCAACTGGAACAGAGGTAGAATATAAATTTTAGAGTGCAATCAACTCAACAATATGCCTTTTCTCAGTTTCTCCTCACATTACTATAAAAAGGGTAACCATTTTCTTACTCCATCTGTCCTAAGGGAACCTGTAGAGAGAGAAAATTCTCCTATTAATTTCATTGACTTGAAAAGTCTAAAATGCCCTTGTTTTCCATCTCTTCTTCTCCAGTCCCAAATCTGCAACACTGCAAATTTGCCCCTCCATAATCGAGCACCTCCCAATCTTGCTCATCTTCACCACCTCGTCCACCTCCGCCCAATCATTTTCAAGAGGATTTCAACTTGAAACTTTGTATTCTCTATACCATATTAAATTGCATATGTTCCATTTATCAGTTGATAATGTTAAACTTTAATTATACATTCAAATAAATATATAAATAAAAATTATTATTGTATATAATATTACAATATTAATTTATCGTATGAACTATTTTTGTGATATTATTATACCTAGTTGAAAATATTAATAGTCAAACATATTTATTCAAAATGATGGGAGTATATTTGGAAGCTAGAGATTAAAAATACAATTTTTTTTCTTTTTATTTTTATAATACTCTTATATTATTATGTAATATTTTCAGTTAATCTATTTATTGGACATAACACATTTTAATTAAGTTTAGTTGTTTTTAAAAATATTTTTTAGTTTTTCAAGGTTTTCTATACCGCCTTCCACTATAAAAAAATTCCACTAATGACACATATTTTGTGATAGGTAAGGAAATGTTACAATTTTTGCTCCACCTTCAAGTTTCACTAAATATTTCTGACACGTGTAACTAAACTGACTTACTACATCAATCCGCATCACAAAATGTAATGACACTTCTAATTAAACTGCATCTTAAAGTGTCACAAAAATATAGCGATATTTCAACGTGTCACAATATTTTAATGGCATACTAAATAGACGTACTTCATTAGTGACGCATTTGAGTGTCACGAATACTCTAAAAAAGCATCACATGTTGACTCAATGCTGACTCATTTAACCACCTAATAGTATGTGCAAATTAATTGTAAATATTTCGTAATAATATTAAAATATTTTGAAAATAAAAGAAAACCGAAACAAAGATCGATTATGAGTACTGCATATAAATGCCATTTTCTCGACAATCAATAGCACAAAAACAAATCCCGCATGCTTGCGGCTGCTTAATTATACTACACATTATGAACAGATTCTTAAGATCTGCTTGTCTGCTACTCTACCTAGGATGCAAGGTTTCAAACATTAAACTCCGTTCAAACTTCATTTTAAATCATTATTCACGGTTCAATTTTGACCACATATTTGAATAGATATATAAACAATAATATTATCATATGTTATATGGTTGTATTTGTTGTAACAAGTAGTTTCACAAAAGTAACTTTTTGTTTAACGTTGTTTCACGTAGTTATACATATTAGAGGTTAGAAAAATTTCTTGATGAATTTTAAAAAAATTCTGTGCAATTTTATTTGAGCCGGAGGAAGTATTTTATTGTAAAGATTCTTATCCAAACAACATGTTGACGAGGGAAGCTGAGAAGAGAACAAAAGAGGTAGAGTGTAAACAAATTTTAATCTTGTTTTTCTTGGTTAGTTTAAAGCAATCTCCAGCGACGTTGACCATAAATTAATCAACAATAATGTGCAACCCATGAATCTAGAAGAAAACACGCAGAAGCAGCAGACGAATATTAGTTTGTGATGTTATTTTTATCTGTGCTTCAGTCATAAAATTAGTTAATGTCAACCAGATTGGGTATAATTAAGTGCACAATTAATTAATAATATTACGTACCGTGAGTTATAATTTAATCCACAACTAATGTAAGATTTTAATACTCATTTTCACATGTAACGATATTATTCATCATATAAGTATAGATACAAAGGGGGTCATCGGCCAAACTAACATTGAATTCTTAAATCATATTAGAGTTGTGATATTCTATCATAAAATCAATAGTTAATAGGTAGAAGTGACTATGAACTTTTATATTGAGATATAACGTAATCAATTAATATGGGACTTTAACAAAAAGATGGGTTATATTAGTGATTCATTGATTATAGTAAAAAAGTGTTGCAAAGAGTTAGGTGGGACAGTCTCACATAATCTTATGGTGAGACGAATGCTTTAAATATATTTTTTAAACATGGGAGATGACATAGGGTACTTTTTGTAATTTCTAAAACTTTACTTTACACCTTGTCCCACCATAAGTTATGTTGAGATGGTCTCATGCGAGCATTTCTCAAAAATTGTTACACAAAGTAGTAGGATATGGTCCTAATGATAAAGTCTCGAGAGCGCTTGGCTGTTAAGTCAGTGTATAAAGCACTATGTTATCCCATCGTTTAGTTCAAATTGTAAAGTCGGATGGATTTCATTGATTAATTAATTGGTGATTTGTGAAATACTTTGGAAAGGAAAAACGTTACATGTTGGAACAAACGGAAAGTTGGAGCCTAAAAGGTATTTAGGCATGACAGAATATTGCGAAGGTGTTGATTTATGGAAGTTTGTATATTCTGCAATATATTATTTTAGGCGGTGTTAGAAGCATATTGAGATAAGAAAAATCCCTTCATTTATGGGATTTGGATATGCTTCTAAAGCAGATTAGGAATATGAATATTATGGAGATAATCATGGAGAGTTCCGACATGCTCATGGAGTATATAAAGAGGACATCACTGATGCATTAAACTCACAAAATCAATTGCGAAAATCTATGTTTCCGAGAGTACTGGGAGAGCCAACATATATGATGTTCCAACATACGTAACCTGTTGTTCAAAGTTCAGAATTGTATACCTTAATTCCTCGGGAGGAGAAGATCCAGCGTCGACAAGTTTTGAGGTCAGGGGGAATCTGATTAAGGCGAATCGGTAGCAATGAGAGCTTGCAGAATTCACACGTCATAATAAGATAGATAAGTATAAGTGTATAGTGTACTTTGTATTGTATCTTTATGATTAGTAGATTCATTTTGAACTGGGTCAGGCCCCACAGATGTAGGTGATTTTCACCAAATTGGGTAACCAAGTCTCGTGTCTCTAAATTTTACTTTGTTGCATACTTGGTTAAATAGGTTATGTTGGAACATAGTAGTAATAATTAAATAAATTTGGTAAAACCCAATTACATTTGGTATCAGAGCTAAGTCACTTACTCTTGCCATGGTTGTGTCAAGGAAAGTGTGATCCAATTTTACCATGGTGATCAAAGAAGGAGCTTCGGTGTCTCGGCCACCAGTGACGGAGGGTACCAACTACAATTACCGGAAGGCACACAAGAGAGTCTTTATCAACTCATTGGATGAACTAGCATGGCATTTTGTTGAAACTGAATGGAATCATCCTACTGAAGATGCTAAAACTAGCTCAAAGGAGAAAGAAGGAGAATTGAGTGCGAAGAAGTAGAAACTCAAAGACAAGTCTACTTGGTCTCCAGATGAATTGAAGGCTTCATTGGAAAATTCAAAAACGTTGACTGCCATCTTCACGAAAGTGGACTAAAATCAGTTCAAACTCATCTCAACATGTCATTGGGCAAAGAAAGCTTGGGATATTTTGCAAACTGTCCATGAAGGAACAAGCCATGTACGTGAATCCAAACTACAGATGTTGGCTACAAAGTTTGAGGAGCTGAAGATGGAGGAGGATGATACTATTTCTATATTCAAAGAAAAACTCAGAGACATCTCCAAAATGACTTATCAACGTGGAAGAGTTTACAAAGAAGGAAAATTGGTGAAGAAGACTTTGAGCTCACTTCCTAAAAGGTCTGCAATGCAAGCTGCAGCAATAGAAGAAGCAAGAGATGTAGCCACCATAACCTTAGATGAATTAATGGGATCTTTACAGACCTATGAGATGACATTATAACAGCCTGCAAAGAAAGTCCAGAAGGAGTTGTCCTTCAAAACATCCTCATCAAGGTCAATCATGAATCTGATAGTGATGATGAATTTTAAAAACTTGCTCTTGTCACGAAGAATTTCTCAAGAATGCTGAAGAAGGTGGTAAATAAGAAATCACTAGAGAGGTTTGGTGGAAGTAGATCTCAGGCACAAGACCTTAGTAATAATCGTGGGACACGATTGGAACAAGGAAATCAGCAGTTCTCTTGAAATCAAAGTGTTGAAGCTAAGCAACCTAGAAGAATTCAATGCAAAAAAATGAGAAGGATATGGTCATATTCATGCTGAATGTGAAAATACCCGAAAAAGAAGCTAGGAAAATCATATAAACCTCATGGACTGAAGATGAAGAAGATGAAAAAGACGAAGAGAAACTTACAAGCAATTATCTGGCATTTGGAGCAAAATTTCATGGTGGATTAGATGAGGTATGTTCCAACATATCAGAGAAAGACGAAGTTGTATGTTCCAACACAGGTTCTGATGACACGTCCAGTGATGATGACGAACTAGTTGTGAGTGATGAAGAGATCTACTGTACATATGAGAAAATGTATGACATGTGGCTTAAAGTTGTTGAAGGAAGAGAAAAATCATCTGGCTGAGAAGGAGAAGAAGCTTCTAGTTCTAGTTGTTGAACTCAAAAGAGAGATTGAACAATTAAATTTGAAACTAATCTCAACAAATAGGAGAGCTAAGATGTCCAAAGTAGCTATTACCAAGTTAAACACTGATAAGGCAAAACTTGATGACATTCTGACTATGGGAAAGAACTTTGGAGATCGACATGAAATCGGGTATGACAACCCACCAGGTAGCACAGTCAATCTCAAGTCAAAGATTCAAGAGATAAAAAGAAAGTTTATCAAGACCATAAAAAAAACCTCTCATCTATAGTTAATGCATGTATCAAGGTCATACAGAAGAACAATGACAGAAACTGCTCAGGCATATCATGACAGGACGACAACTCTCAGTATGTTCCAACATAGATGATGTCCAACGACCAAGGATGGTCAGAAAGGTATGGGTTGTTAAACATACTAGTACTTGCCTTGGTCCTCATACATCTCTTTTCGCACATTCTAGAGACTCTTGGTACTTTGATAGCGGTTGCGCTCGCCATATGACTGGAACTCAGGAATTTCAGACAAATATCAAACCATATGATGGTGGTTTTGTTACTTTTGGTGATGGAAAGAAGAGTAGAGTGGTTGGAAAAGGTGAGCTGCATATTGAAGGATTTCTTCCAGTATTTACTAGTGTTTTGTTCGTTGAACACTTGAAGGCAAATTAGTTTAGTATCAGTCAATTGTGTGATTGATAATATGACAGTAGAATTTCAGAAAGTCAAATGCATAGTGAAACATAGTGAAGATAAAGTTCTCTCAAGCATTCGATCATCAGACAATTGTTATTTGCTAGAACATGAAGTGAAGTGTCTGAGTTCAAAACAAGATGAAGGAACCATGTGGCATAGAAAGTTAGGCCATATCAACTACATAATCCTGGTGAAAATTGCAAATATAAAGGCGGTACGAGGTATGCCTACACTTACAAGCAAAAATGGAATTGTGTGTGGACCATGTCAACAAAGTAAACAAATTCAATCTCCCCACTCGTCAGTTCAGTATATAACTACCTCAAGAAATCTGAAATTACTGCAAATGGACTTGATGGGTCCAATCAATACACCCAGTGTGAGTGGCAAGAAGTATATCTTTGTATGTGTTTTGATGATTTCTCTAGATACACTTTGGTAGCTTTTCTAAAAGAAAAATATAACACTGTGGACGTGTTTAGAATATTGGTGATAAAATTGCAAATAGAAAAAGGAAGTCCAGTAGGAAAGATTGTAAGAATTCGTAGTGATCATGGTAGGGAATTTGAAAATTCCTAGTTCAGTGATTTCTGTGATGAACTTGGCCTTCAACATGAGTTCTTTGCTCTAATCACTCCTCAACAGAATGGCATTATAGAAAGAAAGAATAGGATTATTCAGGAGATGGCTCAATTCATGCTAGCCGAGAAAGGGATCCACAAAAAATGGTGAGCAAAAGCCATTAATACAGCTTGTTATTTGATCAATAGTGTGTATCTTCGTCCATTCACAAGCAAAACATCATACGAAATTTGGAAGGGCAAGAAGCCAAATGTCTCATACTTTCATGTGTTTAGAAGCAAGCGTTACATTTCCCGAGATAGAGAGCAATTGGCAAAATTTGACAATTGTAGTGATGTTGGAATTTTTCTTGGTTATTCTGTGAACAGCCGGACTTATCGTGTCTACAATCTTTGGACAAATGCTCTCATGGAATCCATAAATGTCATTGTAGATGATTCTGACGACCTACAAGTATCGGTTGATAGAGAAGATGGACCAAATGAAGACTATTTTCCAACACAGAGCAGTCAACCTGAATGAGCCAGACTATGTTGGAACACGGAACAAGCTGACAATCCTAATGAACCTGAAGAAGTCGAGTATGTTGGAACATCTTCCCCCACTGTATCATCGCATGTTCCAACACAAGTGCACCCAGATCCTAACATACGGAGAACTCGATCTATTCCTCGAGTAAACTACAGAGAACTAGCAGGATTACAATGTTTTATCTCTCTTATTAAATTCAAGAACTACAAGGAAGCCTTACTTGATGAATATTGGATTGTGGCAATGCGAGAATTGGGTCAGTTTGAACATAATGATGTATGGTATCTTACTCCTCGTCCTAAGGGGTAAACTTTATTGGCACTAAGTGGATTTTCAAGAACAAATCTGATGTTAATGGTAAAATAACTCGAAATAAAGCAAGACTGGCTTGAAGCAAGCACTCAGGGCATGGTATGAACGGCTTACTAACTTTCTTATTAAGAAAAGTTATCGTCGAGGGTAGGGGTGTTAAAAAAATACCTGGCCCGCACTATCCGGCCTGGTTTAAAATAATCGGATACTTTTTCATTTTTTATGGCCAAGTACCCGGCCCAGAATTTTTACATTTTACCGGGTCTGAGAGAGGGCAACAAAAATACTATTTCCAGGTACTCGGTATACCCGGTAAAATTAAAATATATCTAATTAATTGTAATATGATATAATATTTTTTACATATCTACTCTCAATTCTTAGTTGTCCATACATATGTAATATTAATTATTAAATAATTAATACTAACATAATATTCAAGTGCTAAATTTTAACTCATTCTCTTTCAACCCCAAAATTTTCAATTGTTCCTTCTGAAAACTGAGTACCGCCCTTTCTTTTTCAACCTCAAATTTTTAGTCGAGCCTAGGACCACAACCTTATTTAGCTGTACGTCCAATTGAAAGTATTTACATTTGATCTTCAGAAATTTCATATCAAACTTCCGTAAGCTCTCCACTGAATAAAAAATTTAACATAATAATTTTTTTCTCGTCATTTCATCATATTTTGTTAAGTTCATCCAAACTAAGAAATGGTGATGATGATTACGAACTTGTTACTCTTCGTGGTCATTATATGGTAAAATTTTAAATAATAAAATGTGATAATTATTTGTACAAAAAATGTCACGAGAATTCAATTGTAAAGCTACATTTCCATCATCGTTGTGATTTTTTTTTTCTTGCACTAATACAAGTTTGTGTAATATAATAAAATAATAATTTATCTAAAAAATTTAAACTTTAAACAGGTCAACGGGTACCCTATTACTCGGTCCAATTAATCCGGGAACCCGCATTGCGGGTACCCTACTTTTTTGGGCCGGGCCACGAGCCACATTTTTAACTAATTACACATGCGGGTACCCGGATGTGCGGGTATTTGAACACCCCTAGTAGAGGGGGAGTAGATCGCACTCTATTTGTGCTTGAGAAATCATCAAAGATTCAGATTGCCTAAATCTATGTTGATGATAGTGTGCTTGGTTCTACTTCACCATTTATGGTACAAGATTTCGTAACCTTGGTAGAGGCTAAATTTGAGAAGAGCCTGGTAGGAGAGCTCACAAACTTTCCCGGGCTTCAAGTAAAGCAAGAAAAAAAAAGGCCTGTTCATAAATCAAAGTAAGTATGCCTTGAGTCTAGTGAAGAGATTCAGATTAAGCAATTCTCATGTTGTTCGAACACCTATGGGAGCTACTGACAAATTGTCAAAAAATAAGAAAGGTGTTGGAGTTGATCAGAAATTATACAGGGGTATGATTGGGAGTCTACTGTATCTGACAGCAAGTAGACCAGGTATATGTTTCAGCGTTGGAGTTTGTGCAAGATTTCAGGATGATCCGAAAGAATCTCACTTAAATGCAGTCAAGAGAATTACTCGATATGTTAGTGAGACTTCTGAGTATGGTGTCTGGTATTCTAAGAATCAAGACTCTGATCTAATTGGGTACAGTGATTTAGATTGGGTTGGTAATGCAGATGATCGTAAAAGCACTACAGGTGGATGTTTCTTTATTGGCACGAATATAGTCTCTTGGTATAGTAAGAAACAAAATCCAATCTCATTGTCAACTGCTGAAACTGAATACCTTGCTGCTGGAAGTTGTTGTGCACAATTTTTTTGTATGAAACAAATGTTGAATGATTATGGAATTCAGGGAGGACCTCTTAAGGTGTTATATGACAACAAAAGTGCAATTGATATATCTAAAAATCCAGTTCAGCACTCTCAAACAAAGCCTATTGATATAAGACACCACTTCATCCTAGATCTGGTTGAAAGACAGGAAGTGGAAGTGGTCTATGTTCCAACATGTGAGCAATTTGCAGATTTTTTCACAAAACCGTTGGACACTGCTACATTCGAGCTCCTCAGACAACACTTAGATCTGTGTCATATTTGAGGTATTTCTTTATAGCTTTTATTTAGCTGTAGTTTTTTTGTTTTATTTTATGTACATAAAATTCAAAAAACACAAAAAAAAATTAGAAAAGAAAAAAATGTGAACAAAAATTGAAGTTGTATAGCTATGTTGGAAGTTCAAGGGACTATGACATGAGTTGACAAGTAGGAAAAAGACAATCATGGTCTCTCTTGGAAAGGAAAAAAAGCTTGCACGGTTAATGAGGTGAAAAGGGGGAAGAGTTAATTTTGGTTCAAATCTTTTCATCCTTCCATCTTCCCTTTATTTTCGGCCACCATACTCCTATTTCTTGGTTTTTTTAAAAAAAAAATGGAAGCTCTTGTTAAGAGATTATTGCCAAAAATTTTGGGATTTTATTCTCACCATACTTCTTGAGAGATTGAGTTGTGTGGAAACACATAAACCATCCTATTCAAGATCATGATTGCTGAAAATCTCTCAAGCTTGAATAGCTACTATGGTCGAACACAATAATCAGGAGAATTCTCAACTTCCCAATATCACTTTTGGCAGCAAAGAGCAAATGGATACAGCTCCGAACAAAGGCAAATCTCCCTACCAAAAGGTAATCGGTCCGGATGCTCCACTCCTTAACTTGCATGGTATGTAATTTAAATCTTTAGATGAGTTTTTTGAATGGGTTAAAGCAAATAGAATTTCTCTAGATTCGTCGAAGTTGAAGAACTTAAAAGGGGAAGGACTAGATGTGGATGTTAAGGAGTTGTTTACTGGGGATATAGGAGATCTTGATGATGTGGAAAATTATAATCCTAGGTTGTTGAGAGGTGCGTATGGCAAGGATAAGTTTTTTACCGGGCATTTGTAAAATGGCAAGGATAAGTTCCATGTTTACTCTTATGCTCCTGGCTCTAGTAGTGTGAGAATTGAGGAGATAGAGGATTCTGCTGCTGAGGAGCTAGAAGTGATAAAATCCACTGATCAAATGCCATTAGGATTTTATGATGTTGAAGCTGCCAAGAGGATTGAAGAAATCAGAATACATCTTGTTATTGTACTGACATATAGTAAAATGGTGAGAGTGTTGGGTATGTTCCAACACAGAGAGTTGAATCATTAGTTGCAGAGTATTGGGTATGAACCAGTTGTGGGGTTCACAGATGCTGATATGGGTGGTCAAGATCAGGAGTTTGATGACTATACTGGAAGTGCTTATGATGAGGTGGACTATTCATAAGGTGGATAGACAGGGGGATATAAACAAATGCATGACTAGTCAGAGTATGTTGGAACACATGATGCAGAAGCTGCAGAAGCAGAGTTTGGTGATGAAGAAATTGAGCAGGCTAAGCATGTTCCAACACAGGAGCCAAACCTGACCTACTCAAGTGATGAGGTCTTAGATGAGTTTATCCAGACCAAATTAAGAAATACTAAGAGGAAGGATTCTGCAACTCAGTCATCTCAACCAGCGAAGAAATTCAAGAAGAAAACCCTGGCATCACCAAAGAAGAAGTTTGTACTACCACCCCCTCCAATAAGTGATGCTCTTTATGATATTTGATGACGACTGTGAGGAGATGGGAAAAATATTTGCTGAGAGAAAAATAATTTCTGAGAGGCCAGTAGATCTAGCTGCATATAAGCTGAGTGGATTTTCTAAAGTTAATTGGCATGAAAAAAGCTGCCACTATGCATTTAGAATACAACAAGCAGACAGTGTGTGAGGTTTACTCAAACCTGATGGCTGGGAACTTAGAGGATGATTCTCCCTGGTGTGATGGGGTGTTTGTGAGGGGTAAAATAATTAATTTCCCCGCTGCAAGGATTGACAAGATATTAGGATTGAGACTCCAAAGTTTGAGGGAGTATTTTCTGAGGAACTGGGGGTCACAGATGACCAGATCATGTCTGAGATATTTGGAGGAATTAATACTCAGTGGCCAGCTACTGGATACTCTCAAGCTTCATGTCTATCTTCGAGATTCTTCTGTTTGTATCAAATAGCTTTGCATTGCTGGATTCCTTCAACAAACACCACTGCCCTCACAAGAGAAATGGCTAAACTGTTGTACTGTATTGGAACACAGAAACCAGACAATTTGGGGTTTCTTAAACAGCAGAGTATAGTGAGACAAGCTATTGCCCCCAAGGCCAATCATGCACTGGTATATCCTTGCCTTATTTCTGCATTGGTAAGAGGTGAAAGGGTGAAGGCTAAGGATCAGGATGTGACTGTGGAGACAGAGTTTTTTTGGCTCAACAAGAAGACTTTTGGGATTAGACAAGTGCATGATCTACCTTGGAATCCATGAGGGTCTACTACTGCTGCTGATGAGACAAAGGCCAAGCTGGTGGCTACGATTCAAGGTTAGGAGCTATTGCTATTCAAATGGCTGCTCTGGAAGAAGAAACAAAGATTGAAGCTGAGAAGGCTCGGATGGAAGCACGGGCTCATGCTCCTGAACATGGTTGATGGTTCTGAACTGACTATGTTCCAACATAGATCTGTGACAGACTTCAGGGGGGGGGCAGATTTTATTGCTACTTTTTGGTTATTTCTGTGTTTTTATTGCCTTTGGCATATTCATGGCCCTAGGGGGGGAGGGAGGGGGGATAATTTGAGTATTTTGGATATTAATTTTGGAATCTAAATTATTATGTTTCCGGATTTCCAGTTTTCTTGGTATTGTTATATTCATTTTTTAGCATATGTTCCAACATAAGTTGATTTTTAGAAGACTTATGTTGTGAGTTTGAAAATTTTCTTTGCGCTCTTATTTACAAAAGGGTTGGATCCACAAAATGCCAAAGATGGAGATTGTAAAGTCAGATGGATTCATTGATTAATTAATTGGCAATTTGTGAACTACTTTGGAAAAGAAAAACATTCCATGTTGGAACATACGCAAAGCTAGAGCCTAAAAGGTTTTTTCGCATGACAAAATATTACGATGATGTTGATTTATGGAATTTTTTATATTCTGAAATATATTATTCTAGATGGTGTCAGAAGCATATTGAGATAAGAAAAATTCCTTTATTTATGGAATTTGGATGTGCTTCAGAAGCATATTAGGAATAAGAATATTATGGAGATAATCATGGAGAGTTCCGATCTGCTCATGGTCTATATAAAGAGGACACCACGGCTGCATTAAACTCACGAACTTAATTGCGAAAATCTGCACACACATTCTATTTTTCCAAGAGTATTGCGAGAGCCAGCATATACATATGTTCCAACATACGTAACTTGTTCAAAGTTCAGAATCGTATACCTTAATTTTCGGGAGGAGATCCAGCGCCGACAAGTTTCGAGGTCAGAAGGAGTCTGATCAAGGTGAATCGGTAGCAAGAGGAGTTTGCAGAATTCACACGTCTTAATTAGATAGATAAGTACATAAGTTTATGGTGTACTTTGTACTGTATCTTTCTGATTAGTGGATTCATTATGAACCAGCCCACACTCGCAGATGTAGGTGATGTTCACCGAACTGCGTAACCAAGTCTCGTGTCTCTAAGTTTTACTTTATTGCATATTTGGTTAAATAAGTTATATTGAAACATAGTAATAATAATTAAAGAAATTCGGTAAAACCAAATTACACAAATTAATTTTGACCACTGATGAGATTCCATCATCAGACTTATAATTCGCCTCTGATTAAACCAAAAGTATGGGAAATCATCTATACAATCTTGTTAAATTGTTAGACCTCTTTCCAACAACGCTTGTAAACCAGTTCTAGCTAAGAGCAATGACCTATGTATTTTTAGCTACAAGTGAAAATGGTACTCCCTCCATCACTCTAAGTATGACTTAAGTTTTTCAAAAAAAAAATCACTATTCAATAATAATTTTAAAATGTTATTATATTAAATTATGTTTAATAGAAAATGTATGAAATAAAAAAAATTAGAAACATGTGCATTATAGCGAATGTAGTAGTAAGATCCCATACAACAATATTTACATTTACATCTCTATGAATTTTTACAATTCAAACAGTATATAATTTTACCAATTAGTAACCTAGGATATAATTAGGAGGATGGGGAAGTAAGCTAATCTCTCCGTTTCACTAAGAGTGTCACACTAGATTTAGCATTTTGGATTAATGTGAAGAAAATGAGAGGTTGAAATTGAGTGTATAAAGTATAAAGTAAAAAGTAGAATGAGTGGATGAGATTGTATGAATCTTACCAAAAAATAAAAAATATGTTATTTAAAAAAAAATCTCAATAAGGCAAGTATGTCACTCTTAGTGAAATGGGGGAGTATTTTAATTTATGATGATACCTAACATAATACACAATTATGACATAAATTAAAAATACAGAACAAGAATCCAAACATTTGGTGATCTGTGATTGAAAGTCGGTTGATAATATGCTCCAATGGAAAACTTAAAAAGTCAAACATACAGGTTGCTTAGCTAAGCTTATTCTACTTAGTTAATTAATTGTGCGTCCCAACAAAAAAATATGGTTATCATTTATAAATGTCCCTTCTTACCCACATACTAACATAACAACATATGGAACAAATTACACCCACGGGTGTACCTCAGTGGTTGGGAGATGGGTGGGTAAGCCAATGATCTCAGGTTCGATACTCGGCAGCGACAGTGTGGGGAGCTCTTGCTTTGCAAGGTTCCCTTGTGCGCACCGAGTCCATACCAAGCCCATTGATCCTGATGCTGGGCTACCGTGATTTACCTCTTATACGATGGCGGGGGTGTCGGCTGGTATGGGCCGCTGAGGGCGAGCGGATGATCGCCTTTTGCCAACATATGGAACAAATTTGCCTTTCATGGCTCCTCGATAGCCAAAGGCCGGGGGTCCTAAATTTACTTTTATCCTATTTAAATTGAATTAAATTAAACTAAAGTAAAATAAATATAATAAAATAGTAATAAGAGAACTGAATTGGCTCAAATTTATATTAATTTAATTTAGGTGAATTGGCCCTGGTTTAATTTAGGTGAATTAAAGTCACACTTTATATAACTGAGAGCTTTAGTGTTTAAAACACACTCTTAGCAAGAATTGTGAATATTAGAGCTATTTCTTGATGGGGATTACTCAGCGTCATGGACCTTGTTGGTGGTCCCCACTGTGGTTTCCCAACCTACAGCTGGTCGATGATGGTGAGATCATGGTAGTTCCGATTTCGGTGGCGGCGATTCGTTGGTGGTGCAGCGTTTGCGCGTTCTTAAGTTAGCGTCCCTAGCTATTCAAATGGATGGAGTTTCAGGCTCAGTGTAACCTGAAACTTAATATGTAATTTGAAACTTAATATGTAATCTATGACCTAACTAGGAGACGCCACCATTGAAACATATTCAATGGTGGTGTCTCCTAGTTAGGTCATAGATTATGATGTTAATATATAATTTGGTTTCAAAAAAATTTAATTTAATTTAGCATTCACTCGGGTACGCTTATACTTGCACATAAATAAACATGTTTGACTATTATCTTTAACTTACATATATATATATAATCGATATATATGTATGTTACGAGGAATCTAATAATATTATATATTATATTATAAGTATATACCGTGTTGCTTTAATGGATACTGAGGATAGTTAGGACCTAGACTTTGTTTCCTATAGTTTATTTGCACTTCATTTATAACCCTAACTTTTGGTTGAAAGTGCCAATATAACTCTGCAATCTCAGAAAATGTCGATCTAACTCTAAGTCAATACCAAATGTGCCAATCTAACGCTAACTGTTGGTCAAATTGTGCCGATATACCCCAACACCCCAATTCCGGCATTGATCAAATGAAGTCATGCATGACCAGAAAATAAAATGACAAAAATGTCCCTTATGACAAAGCTGAAAAATTAATATATGTTTCTTCCTTCTTTAAAACCTGCTATGCTTCGCCGCCAGAAACCTCACCACACCACCACCAATTAAATAAACCAACACTTCCACCATCGGCAAAAATCACCCCCAATTCACCACACTCGAACTCTAGCTCACCGCACAACCACCCCCACCACCCTCAAACCCACCCCTACTCCTCGTCTTCGTCCCCGGTGGTGGTTCACCACCCCCACCACCCTCGGGCCCTCCCCCACTCCTCGTCTTCATCCCTGGTGTTGGTTTAACACCCCCACCACCCCCGAAATCTAGCTCACAACACAATTACCCTCACCACCCTCGAACCCACCCCTGTTCCTTGTCTTCGTCCCCATTGGTGGTTCCCCACCACCCTCGAACCCTCCCCTGGTCCTCGTCTTCATCCCCAGTGTTGGTTCAACACCCCCACCACCCCCGAACCCTAACTCATCGTACAACTACTGATTTGCCCCCACCGATGCGGAATCCTTGGTCGAGCCCTCTGCCCTACTGCATTTGAGGAAGAAGAAGGCTGGGGAATATTGTGGCCTGAGGAAGAAGAAGACGACAAAGCCAAAATCGTAGCATTAAGAAGAAGACGACGACGGTAAAATCAATGGTTGAAGAAGAAGAATATTGCAGCGTTATATTTTTCTAAAGTCAGGGGCAAAATCATCTTTTCACCAAAATCCTGCCAAACGAACGTTAATTAAAAAGTTAGCCAACTCAAGAGTTAAATTGACACTTTCTGAGATTACATGGATTATATTGACACTTTCAGCAAAAAAAATTTATATTATTTTACCACTTTTCTATTCAATATTTTTCAATCCAGGTCAGTATGCCCTTTCTCCAAGCATTACTATAAAAAGGGAAACCATTTTCTTACTACTACTTCAGTCCAAACACACAAACTTGTAAAACCAAACCGAGCCATGCATCCATTCCTTCTCCCAGTTCTGTCCGTTCCGCTACTCCTCATCCTCATCAAGTTCACATACTCCATCCTCTACAAACCCTTCAAAATCCAACGGCTTCTATACAAGCAAGGAATCAGAGGCCCCGGCTACCGTCCGATCTACGGAAACTCCACCGAATTCCGACAGGAGTTCGACCGGACCTACGTCAAACCAATGGAATCCATCGACCACGACATCGTCCGCCGCGCGGATCCATGCTACTTCAAGTGGACAGCCGCGTACGGGAAGACTCTGCTGTTCTGGCACGGGTCGGTGCCCCGGCTTGCACTATCCGACCCGGAAATGCTGAAAGAGGTTTACCTGAACAAGTCGGGTCGGGTCGTGAAGGTCCGGCTTCCGCCTCTGGCGCAGCAGCTGTTCGGGAAGGGGCTTATTGACTTGCATGGGGAGAAATGGGCGGCGCACCGGAAAGTTGCCAACCCGGCTTTCATCATGGATCGGGTCAAGGTGAGGATATCCTTAATTCTCTTATCTGTCAACTTCAGAAAAAAATTTATGCTGGGAGAGAAGTATGCGGGGGCGAGGAGCTAACCGTACATTGATATCCGTTAAATATGATGTAAAAAAAAAATTTGTTAGATATTGTATTGGAAGTATAAAAAGTAAAATTTGTGGATAAAAATAAATTCAAGATTTACTAAAAAGAGAAATAGTCAATATAAAAGAATCAACCAAAAAAGAAAAATGAGTCATTATTAAAGTATCGGAGGGGATATTAGGTTCTCAATTCGCATCACATGTCAACATATTATTACCTTTCACCCCAACATACTACTTTCCAAGTTTTATGTCAACTTAATATGTCAACTTAATAGTATGACTTATTTTTTTAGATATAATTATTATATTTTCTCAATGAGTTTAATTTCAGCATATTTGAGCATAAATAAAATAAACTCAGTATTAATAAACTAAACTCAACATTGAAATTAATAAATAAATAATATTTGTTTGGATTTTCAACGGTTAATGATTGAATAATAAATCTAAAGTAAAATATATTATAAGTACAATATTATTTAGGAAATAATTCTTTTTATTTAAAAAAAACAATCAATAAACTAAATTCACACCAGATAAGCTCAACTGAACACGAACTAAGTGAAAAACAGAGGATTATTTTTCCTTGAAATTTGGTGTGAAATCAACAAAATCTACCATGCTAGATTTTTTTAACGAGAAACACTCATAAAATAAAACAAGTTAAGTTATTAAAATGAGTCTGTCTTATGAAAGATGGTCTTTTCATAATTCATGGAAAAATTAAAGTTTAAAGTGCAAATTAGAAGAAATGATGATAAAATTTTTTTGTTACATGAATTGGATTATATACTTTATAATCACTACACATTGTATAATAAAGTTTTAATATTATAATTAGACATTTTACCTTTTATTACTCCCTTCATTTCTCTATTAGTGACACACTTTCCTTTTTGGATTGTTTATTTTATATTGACACACTTTTAATTTTTGATAAAATTCCTTCAATTTTATCCACTAATTTTACTTTTTAATTTTTATATTCAATTTCATTCACTCATTTTATTCACTTATTTCATTCCCCTAAATTCAAGCCTATGAACCTATAATATCACAATTAATGCATGGAGACAGAGGGAGTATTCTAATTAAATATCATCGTTTGCTAAACATGGAACGACGTGCCTATTATAAATGCTACCGTAACTCCCATGAAACTTGACGTTATAAAATAATTTTCAGTCATACAAAAAACAAGCTGGACATCTATTATTAAGTAGCACAGTTTTTAACATCTAGCGATAAATTGGACAAGTTGGACAGTATTTTATCCTCCTTTCGTCCCATAAATATTAGACGTCCCATAAATATTAGATTATTTTTTTATGATATTCAATGATAATATTTGATCGTTAATATCTTTATTCATACAAACTCTCTTCGGTCCATTAATAATGATTAATTTTCTTTTTTTGGATAGTTTTTTTATATTGGCTCATTCCCTTTTAGTAAATCATAGATTATTTTTATCCACACATTTTACTTTTTATACTTTCAATACAATCTCTACCATTCATTTATTTTTTTAAAAAAGTTTGTGCCCAAAAGTTGGAGCCATAATAAAAGAACCAGAGGGAGTAGTATTTTTATATATAAAATTAATATTTAAAAAATAGATATTGAGATAATATCTGATAATATCTTACACGATATTTTTATTACATTTATATTAATTTATTTTTAAAGTTAAAATTTATCAAAAAAAAATTGATCAATAATATTAGGACAGAGGGAGTAAATATCTAGCCATAAATTGGGGGTCGCGGATTATGGGCACTCGTAGGCTCGTAGCTAGCAAGTCCAGATCTGAAGTATCGTGATTGTTGACTTTGTGTCCACAGACAAAAAATCTCAAGATGAGGACTTTAATACTCTATTATTTCTTTTTGACATACTCCGACTTCATTCATATAGAATTCCTTTTGTCCCAACCCATCCATCTCACTATAAATTAATTGATTACTTTTCAAAATCAAAATTTTAAAATTTTAATTTTAAATATAAATTAATTTATATATAATAAACTGTCATGTGAAATTTTATAAGATTTATTAATTTAACACATATTTGCTAAATATCAATTTTTTAAGCAATACTATTATAGGTAACTAAAGATATTTACGGTCAAACATGTTCATTGAAGAATGTGAAAAAGTAAATAAATAGTTTACAGGGAGTGTAATTTTTTTCACGGTCTTAAGAAACATGTTGATCGTTAATATATTTAACTACGTATAACGAAAATAAAAAGTTGATATTAATAAACTACTTATTAAACGAATCAAACAATATCACACGCGATAATATTATTGTTATAATTGATAATGTTGACTTTCAAATATTAGTGCGTCTCTTGAAAGACGGTCTTTCCATAAGTCATGGAAAGACCAAGGTTTAAAGTGTAAATTAGAAGAAATTAAGATAGAATCTTCGGGTTGCATGAATCGGATTATAAATTTTATAACTACTACATGTTGCATACTAAAATTTTAATGTTGCAATTAAGACCTTTTACCTTTTATTATTTGAATTAAACCCCGTCTTTCCCAAGACTTTGCCTTCAAATATTAAGTGTGCACATTTTTTTTCAAATATATATATATATATATATATATCTATATTTATCTATCCCAAGACTTTGCCTTCAAATATTAAGTGTGCACATTTTTTTTCAAATATATATATATATATATATATATATCTATATTTATCTATATGTCTATATTTTTCAAATATATGTATCTATATCTATATTTTATATATATAAATATATTTCAAATATATGTATCTATATCTATATTATATATATATATATATTTCAAATATATATATATATATATATCCATATTTATATAATAATATTCAAATTTACATCTGTGCACACAGTAATTATCTAGTTTTAATAAAGTCAAGAAAAGTTAGATGGGGAACATAAGGCTCAACAGAAATTACGTATTCCCTCCGTTTTTTTTTCATTGGTACACTTATTAAAAGTGGTATTTTTTTTTAATTGGCACTTGCTATTTTGGGCAAGTTTAAGGTTTTTACATCCACTCATTTTACTTTCTGTTCTTTCAATTCAATTTCATCAACTCATTTAGCATCTCCTCAATTCTAACACCAAAAGAGAGGTGCCAATGAAAAAAAACGGAGGGAGTAACATTCTGTGTGAAGTAATTACATTGATGTTTGAATAATAATATTATATTTAATTAAGTCATCTCTGAATTATTTGGATGGATTTGCAGTCGTGGATACCTGAGGTGGTGGATAGTGTTCGAAATGTTGTTAACAAGTGGGAAGAAAAAGAAATTGGAGAAAATGAAATAGAAGTGGATGTGATGAAAGAATTTCATTTCTTGTCGGCAGAAATATTATCAAAAACTGCTTTTGGCAGTAATTTTGAAGAAGGAAAGCTTATTTTCGAATTACAAGACCAACAAGCTGCGTTGACCTTGGAGGCTTTGAGGAGTGTCTATATTCCTGGTCTCAGGTGATTTTTTTAATACAAGCATAATGTTAAGATTATTTTATTATTATTATTTTTGATTTAATTAGTTATCAACTTGCACGATCAGAAGAAGAGTCCGTCTCTTGAAAGACGGTCTTTCCATACATCATGAAAATGCCAAGGTTTAAATGGTAAATTAGAATAAATGAACATAAAATTTTTGGGTTGCATTAATTGGGTGATAAAATTTATAACTACTACACATTGTGTAATAAATTTTTCATATTGCAACTAAAACCTTTATAGTTTTATTATTATAATTAAATCTCGTATTTCCATAGGTTTATGGAAAATCTTTCCATAAGGTTATGCAAAAATGATATTTTCCAAAACTTTGCCCAGGAAGAAAAGAAAATTTAAAAGATTGCTAAATTGAAGTACTCATGCGTTTCGTAATTTTCGTTAACCTTTTTTATAAGATGTTTGATACTTTTTTATTTCAATGTTATTTTTAAGAGCTTGTCTCGTGAAAGACGATCTTTTCATAAGTCATGAAAAAATTAAAGTTTTAAGTGTAAATTAGAAAAAGTGAAGATAAATTATTATTATTTTTAAACAGAAAGTCATTCTCATTCTCGTTAACTGATTGTTACACATTTGCGTCAGATTTAGGTCGCACAACCCCTATCTAACAACTATAGCTAATCTGTTGAAATATTCTGAACACTTTGGGCTCACTCACTCTTGGGTGAGTTTCCCACAAATGAACCTATCATTAGGTTCTCGTGCTATATTAGCAATATGTTACTGGAGTCGCACCTCCAATATGTCTCCGGGTTGCGATAGCTCTGTAGTTTGAAGAGGCTGCAACTGGATTTCTCCAATCATCTATGAGTGTGCTGAATGAGTGTCGGAAGCAGGTCCGTTTTGTTCTGAAGCTGTCCGGTACTACATGCCTCCATCTTAATCCAGTGTTGGCAAAAAAATTTCCATACTGGGTTGCCACAATTCCGTAGTTATGATTCGTGACCTTTTTGGAGGTTGTCGCTAAATTTCTCCAATCAGCACGGTGAGATGTCATCCATGTCTCATCGGAGTTGCAGAGAGAACCAACAGTACACCTTGAAGACATAAAAACAAACTAAAATAGATTAACATAAACCCTGTCGTCATTTAAGGAAGTCACGCTACAACACATATTAACTTGGGCCCATTAGTAATTATCGCCTTAAGAAGGTTTATCCTCCGAACTCGCACATGTGTGGCCTGCAGCTAGTGGGGACTCCGTTGTGTGCTAGAAATTCTGTTCGACGAATAAATACTACTACAGAAAGACCCATCAATTTTCAGTGACCCAGACCACACACTCTCAACCACATGATGACCTATTTTGACTGTTGCCCAAAACCTAACACCACTAGTGACAATGTCAACCAAAGCTTCTAATCAACTCTCCGCCGCAATCACCACGAGGCTATAGTGGCTACAATCGACCACAATGAATATTTATTGAGCAACTAGACAACACATTGTGTGGTGATAGATTTTAGGAATGGGCTAAAGAAGAAATTACGCTGGATGTGCTTTAGGCCTAAATTTTCGACAGAGCCGAGTTGGGGAAGAACTGTTCACCTTGTTACACTGCCATTGGCCGATTAACTCTCGTTGACACCTTGCACCTTCATTGACCATTACCACCACTAAATCCTGGCCGACTTGACTTAGCCGAAAAGCCATTAACCTAGCTGGACCGCCAGCATAGTCGCCGGAAAACCAATTCCTTCGCCGGATCGCCTGTGACCTTGCCGGAAGTGCGGGTGGAGGGTTGTTAGCCTTGCTGGACCGCCGTCGAAACTCACCGGAAAATCGATTACCTCGCTGGACCTTATGTACTCTTGCCGGAAGGCGGTGTAAGGTGCCCAAGCTCCCCTTCCATCGATCCACGTCGGAGCCAACCAGATCTGGTGGTTGGCGTTCCAACGCCAGACTCCTTCTGTAGATGGTGGTGTGTTTGGTGATCGACTCCCGCTCGCTGGACTGAGCGTGTCTACTGCCGGATCTGCTTGTTCGTCGTTGGTGGAGGTGTTCGTCGGAGCCTTCAGTGTGGTAGCGACGGATGTGGTGTCACAACGGTCACCCCCTCCCGTTCTACAGACTAAGATGACAAAAGGAAAGACAAGAAAAGGAAAGGTGGGGGAGGCTACCGCCTTCCGCCCGAAGGCGGTAGCCTCCCCATATTAGGTTTTGGCCTTTTTTTTGTTTCTAGAGAGGGATGAGAGCGTATTGATGTTAGAGAGGGATTTTTTTTTAATTGAGGTGTTATAGATAATGGGTTATGAACTTTATAACTACTATATATTACATACATAATAAATATTTAATATTGCAACTAAAACCTTCTATCTTTTATTATTCTAATTAAACCATGTCTTTCCATAAACTTGTGAAAAGACGGTCTTCCTAAGACTTTTCCTATTTTTAAATATTATTACATAAATTTTAATAGTAAAATGTGAAATATTCTCATTCACTTATTACATTTTAAAACAAAATTCAGTATGCTAAACTTAAGAAAATAGATGGAGTGTTTATTTTAATTTAATTTAATTTTAGTTTGATTCAATATTCCATCATGATAAATTTACTCCCTCCGTTTCACTAATATTGGTACGATAGGTTTAGGTGCTTGGATTTATGTGAAGAAAATGAGTAGATAAAATTGAATGTAAAAAGAATAATGAGTGGATAAAATTGAAGGAATATTACCTAAAATTGAAAGTGTGTCAATATAAAAGAAACAACCAAAAAAAAAAGTGTGCCAATAATAGAGAAACAGATAGAGTAGTTGATTTTACCTTTGTTCAATTTATAAAAAAGTTAATTGATTTAGTTATATCATACTATTTTCTTGAGTTCAGATCGTTTAAGTTTAATGGCAAACTCTTGGACAAGATCGTCTTTCCATAGGGTGATGGAAAGACGAAGTTTAATTTAAATAATAAAAGATAAAAGGTTTTAGTTGTAATATTAAAAGTTTATTATGCAACGTGTAATAGTTATAAAGCTTATAACCCGATTTCAACAACCCGAAAGTTCTATCTTTATTTCTTTTAATTTACATTTTAAACCTTAATTTTTCCATGACTTACCGTCTTTCAACGATGGACTCAAGTTCAATCCTCCACTCATACGATTAAAAAAACATAGGTTAAATCTTATTCTAATCCCAAATTGTATTGTTGTTATTTTTGCTTACTTGGCATTAGGATATCACAATTGCGTGTGTAATTTACAACTTACATTCCAACTGATAAACATTGTTTGAGAAAAAAACAAAAATACCCATAAATGTTTAGTTTGACACGTTTATCTGTACAAAATATACAAAATAATCTTAATTTTTTTTGTAGATAACCCACATCTCACCAACACAATTTTGAAAATGACATTTTTAGCACTTGGAAAGAAAACGACAATTCCAGCAGTTAGAATAAGTAAACATTTTGGCCTGTATTATTGTATATGTCCGATTTGTTAAAATATAATATTTAAGTTGAAATACTTCCTTCATTCATCTAATATTTAAATGGATTACATTAATAAAATATAGGGAAAAAAATAAATGACTAAAAATCATTTAAACCTTACCACATTTATAACATATTAAAATAAATAAAATATTTTGAAATAGAAGTGTACCAAAAATAACCAAACGCAAAAAATATATGCAGATATGTGCCTACCAGTGACAATAGGAAGAGGTGGAAAGTGGAGAAGGAGACGCGAGGGCTGATAAGGACATTGATCGAGCGGGATAGCAAAGGAGGAGGGAATTCAAAATGCCTTCTCAGCTTCTTGCTTCGCGGTGGCTTGCCGGTGGAAGAAGTGATCGACGAATGCCAGACTTTCTACTTCGCCGGAAAAGAAGCCGTTGCGATTTTCCTGTCTTGGGCGCTCTTGCTTCTTGCAATGCATCCGGAATGGCAATCCAAGGCACGGGAAGAAGTCCTCCAAGTGTTCAAGGACGACGAGATCCCAAATGCGCAGACTTTGAATGACTTGAAAATTGTGAGTCATGTTTTGTTCTTGAATTGATTTTTTAATTGAACTGAATTGAATTAAAATTAGACAGTAAAAAATTAAAAATAATGTATCAAAACTAAGGTAAATAATTTAAATGTGAATCTTTACTAAATTGGACTGAACTTGAGTGCATAAGATGCAGTGACACTATTATTGTGAGACTGATTGTGCTCGGTATAAAACAGGTGAACTTGATTATAAATGAAGTACTTCGACTCTACCCACCGATTCCAGCTTTGTTCCGGCAAGCATCTGATGATATGATGGTCGGAAACCTCCACGTTCCAGTCGGCACTCAGTTCTACCTGCCCGTGGCTGCCGTTCATCACGACACAGAAATATGGGGACCGGATGCGCACGAATTCAACCCGCAAAGATTTGCGGAGCCCCGGAAACATTTGGCCTCATACTTCCCGTTTAGTCTAGGGTCTCGCAATTGCATCGGCCAAAATTTTGCCATAATGGAGGGCAAAATCGTCCTGACAATGATCCTGAAGCAGTTTACTTTTAGGGTGTCGCCATCGTATGTTCATGCTCCTGTGACATTTCTTACTGTCACGCCTCAGTTTGGTGCTCCAATCCTTTTCAAGAGGATTTCAAGCTGAATGTTTGTAGTCTAAGTTCGTACTTTTGCGATTGCCTTCTTGTTAGAAACCATCGTAATAGAATGGACAGAGAAACACTCCTGTTTTTTTTTTAAAATATTGATATGTTTTCTATTTTAAGATGTGTTTTATATTTAATACTTTCTAGTTATGATAAATTAAAGATTCTTTTTCGTCAATTCATTTATTTCCGGTTTCTTTTCATTTATTTTTTGCAATTTATTTAAATTTCCTATAATATAGTACGTAAAAGTGATGTGTCAAGTGAATTGACCATAGTTTAGTGGTAAGCCACACTCTATTGAACATAGTTTAGTGGTAGGCCACACTCTCTCTAATTGAGAGGTCTACGGTTCAAAACACACTCTCATCAAGAATTGTGAATATTAGAGCAAATTTTTTATGGGAATACTCAGCGTCATGGGATCGTGTCCCTGACTATTCAAATGGATGTAGTTTCAGTCTCCACTGAGTTTCAACAGATTCAATGGTGGTGTCTCCTAGTTAATATATAATTTGGTTGTTTGTATATAATATTTCCAAAAAACAAGTGATGTGTCAATTATAAAAGAACAAAATGAGTATTCTATTTGTCTCTTTGTATTTGACAAACTTATCCCTTTTAGCAGTTTATTTTTAGACTAAATTATTTTTTAGTCCCCTACAAAGTATCTTATACCATGTTTTGGTCCCCGTTTGCAAATCAACCCTTAGACGGTACCCCACAAATTCAGAAAGGTTTGTTTGGTCCCAAAGGTGATTTTCAAGGAAAGTCAACGGTAAAATTGGTCAAAATATGTAAAATGACCATTATACCCCTGCATTTTAAAAAATAAAAAGAAAAACATTCGCCAGCATCTTCTTCATTCTTCACCAACCTCAAAATTACATTGATTCCGCATGCGTCTTCTTCAATCAATCATACCATTGATTCAGTCGCCTTCCGTCGCTGCTTCATTGGCAGACTCTTCGCCAGCGTCGCGATCGCCTCTACAACCTCAACCATTTTCCACCGGAGAAGCCTTCAATCTTGAGTCATGGTGGCGCGTTTCCACCGCAGAACCGGGCCATGGAAGGTAACATCGCCGGCGATGGGGACTTCTAGCTGCGCCGCCCAATACTTCAAGTTCCCGATCAAAGGCTACGGCGGTAGGGGATTTCTACAGACCAAGAATCGATCCATCTGAGCACGGTATCCAAAGTTTATCTCGCTGACCAACATCCAAGCGTGATTCATTGGAGGCGGAGACTCTAAGCAAAAATGGAGGATGAATCGAATATGGGGCTACTGGCAAAGATGAGATTAAAATTGAGTTTACGGCGGTCGGGGCTACTAGCAAAGATGGGATTAAATTAGAGTTTTTGGACGGCGGCGGCGGCGGCCGAAGGGAACTAAATTAGTAATTAATCTAACATAAAGCTAGTTAGTAATTAATCTAACATAAAACATATTAATTAGTAATTAGCCCAAATTAGAAAAATTTAATTGAAAATATTTTTGAATTAGTAAAATTACTATTATACCCCTGACTATATTGGAAAACCATTTAGTCTTACCGGAAAATCACCTTTGGGGACCAAACAAGTTGTTTTGAATTTGTTTGGTACCGTCTAAGGGTTGATTTGCAAATGAAGACCAAAACATGGTATAAGATACTTTGTAAAAAAAAAATTAGGGGTAATATGCAAATATAACCCTATATATTGGAGAAAGTGCAAATACAACCCTGAGTTATTTTTTAGTGCAAATATAACCCTAACTATTATACATATGTGCAAATATAACCCTAAAGCTATTATTTCCGGCATTGACTAACCTAGGTTATATTTGCACTTTCAATTATCGCAGGGTTATATCTGCACTTTCATTATTGCAGGGTTATATCTGCACTTTCATCAATTATATAGGGTTATATATGCACTTTTCTAAAAAAAATAGCCTTATTTTTATATTGATACAATTTATATTTTTTGCAAAATTACTTCAATTTCATTCACACATTTTACTTTTACTTTTAAAATTCAATTACATTTACTCATTTTATTCGCTTAAATTCATATACCTATGCGAATGATTGCTCATTATAATATCTCATTCCATCAATTAGGCTCAATGACGCCAACTATGTTTACCAAAAGGCTTGGGAGGACTGAGATTCAATGACCTAAAGATCTTTAAAACTGTAATGCTATAAAAGCAGGTTTGGCAAATACTTAGCAATCCTAATTCGATGGTGGCACAGATTATAAAAGCTAGATATTTCCTATCATCGTCTTTATTGGACACCACACTTGGCTATGATCCCTTATATGCACGACGTCAGACATTTATTGAAACTAGGCATTTGCAGGCGTATCGAATATGGGGCGACTACTAATGTAAAACATGAATGATGAGTGGGTATACAGAATACCTTTTTCATACATTGCTAAACACGCAAAAGCTCTATTTATGAGGACATGCGTACAATCATCATTGGACAAATAATCATTAATGTGGTTAATAATCGAAACAATGATGCTCATGGTCTAGTCATAAGAGCAAGTCCAACAGCTTCCCCATTATAGGGATTCTTGTTGTTTTTAGAGATTTTACTTTATTTTTTAAGTCCAACAGCTTCCCTATATGCTTCCCCAAAATAGGGATTATGATGAGAGAGGATATTTCATTCCTCATATTTGTAGAAAGAGAATAAAATTATGGGGAAGCAAGATTTAATGCAATATTAATGGAATGCATTGAATACGAGTACAATATTCTCTCTTTTCTGTCAAAACTTTTAAGCAGTAACTCCTATTAGTAACTCCTATTGAGTTTAAAGCAGTAACTCCGTTAGTTTGAAAGTTAAAACCAAGAGAGCAGTAACTCCTATTGAATGCATATATTGAAAATTATGTTAATAAAAGATGATAATTATTATGTTAATAAATGTGAGGTTCTCAAAAATAGGGAATCTGTTGGAGATGAACATAAAAAATATAGGGAATATGAGTTTTGAATCCCTATTTTATAGAAAATTTTAGGGAAGCTGTTGTACTTGCTCTAAGTGAGATCTAGAGCCTAATAGAATCTCACTTTGTTCAAAGGTAGTTTGGATCAAAAGACCGACAATGTAATAGCTCACACATTAATTACCAATGCCAAACGATATGGAGATTGTGTCCCTCGACGAGATCACATCCCAAAATGTTTAACACATCCTTGAAAACCAATGACTTCCTTTAAACTTTTAAAAAATAAAATAAAAAATATCCCACATAATATTTTACTGGTTTAAGATTTCCTTTTCTTTATAAGAAAATGTCACTTGTTTGATTGATTTATGATAAAAGTCTTGAGAAAAATTGTGTTTCCATAAACATATGGAAAGATAAGATTTAATTAGAATAATAAAATATTAAAAGTCTTAGTTGCAATATTAAAAATTTAATTTACAATATGTAACCGCTATAAAATTTATAACCCAATTCACGTACGAATCAAATGAATGCTATATCAGGTATGTTATTGTTCCGTAATCCACGGTCCCACTATCTTGGAGCTAGCCGCCTGACCATGGGCCCGCGTTGGTTAAACGAATGGATCCGTTTACCCGACCCGTTCGGATGAAAACCCAAGTATGTCCCCAATCGTGTCTCAAACGACATCATTGTTCCACTTACCGACGTGGCGACGAGGGGTAACATAGTCATTACTTTGTACCAATTTGCAATCCCCGCGAAAAGAATAATCATTCTGGTAGGCGATAACCCTTTTCTGGACAAGCGCAGATTGCTCATTACAGTATCAAATGAAACCCTCCTTCCCATATTTTGGGGGAAATTCTAGGGTTTCTCGTTTCCAGTCGCCGCCTTCGCTCAGCTCGCCCGAAGATTCCGGATTCATTCGCTTCGGCCCATCCAACAGCCGCCAAATTGAGTGATTTGCTTTCGTGTTTTGTGTATATATTGAAACCCAGCTCGAGTTTCCCGGGGTTAGCATCTTTGCCCATCGGGAAATTGACAAGGTTCGTTTACTGATGTTTATACTTCTCTGGTAGTTCGTTAGTTGTTATGAGTGGATGTGATTGTATTTGTGCAGTTGAGAATGGCATAGTTCAGTTTTTGCTATGATCTAAGGTTTATTTGCTCGATTTAGGTTAGTTTCCGCTGTTACTGCTAGGGATATGTAGGATTAGCAAGAAAAGTTGCCGTGGTTGCTACCTGGATGCAGTTTTGGTTTTTGTTTTTAAATTGTGGTAGTGTTCTGTATTCGGTTGTAGTGGTTCAGGTTTTGTGTAAGGTGAGCAGGGATGGCAATGGGGCAGATGCGCACCCATTACGAATTTCACAAACCCAAGCCCTTAAAATCTCTACCCATACTTGATTCAAACCCATTGACTTTACTAGCCTTACTTGTGGGGATGGCATTGGGGCGGGGTGGGTGCGGATTAAGTTCTAGGACAAATTATATGGTATTCTTAGGAACCACGAGCACCGTATCCTCAATGATGTTTTGTGTATTTTAAATTAGAAGGACGTGCATTCTTTTATGTTCGATTGTGTATAATTATAATTTGATTGTGATTACTATATAAATATTGTGTGTACAAATAATAATATTAAAATGCACAATCTACTTATTTACGATGCACATTAATGGTACCCTAGGGGTGCAATATAAGAATTGAAGATCCATGCATACCCATACCCATAAGGTTTTGTATAAAATCCACCGTGCTCCATCACCTTCTTGGGTTTCCTCAGTCACTTTAATCCACTCTACCGCCCAGTCCCCACCAAAATCTCCATACCCATCCAAAATTTACTTTATTTACTTATTTTAATACAGAAAATTACATCGCTACTTGTTGGTGGATATTCAATAATTTATTATCTGTTAAAATTAGGGGTATGGGGTGCGTCCGGGTTGGGGTGGAGGTTAACTTATATCCATGTCCGATCCATTACCCATGCAAATTTTTGGGGAAGAATATTGTGGGACTTGTCAGAAATATGAGAATCTTTGTTTAATAAAATTTGAGAATGTAGTTTGAGTCTTTGCTGGCTTTGATCCTTATGGAATGCGTGGTCTTGTTTTACTGATTATTAAATTTTACTGTTTTGCAGGGCAATTTTTGGACAACAGTTGCCTAACTGACTTGGGAGGAGCTTATCGTTTGCATCATCGTAATCTATGAAGCATATGTAGTTATGATATATGTTTCTGTTTCCTGTGCTATTGGTGTTTGTATCTCCAATAACTTGAGAGAAAATCGTCAAGTCCATAATGCCGTCTAAGTATGTCTCCAAGCTTATTAGTGTGTGCCAGAGGGGATCCCAGAGATCAATATCTTCACAGAGGGTGCTGCAAGACTTAGTGGAGATCCCTATTAGCCAAGCAAAATTATTGTTTGGTGGAGCATCAGGAACAATTTCTGATCTGTATGGTTTTGTACGACCGGGTATTGTTGCTGCTGCTCAGGCAGATTTGCACATAACCAACCGCAGAAAGAATATTTCATTTGCTGGTGTGTTTTCTCGTGCGTTTTCCGTTCCATCTGTGTCAGGACCTTCATATCAAGCTTGTGGTTATCACGCTGAACGGTTCTTCTCAAAGCCGACAGAAGTTTCCGTACCCCTGGAGCCTCGAGCTATGGCTGTTTGTAGTTCTAGAACAAATTGCTCCTACAGTAGAGTGATAAGTAGACGCACCCAATCTGCTATTTCAGCGAAGAATTCTCTTACTTCTTGCACTAATAAAAGTGTTGAGAATTACAGGAATGCTAGCATGAGTATGAGAAATAAAGAGCAGCCTAATAAATTTTCGGTATATGGATATTTTATCTACAATGTTGCTAGCAGAAGAGATAATTTGAGTCCACACCATGAATTTGGATTGAGGGCGTTCCACACTTTGTCTCCTGCTAGTTCTTCAGCTGGCATTGCTCCTGACGTTTCCTTTGATAGCTCTATGCGTGAGGAACATCTTTCCAGTTCTGCCAGTTCTCCCGCTGAGTAGGTTTTTTATTTTTATTTTCCCCCATGCAATTCTTTGATGTTTTGGTTTCAGTATGAGAGTGGGTCTCCTGACAAGTGACCTGTCCATTAGCTTATGGACAAACCACTTATTTTTTAACTTATACACTGCATTTGTTAAATTACATGAATTTTTGAAAATATTTTTTATATGATGTATTTTTATATTTTCACCTTCAAATACATATTATTACTTGTTTTGACTTCTAAAATACAATATTTGAATTTTTTATTAAAAAATTACAACATTTAAGGTAAAAACACTGTGGACTGTCTATAAGCTTAGGGAAAGACCGCTTTTTTTGAGACTTTCTCTCAGTATTATACTCCATCTGTCCCACTTATAGTGCCACATCAACCTTTGCACTTGAGAATTAAGTAGCTGTAAATGTGTGAAGTGCAAAGGAGAACTTTTGTAGTTGGTTAGATGTAAATGTGTGAAGGAGAAAGAGTGTTGATAATGTAAAGTTTTTTTTTTTGAAAAGAAGCAATTTTAAATTTCAATGTACGAGTAATAATGAATTGGGGTTTTCCATAAAAGGATAGGTCCAGAGTGTGATGCTATGAGTGGGACGTCTTTTAAGTTACATCATAAGTCGATAGGGGAGTAAAAGTGAGTACTTAATTTTCTCATTTTTCTTTATTTCTATGATTCTATCTTAAATGCATTTCTATTCAGGACATGAACTTTGGCTCTTCCTGCCCCTCCCCCTCCCCCTCCTGGAATCTTAAACATTGTATCTCATTCAATTTATGTTTTAGGACTGTCTCAATGAACCGAACTCTGAAGCTAAATTCAGGATCATGTTACCTGCCTCATCCTGACAAAGAAGAAACTGGTGGAGAGGATGCCCACTTCATTTGTTTAGACCGACCGGCAATTGGTGTTGCTGATGGCGTTGGTGGATGGGCTGATCTTGGAGTTGATGCTGGAGAGTATGCTCGCGAACTTATGTCGAACTCAGTTACTGCAATCCGAGATGAGCCAGAATGTTCTGTTGACCCTGCCAGGGTACTTGAGAAAGCTTACATAAGTACAAAATCCAGAGGGTCATCCACTGCTTGCATTGTTGCCCTTACAGATCAGGTAACTTATTAAAAGCATTGTCAACTTGTCCCTTAGCATGAATCTAATACTGATTTTCGGTCCAATATACTTAAGGCTAGCCTTATATCATTTGGCCAATACTGATATACCTTAGCAATGCCTTCCTGAGTAATCTTACGGGAACATTTAAATTTCTGATTTTCTCCACCTGCAGGGTCTGCATGCTATCAACCTCGGGGACAGTGGATTCATGGTCGTGCGAGATGGATGCACAGTTTTTAGATCTCCCGTGCAGCAGCATGATTTCAATTTCACATTTCAACTTGAATGTGGTAATGCCGGTGATTTACCTAGCCATGGACAGGTAAACTGAATAATAAAAAATAAAATATCAATAGGTTGATGTTGTCCTAACTTACAGATGAGAATAGCTGTTTTTCCGATGTTGATCTTCAATAGTTATATATACTGACAACGAGTAACTCTACCACACGTTGCAAGTATGGTTTAAAAGGCTCAAGTGTGATGCATAGTTTGATACTCTCTCTTATCCAGTAGAGTCCTATTTGAGAATTGGTTCTGCTTCCATTAGAAGCATCCTATTTCAATTTGTTTCTATTAAGTATCCTTACGGATAGTGCCATGAGCGGTTTAAAACACCCTTTCACTGTAAGGACTATACTAGAGAAAATAGCGACAAAAAGACTAAGGTACAATGTATAAAGTATAATTGATCAAAAGATGTAAGCTCATCTAAAGGACTCGTTTAAGTGAAACAGTGGGAGTACTATTATAGAGAGAGAGAAAATGGCTGCTTTTAGTGTGCACGATGTGTCCAAGTTATTTCGGCTTGTCTCTGGTCCTGTTGATATGAAACGTTCAGTGTATAATATGGTGTTCATTGCTTTGATATGAATAAACTAATTTGTGGTAGCGCATGCTAGAATATTAATACTGTTGTTTTTAGTTCTATTAACTCATATCCGTTGCTAGAGTTTTTGCTCCCACTTTTCGATCCATTGGACCATTTGCAGAGGTGGTCTTATAACTTCTGCTTTGGTGAATATCATGGTAATTTTAATGGCCTTCTCGATGCAGGTTTTCACGATCCCTGTTGCTCCAGGTGATGTCATAGTCGCGGGCACGGATGGTCTTTTTGACAATTTGTACAACAACGACATCACAGCTGTGGTGGTTCATGCCGTGAGAGCTGGATTAGGGCCCCAGGTGACTGCTCAGAAGATAGCTGCATTGGCCCGGCAACGGGCTCAGGATAAGAACAGGCAGACTCCCTTCTCTTCTGCTGCACAAGAAGCCGGGTTCCGCTACTATGGTGGCAAACTTGATGACATAACCGTCGTGGTTTCATTCATAACAACCGACAACAATGTAAGCAACTAAGCATCACCGTCCATAAATATCTTACAAACGAAATGTGCTGAAAAACACACGATGTTTAATCTAGGTGCCTTTTGCTATGCAGGCAAAAGTTTCCTCTTCCGCTTCACCCAGTGGATCTAATTAGGGGCTTGTTGCATCGGTGAAGCGAATCTTGTACTTGTATTGTTCGATCAAGTCGACTTATGCGTCTTGTCTGATACTGTTTTTGTACATAATAATTTTGACATGCTCTTTCTTCCATGGGAAAGAAAGACAGGTTGAGGACTTGATAGGAGGGAGGGGATTCCCAACTTACACTACATGTTTAAAAGACATTTGATTGAAAAATTACGATTTGTGTCTTTTATCTAAAAGTCTTCAAAATATTGAAGTTAACTGATGTAGGCAATAACGTTAGGTTGCTTCCGATGATTTTTTAGGCTGGCTTTTGATTTTGGTCTTCTCATTTCAATCAATTTATATAAAAGAAAAGTGCTCAACAATTTACTTTTTGGATAGCTAATAATGAATACATTTTCTACTAAAATGAAATGGTTGATAAAAGCAGATTCTTTATTTACTTTTCCTAATTGTAATATAAAGCCTTATGTTCAATAAAAAACATCTAATTGTCATCTACTTTTTTTAAAAAAATCAAATTGTCATCTACTAAAACAATTTACAAAATGAAATACATGATAAAAACACCTGTAGTTAATCACTTAGTTCTATTCCTTTCAAGTTTTTTGAACTTCTGCCACTGAAGTTGGAATCACCACAGTCTTACGTTCATCGACAACCTAATAAGGTACCATAACACTGGATAATTACTGTTAAAAATTATTCAAATATTCACAATTTACCGTGTGGTTTGAATCACAAATCTCATGTTATATAAAGTACCTTCGTTGTTATATAGAGGGTGCATTACCACTAAAAATAGTTCCAGTATAAAGCAAGTTTGGTATTGGTAGAAAAATATTCAAGCATCCTCAAAATATGTTGAGTCAAAGGCCTAACTTATTCGAGCAGACATGTTGTCCGGACTCACACATAGGCATCGGGACATTTCGTTACCTAAACATTAGAAAAATGTACTTCCTCCTCCCCAGCTCTTTCTGCATATTTTTTAGTCTACTTTTTATAGGCATATTTAATCATAAATTTTAATTAGTAAATAGTATTGTGTAATATATTACTAAATTTCATGTACCATGTATAATTCAAATATCAAATTTTAATACATCATTAACACATGTAAATCAACATTTCGATTGTCAAACATGGGACGAGAAAGTTGACCAAAATATAACGGAGGGAGTAGCAAAGTATAGCCCTACCTAATTCCTGAACCGAACAACGGTACCAAATAAACAAACACCGAAAATAGCGCAACTTGATCACCCCCGTCAACTCAAAGCCGTCTCGCGGCCTTGCTACATCAACATTCACTCAACGCAAAAGGAAACGGCATTTAATTACTACCAGATCGCCGTACCCAAGAACACGAAATCCACGCCACCTTAAAAAAAATCCCATTTCCCCCAATTTCGCTGATGCTTTTCAGACACGATTCCGCCGCCGCTGTTTTCTGACCCACGTTGTTGCCGCTGCTGTTGTCGGGATGGCCGTCGTCCGGAAAGATAAGAACGGTCAAAGCCTGCGCGGATCCAGAATCGCCATAGCTATCGCTGTCGGGATTTCCATCGGGTGCGTCTTCGCTTTCTTGTATCCGGATGGATTGTTTTTCTCCGCCTCCGATCCGCAGCCAGGCCGGAGAAGCTCCATTTCCAAACTGTCTTCTCAGGTCCGTGCGTGTGGCTGAAGCAATGGTTTGTTGTTTATTTTGATTACTAGGATTGTGTTGAACTTAAGTTTGAGCTTCGGAAAGGATTCTTTGTCTGAAAGTCTGTTGCTTTGATCAGTTATTATTTTTTATTACTAGGATTGTGTTAAACTTACGTTTGAGCTTCGGAAAGGATTCTTTGTCTGAAAGAATGTTGCTTTGATGTATTCTCACGCTTTGACTTTGCACATATTTCTAAAACCGATGTTATAAAGTATGACGAATTTTGACATGATAACGGAGTTGTATTTGATCAATTAGCGGCATTTAAGAAATCGAGGCTTCATTTCCCTTTAAGAAATTGAAGGGAGGAGCGGGGAGGGAATTGAGAATTTGAGATATGAATGGTGCACTCAGGCCTTGTTTGCCGAGCTTATCTGCACTTCCGTTCAGTAGAAATTTGATTTTATGAAATTTTGCTTAATTTAGTCATATTGTTACAAATTTCAATACACTTATATTTACTTGATTGATATTGGTTTTTAGGTTGATGCATCCAGCTGTGATTGTGGTGAAAAAGTGAGCATGCTAAGGTCCGACATTAGGAAGATGATGGAGAAAAATGAAGATTTGAAGCAGCAGGTGAGGGCGCTGAATGAGAAGTTGCGGCTGGCTGCAGTAGGCAAAGGGCATGCTGAGCAGCAGCTTGTAGCGTTGAGTGAACCGCGCAAAGCCGGGCCTTTTGGTACGGTCAAGGCACTGAGAACTAGCCCTTCTGTTCTTCCCGATGAATCTGTTAATCCGAGACTAGCTGCATTCTTGGGGACGATTGCTGTTAGGAAGGAGGTTATAGTTGCACTTGCGAATTCGAATGTTAAAGACATGCTTGAAGTTTGGTTCTCCAGCATCAAGAGGGTCGGTGTTACGAATTATCTGGTTGTGGCTCTAGACGACACGATTGTGGAGTTCTGCGAGGCGAATGGCGTCCCTGTTTACAAGAGGGATCCGGATAAGAACATTGATTTGATCGGGCAGAATGGAGGTAATCACGCTGTGTCGGGGCTCAAGTTCAGGATCTTGAGGGAGTTTCTGCAGCTGGGATACAGCGTTCTTCTTTCTGACGTCGACATTGTTTTCCTCCAGAACCCGTTTGATCATTTGCATCGGGATTCAGATGTGGAGTCGATGAGTGATGGACATGATAACATGACTGCTTATGGCTATAATGATGTTTTTGATGAACCCGCGATGGGATGGGCGCGATATGCCCATACCATGAGGATATGGGTGTACAATTCTGGGTTCTTCTTCATACGGCCCACGATCCCCGCGATTGAGCTGTTGGATCGTGTGGCCGGTAGGCTATCCCGGGAGGCTAAATCATGGGACCAGGCCGTTTTCAACGAAGAGCTCTTCTTCCCCTCTCATCCAGGGTACGAAGGCCTCCATGCTGCTAAGAGGACCTTGGACATGTATCTCTTCATGAACAGCAAGGTCCTGTTCAAGATGGTACGGAAAGATCCCAGTTTGAGGAAGCTCAAGCCGGTCATCGTCCACGTGAATTACCATCCTGATAAGCTTGCGAGAATGAGAGCCGTGGTTGAGTTTTATGTCAATGGCAAGCGGGACGCCTTGGACCCATTCCCAGATGGTTCTGCCCGGTAGATTTCTCCATTCCTGGCGCTTTTCGGAAACCATTTGTAAGATGAGTGTTCAAATTTACTGTAAGTTGCAGGTCTGTCTGTTTTCCGTGTATGTAGTACAATGCCTGGAGATGCAAAACGGTTTTCTAAGATCTTTTTCTGACAAACAAAATTGAACTTTCGATCCAGGAAGGTAATCAAAGTTCATTCTTCATTGCATTTTGATGTAGTTACACAATGAGAGTATGAGATGTCAACTTAGCAATCTCATTGTTGATTTGCTCTGTCTGGTAATCCGTGTGAAGTTATAAGGCGTTAACTATCATGGCATCGTTCTCTAGTTGGTTTGTCATTGTGTTCCTGGTTGATGCGTTTGTACTTGTCTCAGGTTCATAAAAGAGCGCGATAATTGAGACAGACATATGTTTGTTTGTCCCCATTATTACGCTCTTTTATTGCAATTTGTCGCCAAATTTTTACATGTAAGTGGGAACTTTTCCAGGCAACACTGAAAGAACATGTGTGCTGAAAGATTCTCTGCAACTGGTTACATTTGTGCTATAGGTTAGTATCAGCAAAACGTGCCTAATTTTCTTTTGCAAATTCTAGTTTCCAAGATCTTAGCAGATGTCCTACCTAGGTTGGATTACGGTCTTTCAGTCTCTATACGCCAGGTCGGTGTGGAGCAAACTCATATACATAATCCTACTCTCTGTGTGAGTCATATGAGACTCTCATTACTATTAATGAAAATGAAAACAACCGTTTTTAAGAAAAATAAAAAAATATGCAACCTAGTACAGCAACAAAAGCAACATAAATTTATAGCTCTTCTCGGGTTAGAACCTCGTCCACCTTGAAATGACAGTTATCCCCATCGCCCTCCATAGTTTCGAAAAACAGATACATGTGTGACCCATCTTCAACTCCATATTCTCTGAGGAGAATATCGTCTTTACACATGACAGCATACTCGCTCCCATAATCCGCCACCAGTACGAGGCGGTCCGGTGGCAGCCGTTCCTGACACCCGATCGCCTTCTTCAGGTCCGCGAGGGCGGCATCAGCCTTGATTTCGACGTAAAAGAGCGTTCCGGTGAGAATCTCTACTGAAACTCTGATCATTTGGAAGAGGGGAATGGGGAGACGATGAATGCAAAAGTGTGATCATTTTATTGTTGCTGTTTTGGAGTTTTAGTATGGTTTTGGAAAGAGATTAATGCATTTAGGTCATGAAAAGGCGGTCATGTGGGCTGCATTGTGGATGGTTTGTTTTGGAATTACAAGGATTTGCCTATAAAATGGGATTGGTGACTTTTTACCATTTCTAGCTCTCAAAAGAATCTTGAATTATTCAATTGGATTTACTAAATGTGAGCCTCGGCTTAGATTTACCAAATTAGTCATTGTGAATGGTTGTTTGATTAGGTCTCATTCTCTCCATCTTATCTGCACTCTAATAGTTTCAGGTTTGAACTGATATTGTATATCTCAGATCCTTTTTTAATGAATTTATCTAAACTGAATTGAAAAAATTAAGTTTATCTTAACTAAATCATAGAAACGATGCTATTTTCATCTCACATTTCAATCCTTGGAAACTTGCATACTATTTCATCTAGTCAAATTCTATACCTCTAGTGTATTTATTATCGGCCCATATTCTCCCAATTGTATTTTCTAATTAAATACAACAAAAACAAAAGTTACAAATCATCACTTAAGCTAAATAATATCAATTTTAAATTTTCTAAAATTAACTTTAAAGTGGGGATTAACCGAAAAGAACAACATATTATTACATTCATAAAATCATATTCTGATTTTATGAA
Organism: Rubia yunnanensis; assembly: GCA_037428765.1. Taxonomy (NCBI): domain Eukaryota; kingdom Viridiplantae; phylum Streptophyta; class Magnoliopsida; order Gentianales; family Rubiaceae; genus Rubia; species Rubia yunnanensis. The sequence goes on along the minus strand of CM075067.1, from coordinate 103,032,777 downwards.
AGTAGTAACTTAAGATTGGCTTCCATATAGCATGTGGTATGGGATACTATAGCTCCGTTTGGGAGAATTGTGCTTATAAGCAAATTTTGGCTTATTTTGAAAGTAGGGGTAGACCAGTTTCTTCCTTTTCCCCAAAAATAATTTATGTTTTTAAAATAACTTATTTTTTAACACTTACCTAACACTAAAAATTATTTTACTTATAAGCGCAACTAATTATAGACTCTGCCAAAAAACGAACCTAGAGCTAATTGGTTGGAGATAAAGACGGAATGTCATCTTGAGGGATTTTGGAACAAAACCTTTAATTAGTAAATTGCTGACATTGGAAACTAATAGCCTGATATTGAGTGGATAATATTTCTGGCTGTGAAAATATGGAAAAATCACATAAAAATCTATTTCCTTACTTAAAATTTTTACCGGTAAAGGTAAAGGTAAAGGTAAATGTATAGAGATTTGTTACTGCTATTGCCATTTTGCCTACTCCAACCAATTTTTCACTCTGTATCCAAACAAGGGAAAATACGAACAAAACAAAACTTTCTGCCGCCGCCGCGCAGCCGATCTTCTCCGGTCAGCCACCATTCCGCCGCCGCTTCTTGTTAGTTTCCGGTCAACATCGTCGCTCTCCTCCGCCGCTGACCATCGTTCCGTTTGTGATCTCCAGCCGCTTCGGTGCCACGCTGAATTAGTCCTTCTCTCGTCTTCACTGATTTTTTATCAGATTCCGGTCGACACGCGCCTTTCTTCGGAGGAGCGAGTCCTGGTCCTTAGCGCGTGAGCACGGTCAGTGTTTTTGATCAATTCCTTTGTATAAATAAGTTTTGAGTCATAAAAATCAAATTCTCACAGCCATAAGAAGTTTGGGGTTTTGTTGTCTGTGTAACGATGCATATTTTTTTGGAATTGAAATGTAGGGATTGCATTATTGAGTGAAGGGATGTCATTCATAAAGGGAGATTTGCTTACAAAAACAAGGAAGTTAGTCAAGGGCTTGGCTAAACCCGAACCACTCTGGCTTAAAGCAATGGAACAGTGAGCAAATTTATAGGATTTACTTTGTTTTGTTTTGTTTCATGATTAGAAGAGTAAAATTTTTACAAGTGATTTACTTATCTGTAAGTTGCGAAACTCATTCATGAACTATTCGTGGAGTGGTTTATTCAAAGTTGTTAATGCAGTCTTTAACTGCGATTCAGATGAAATGTGTAAACTTCTTCCAAGTTTATGTCTCTGCGCATAAAATTTTGAATATTTGCTGGTGGTATGAAATTGAGATGAGATTATATGGTAGAATGCAAATTATGAGAAGGCGTTTTGGTATAGTCTGTGACTGATTTTGTTTAACACAGGTCTCCTCCAGCGACATTTCCTCGTGCTGAGGGCAAGATTAAGCCCATCAGTCTACCTGAGGATGTTTATATAAAGAAGTTCAATCAGAAGCACCCAGATTCTATGTATCACGACGCTATCAAGTACGGTTTTCTTCCTTTGGGATTTCTTTTCAAATGTGTTTCCATTCTACTTTGTGTGCATATGAGATGTTAATAAAACAAGGACTGCCTTTTTGTTTTTTGGATGTTGATATGGCTGTGCAGCTCAAGATTATCTTTGTTTAGTGCTTTAAGGCCAGTGACATATGTGCTCAATGGTTTAAAATGAAGTACAACATTGTAAAAGGTTGAGTTGTGGAGGTTGACATTGGTGCTTGAACTAACTTGCTACAGTGATATACATATGCAGTTTAAGATTATCTTTGTTTTGTGATTTAAGGGCATTGACGTAGGTGTCCAATGGTTTTGGTATGAAGTACATGACTGTAAAAGGTTTGAGTTGTGGAGGTCGATATTTGTGCTTGAACTAACTTGATACAGTGATATATACACGACTTTCTGTGTTATTCAAGTGTTACTATTTCATGATTGAGATGGTCATCCACCTGATCTATAATCTTAATTTGAGAAATTTTACAAATAATTTGAAATGGATCTTGAGGTCAATTGACGAATTGTTGAATGCTTCCTCTTGTTTGCATATGAGTGTGACTTTTATGTCATGTTCTATTTGTTGTGGTCATAACACTATTTTGGAACTTTCCACACGGGAATTGTCTCTTATGATTTTACAGAGTGTCTAGCTTTGATCATCCTCCTGCTCGTCTATTTGGCTTGCGAGTACTTGAGCTGAAGGATCAGGGTGTCAGGGAAGAAGAAGCAATTGCCGCGGCTGATGTAATATCTCCTATCACACTAATAGGTTTACTTTTTCATGGATTCTTATTCACATTTTCATGATCTGTACATATATTCGTTCTCCAGATGGAGTACCGGAGAGAGAAGAAGGCAAAAAAGAATGCATATTCGCGGCTGAAGCAAATCGCAAAGCTTCAAGGAAAGAGACCACCTCCAAATCCGTTTCCAAGTGCTATCAAGGAGATTCAAGCTGAAGAAAGAAAGTATGTTCGTGACCGTTTCTCTAATCGTGACATACTCAACATCGTCGAGCAAATGAAGAAGGAAAAGGATGCATTTAGGCAAGAGCGCCAACCAGAAGGTGGATGGTGAAGAGTTGTAGTAAACTTAGCTTCGAATAAACTTGTCCTGGGTTTTCCCCTCTTCTTTATCAGCCCTTCTGAAAGGCTCAATTGCTTAAAGATTTGTCCAACGTAACTGCTGATGTTTTCAATTCTTATATGTTATTAAACCCCTAAGAATTCACATAAATAGAATCACAATATTTTGACTCGCCTCTTGTCATCTGTACTGGAGTATATGATTCATTGCATTAGGTGTGCAAATTTGTGCTACCCCTGGTAGAATTGCATATCGATGGACATAATATGCGTCAAATTTTGGTTGAGTTGTATTGATTGACATATCTTTTCTTTCAATTCATTGATATATTTTATATACTCCCCATGTCCCAGTTCTACTTGCAGAGGCAAAGATGATGTTTTTTTGTTTTGCTTGTATTACCTAATGAGTTAGGGTGATTTGACAGTGAGGTTGTGCAATGAGTTGTATTGATTGGCCTATCTTTTCTTTCAATTCATTGATATATTTTATACACTCCCCCTGTCCCAGCTCTACTTGTAGAGAGAAAGATGATGTTTTTTTTGTTTTGCTTGTATTACCTAATGAGTTAGGGTGATTTAACAGTGAGGTTGTGCAATGAGTTGTATTGATTGACATATCTTTTCTTTCAATTCATTGATATATTTAATACACTCCCCCCTGTCCCAGCTCTACTTGCAGAAAGAAAGATGATGTTTTTTTTGTTTTGCTTGTATTACCCAATAAGTTATGGTGATTTGGCAGTGAGGTTGCGCAATGAGTTGTATTGATTTACATATCTTTTCTTTCAATTCATTGATATATTTTATATACTCCCCCTGTCCCAGCTCTACTTGTAGAGAGAAAGATGATATTTTTTTTGATTTGCTTGTATTACCTAATGAGTTAAGGTGATTTGACAGTGAGGTTGCGCAATTGCTTTTGGGCTTGGTGAGTTAGTTTGGTCTAGAATTTTAAATAAAGAGGGGGACAATCCAATTAAAATAATGGGCAAAATTTACTAAAATAAGGAAATAAAATGTAGAGTGCAAATTCAGTTAAGATGACCAAAATAAGAAAGAGTGCAAATAGACATGGGATATAGGTTGTCATTCAGAATGGATAATCTTCTATAACTTTCATAGTCGTCTATCTGCCCTTCTTCCGATACTCACATTAGTTTTAGATACGATCAACTCTTTTTATATTATAACGTAGATACCATAGCTTCAATTTGGTAGCAAATTAAGCCCAAAAGATTATCTTTATTCTTACCATATACCTGAAAGAGTACTGAAGATTAAATTAATTTTGTACACCAACTCATTATATTGCACTTTCATAAAAAAATCCATTGATCCAAAGTACACTCACAAAATATCCCCTCCTCGATCCGTGATCACGAGATGATGGACGTTCAATGCGAAAGATTTTACATTTACTCAAAATGTATGACCATGGTTACCCTAAAATGAATAGAATAAAAAAACAATGAAAATGTCTCAATTACATTCCTTTACTATTCACAAGTCATTTATGATATAAATTTTAATCATATTATTTCCATTGGACAAAATTTCTAAATAACTTCATAATCTTCCAAATATTTTGAGTCGTGTTAGGTCCAGTTCAAAACAAATCTGCGTTTGGCAAAAAACCAGACACCGGAATTTAGCTTCCTTGGAAACAAAAGAAAAAAAAATAAAATCGCACACACACTAACAGTGTCCTTTCCTTCATTTCTAAGCCTCCCGCCCGAGAATCGGATCTTGCCTCCGTTTCCGATTCTCTCCGCCGTGGACGAAGGTTTCTCCCGATTACAGTATAGATTCCCCGCTGAAAGCATTGCTCCGGTTGTTAGGGTACGGTTTCTGCCGGCGGTTTTTCATTTTACGACTTAGGCCAATCGCATTGTAAATTCCGTCTTCAATTTGCTGTTCTTTCGCGTACTGCACAGAACTTAATTAGGTTGCTAGTTTCTGGGGAAAGATTGCTACTCGGATCTACTGTACTGTGGTTTTTGTTTTGTAGTTGCATCGGAATCGTATGGTCCTTCATTTTGATTCATTTTAATGTGTCTAGGTATATGCAACTTGTGACAGTAGAGACTACAGTGCATCTGTTGGTCTAGATTACCGGAATTCGAGATTTATGGACGTAATTTAGCTGTATTGTTTTTGGAATGCAGGTTGATGTACATTTTATGACTTGGAAGCATTGATATACTTCACTTTCTGCCGCCATCGATGTTTGGAGGTCCTATATCTGCCCCTTCCACGAGTCCGCATCTAAGGAAGTCCGGTAGCCGACCTGTTGTCTATGATCTTGGTCTGATGTTTTTATTTATTCCGAACTGCTGAGCTTGCTTACACGCTCTAGTGTTTTTGTCTGTTATGTTTCTTGTTCAGGGATATGGTAATTATTCATAGTGATTCATTTTATTTTCATTTGAATAACAGGGACGAGTGAGTTAGGATACAGTACAGAAGAGGATCCTTTACTTCCAGCAGTGCCGAATGAAATGAAGGGTGTGACCGTACCATTGAGCACTGTGGCAATATTGCCAAACCCTATTCTTTTGTGGAGATTCAAGGTACTACTTGCTGTCACGGAGTCTTGAAAATATTGAAGTTGATGAAATTGTGTCAAATAGCAATTAGTATGAAAGTATTTAAGTATGGATAACTTTTATGTTTTCTTGCTGGTTTTATTTATATATTTATTTCAAGTGTCTGCTTTCTGGCTTTCAAACTGTGCATTCTTCTGAGAAAATTGAGTGATGGTAAGAGCTTGGATGAGGCTGGGAGACTTTTGGAAATGCATCTTGCAGTGATTTGCTAGTCAACACTCCAAAACTTAAAGTAAAAGTAGTTCTTGAAGTCCTTCTGAGATTCTTACTTTTTTAATTGAGTACGGGTAGTAGTGTATCTAGTGTTCTTGAGTGGATAGTTTTGCATTTCATAACTGAAGTCTGGATGCTGGAAATTTTCCTCTCCCCCCTAATTCTCTCCTCCTTTTTGACTCTGCATTTTCCCTTGTTGGAGTCTAACTTACTTTGATGTTCAGGTGATATTGTTTTTCATCTGGGGTTTCGTTTGCTGCAAGGTCAGTTTGATATCTTTCTTTGTTTTCCCTTTTGATCCAACTGATAACTGATAAGCATAGATAGAGATACAGTGTTCTTTAAAGAGCTGGAGTTGAGTGGTTATTACATGTTTAAGTTGTTTTTGCTTGCAGGTAGGATGGGATTCTGTTATGAGAATGAGTGCAGACCTCAGGGATTTATTTTTGTATGAGGCCTTTTTGTACTACAATCCCCTTCTTCTAGTGGTTAGTGCCGCTTCAGATGTATTAAAGAAAGTTTTGGTTTCATTTGGTTTTGGTCTTCCTTATCTGATCATGTTCTGGTCTTTGATTTCATTTAGACACTGGCGGTTTGGCTTTGGGGGATGAGCTTATGGGTTTTTGCCCAAGGTCACTTGAGCTATTCTAAAATTTTTGACCTCGATCAAAATCATCTCACCCACCGAGAAATATGGAAGGTAGAAATATGTTGAGGGTATTGTGTAACTGAGATTATTTAGCTTTTATTGAGTCACTATGATTGTTCTGCTTGCGCATGAGTAACTTGCTTGCTGTATGCCACTGTTTTGAAGAAAAAATTCTTACTTCTCCTAAAGAACCAACGACTGGAGTTTCGTTGTTACTATTGGTAGCTTTGTTGCATAATATTCTGCCCATTATTTTTTAATAACTCACTATGTTGCTCTTTGCTTTTTTTTCCCTTTCATTTTTTGGTGCGATGGAGCTCAAGGGCTTCCTCTTTTAAAAATGTTATTGTGTTATTTTTTGTATTGAAATTTGAAACCTGCCGCTTCAATGTCTATGATTATGGGATGTTTTATATTCACCGAATTTTTTATGTTTGATCTTGGTTGTTTATATTACTACAATAGAACTCATTGTAGCTGGGTTTGGACACAGTGAAGCTTAGTTATGTGGTATCTTTAGTTTTTAATGAATTGAACTCTATTAAAGATCTTGAACTTTTTCTAAAATATTCTTCTAATTTTGCAGTGTGCTATCTGGATGACAATCATCGTCCCAACTAGTATGACTGCATATTTATATCTTTACTCTCATGGAGAGGTCATCTTAGCAGCATCTCAACCAGTGTAATAGATGCCTCCTTTCTCAAAATTTTAAATTTATATCGATGTGTTCTTACACTGTTTAATTTTGTTGACAACACCTTGATGAGCTGTGCTAGTAACAAAAAATTATCACAGTGATTTGAATTTCTTGACGGTAATCTTTGAAGCAGACTTGTATATTATTGACTTCGATAAATTCAGTCAGATTGTACAATGAAATATTTTTTCTCTCAAATACATAAAAAAGAAAGGTGCAGTGTAAAAGTAGTGTAGAAGGAGATTTATAATGTTTGTATTACTGGCTAGATGCTTATTATGAATTGTAATGTTATAACATGAATTTGCCGCTGTAGGTGCTCCTCTATGCTGCTGTAGCAATGGCTCTTATATCTCCCTTTGATCTGTTCTTTTTGTCTTCTCGCTACTTTATGTTGAGGACTCTTTGGCGAATAATTTTCCCATTGCAGGCAAGTGTACAATTTTTCAGATACTATCTGGATGGTATATTTCTAATTCTCGTGTAAATAGGCTATTCCTTTAATTTGATAGCATGGATTCAGTTGAATCCGTTGAACTTTGGTATTTAGTTGCTCCTGGTTGCAATTATTTAAATGTTTGTATAATTTTACTGGTTTTGCCAGACTCTCTAATGTGAAAAATTGTTTTCGGAAACAGGCAATATCGTTTGCTGATTTCTTCTTGGCGGATATACTAACATCCATGTCAAAGGTATGTAGTTTTCTGAAGCATCTCCTTATTGCCTTTGATTTAGAAGTTTGATGTAGTGAATACCGACTTATATTCTGAAAGAGTCTAAATAGGTCAGAATTATGCTGTGGATTTTGCTTTGTAAGACTGCTCTCTAATATGTGTTTTGTATCTTATTGTAGGTTTTCTCTGACTTGGAGCGTTCAGTTTGTCGGATGGTTCACCGACAGGTATGTAGAGTTGGTATTGTTTCTTTAGCTTAGGCGTTGTCATCTCTGTTGGTAGATTTAGTTCATTGTAAATCCTAATTTACAGAATGATCATCCATTGTGAGCTTTTTTCCACGTATGCTCCTCGAATTGCTAATGTGATTATCTTGCTAATCAGGGTTTTACATGTACATGACGTTATTGGTAGGACCACTTTTTCCTCCGTATTTGCTTCACTTATTTTTATGAGATGATTCATTGTACATGCAGGTTGCCACTATTGCATGGTTTGAAGCTGACTCCGTTTGTGGCAGTCATTCTGTTGCAATTCCGATAGTTCTTGTTTTGCCGTACCTTTTCCGATTATTTCAGTGTCTTCGGCAGTATAAAGATACCAAGGAAAAAACTTCTCTGCTGAATGGTAAATTTCTCGTAATCACATAGCTCTTTACCTGGTTGCCTGACTGCTTGACATTAGCTTTCTCAATCTTTCTGTTTTGTTATGATTTCAGCTTTGAAGTACTCCACGGCCGTACCTGTCATATTTCTTTCAGCCCTCAAGTATCATGTCTTTCCTGATAACTGGACGGGCATTTATAGACCTCTGTGGCTTCTTTCTAGTGTTGTGAACTCATTATACTCATTCTATTGGGATATCACCAGAGATTGGGACTTGAGGTATGTGCTTTTTTTTTTTTTGCTGTTCTCGTAGAATGTTTTCACCTATACATCTGACCTCAGATGACAATAAAAAGAAGCATCAGGAGCCTATGGAAGTAAATAGCACATTGATCACATGCCCTCAATCAAGGATTATTATGCAACTCTAGTCATAGTTCTTGATCCATCTCAATTAATTGTGAGACATCATTATTGATCTACCTTTTGCCATATGCCAGTTGTTTTACTCGGATATTCAAGTTCACCAAGCCACACGCTGTTTCTCACATGTTATATGGACGAAAATGGGTGAGTCATAACTTTGAGCTTCTTTTTCTCTGCATTACAATCCACCCACCATCTCTGTTGGCCAATTTTTAGAGCCATATACTCTCATATTCTTCAAAGTTTGCCAAACCTCTCAGAGTTTTATGTTTGATCTGAAGTTTCATGCATGTTTTGGTATACTTTGAGGAAGAAGTAAATTATGTGAATTTACTCTCTTCTTGTTCTACAGGTATACTATTGGGTAATCGGAAGCAATCTGATATTGCGATGCACGTGGACATACAAGCTGTCTGCCCATCTTCGCCACAACTACATCACTCTGTTTACAATAACTGCGTTAGAGATTATTCGCCGCTTCCAATGGGTGTATTTTCGCGTAGAAAAGGAATGGAACAAAACCAACTTTAAATCCGACATTGAGCTCAACGTAACTGACAAATCAAGTGAGGAGGAGACGTTGCTCAACTCCAACGGCTACAACGTATGATCACCCATCCGTCAATACGCTTCAAAAATCATTTTTGTTGATAGTAAAGAGTTTGATGATTATAGTTTCTGCAGTTGTACTAACTTTTGACTGAGTTCAGACTACAGAGAGACAATAGACAATATTAGCTATCTATCTTTTGGTTTCCAAGTTAGGTATTCCATAATAGTGAGAATTGTTTCCGAGGTATATTAAATGTTAAATTTCTTATCCTATGAAATCTCAAATTTTGTCGTCTGCTTTTATCCTAAATACCACATTCCCCAGCCTACCAACTACACTATATTATCTTCAGTTTCCCCCACCATTTTGTGGCTTCAGCTTCTCAAACTCATCCTTGTCCCCAGCCCCACTTCTCCATGTCTTCTTCTTGCTCCTAATTTCAGAATTCGGCTATTCCAATTTTATAATCCCATTTTTCTCATTTCTTGACTAATGGAATCAGTACCACACATTTATCATTTTCTTTCTTCTTGGAAAATTTTGATTGAATTTTCTTCATCAAGAGTCGTAGTTTCTTGGGATGATTATTTTCACCCCCTGAAACCAAACAAAGATGGAGAAATTTTCTCAGAGAGAAACCAGGTCATCAGAAACTAGCCCGGATGTGGATTTCAGCGATGTATTTGGCGGCCCTCCGCGGCGGTTTTCGAATCAGGAAGGCAAAACCAGGTACAGCTTCAGTGAAGCTGAGAGTGATGCAGCTATACTGCCAAGAAATCCATGGTCTTTATCCGATGAAAAACCGGTTTTCGGCGCAGAAACTGTAAAAAGGAGAGCTCATGGCGGTAATAATGATTTCTTTGATGATATATTCAAAGGCGGTGAGAGCAAATCATTTGACTCCCCAACCAGGAGTTTTAACAGCCCTCTTAGTTCTTCAGTTCCTACCATATTCAGGTTCTTTCTTTTCATCCAACTCCTTATTCTTAGTTTTGCTATTCATTTCACCTGTTGCATTCATTTTGAGTCTCTTTTACTGTGTTTTGGTACTATTACAGTTTTCCTACCGAAGTGACAAAAACAACTGATCATCCTCCACTTGATTCTGTCGAAAATTCTCGTGGAACTTTGAATGTGGTGACGACAGAGTTGCAGGAGGACATGAGGTATGGTCCCCCTGTTTATCGGAAAAGCCCTTTGTCCCAAGAAGCGTCTGATTTCAACCAGGAAAGTACAAAACTTGATGAAGAAAATATGGAAACTGAGCTGAAAAGCTCAGAAGGAGAGGTTCAGATCAATAGTGGGCAGTTTCACTTCTCCATTTACAAGTGGCCTGCGAGTGGAGTGCCGTTGTTGATGGCTCTTGCTGGAGGTAGTAAATCGAGACTTAGGGACAGATTGCGAGCTGAAAGATGTGCGAGTTCTAGTGGGAGAGCTGAAGGTGTAAGCAATGGTATGCATTCGCCAATCTTCAATGAGCCCGAATCAGTGTCTTTGAATGTAGATAGCGCGAAAGAGAAAAAGGCCGAATCTGGAAGTGAACATGTTAAGATTTCAGAAACAAAAGTCTCAGCAAGTGAAGGAAATGACACTGAGGTTGTCTCGAAGAAAAAATCAGAAGAGGGATCTCATTCCAAGCATAAGAGGGATAAGAAACGAGCTCATGCGAAGAAGGGAAAGCCTTCGATGTCTGAGCAAAAGCCGTTGCATGTACTGCTTCACAACGATGATGATCAGAAACAAGGTATGCTGTACTACAGTTTATTCACATGTGTTCATATGCATCTGCTTGCTGATAGTGTTTGTTTTACGCTGTTTAGGCAAAGATACCGAGGTTAGAAGTACTAATGCAGCCAATGTGAGTACTACCAAGAAGAATGATGCAAAAAGAACCCCTAGCATCCAAAAGCCGGAGAATCATTCAGGAGATGCCTTTGGTGGTAGTCGAGTTAAGGGAAAAGTAGGGAATTTCGTTAAGTTATTTGACCACGACAAATCTGAAATGATCAAGAATGTCTTTGGAAGCCATAGCACTAGATGGAAGCAAGTGAATGCCAATGCAAAAGATGATGGTGTGAGCTATGCTGTCGAAACAGATGACAAAGCGCATGTGTCGAATAAGACTAAGATGCCAGAGTCTTCAAGCAAGGTATTTCATAGTTTGTACCTCAGTTCTACAGTTATATTGTTAGATTATTTTCCTGAAAGTGATAAGTGTCTTTCAGAAAGACGGCGTTTTCAACAAGAACAAAGTAAAGCAGGAACCATATTCAAAGAAATCCTCTAGAAAAACTAGTGGTTTGTCTACTAATGAGAAGAATGCTCCACTGATTTCCGGTTAGTTACCTCAATTTGATCTCATGCTAACTAACCAGAAATTTCTGCTTTGATCATTCTGTTGTACTGAACTGAGATACAGTGGCATATGAGTGATTGATAGTTTTGCTTACCACAATTATTTGAGTTCATAAAGCTGTCTGATTTGTTCAGTCATCTTGCTCCAGTCAATAGTCTCAAGAAATCTTCCTTTTCTTTCACAGAATCGTGCCCCAAAGACTGTGGAGTTGAAGTTGAGGATAGAGACGAATGTTTTCCTGGGTTTTTCTCGGTATCCAAATCATTCCACATATCTGCTGTAAATTATATGGTTGAATTGAATGGAACACAGCTTCTTATGTGTTACTCATTCGCAGGTCGAAGAAGTGCCACAAGTCGAAGAAAAAGTTCCAGAAATCAGTGATGAGACTGAGCACATCCAAGTAAGTTTACTTTTATCAGACAATCCTTGCAAACTATTTGAGATATTGCTGTAACACCGCGTAACCTCCATGCAGACTTCAAACGCTAAAATTCAGCAATGGTCGAGTGGGAGGAAGGGAAACATTCGCTCATTGCTATCGACTTTACAATTTGTAAGATCACTTTCTGATGAAAAGTGTCGTAGAATTTTCTGAATTCTGATGAAAACATTTACTAGGTTCTTTGGCCTGAAAGCGGATGGAAACCGGTGCCTCTTGTTGATCTGATCGACGGGAGCACTGTTAAGAGAGCATATCAGAGAGCTTTGCTTTGCCTGCATCCAGATAAGCTGCAACAGAAAGGCGCTGCCCCTCACCAAAAGTACTTAGCCCAACAAGTTTTTGACGTTCTTCAGGTACGCTAATGTGTGAAATCCAACAACGTTAAATGGAATATAGTAAGCGTGCAGTTTAATCTGGAACAGGGAGTGCCACTTTATGCATGAAATCCACATTCTAGTTAATGCACCAACTTTGCACATTTACCTTTTATAGTATGCTTTTCCTGAATCCTAGGTTCGATTTTCCTTTGTGTAGGAGGCTTGGGATCTATTCAATTCACTTGGCGCCATATGATCGCTAAAGCCAAACCAAACGTACCCAGTATATCTTTACTCGGAAGTAGGGTTATAGAACAGACATTTCCTCTACCCGAAAGGTTGAGAGATTGTTTTAGTTAAACCTTGCAAGTGCTTTAGGTTGGAATATGGCCTTCAAATTTTTGAAAAATGTTTGCCTTGTGAAAAAATTTGGGAGATGTTCTTACAATACCTGTACACTCATTTTCTTTTTTGACTAAATTATTTTTTTGGTCTCTTACATATTTACCAATACCTTCTTTTGGTCCCCGAGACCAAAACCACGTTTAATCGGTCAGTAACATTCTGAAATGGAATCTTTTGGTCCCCAGAGGCGGTTTTCAGGTATACTGGAATGGTTTTCCGATTTAGTCAGGGGTATTTTAGTAATTTTACTAATTAAAAAATATTTTCAATTAAAAATTATTTTCTTTTGAAACTTTCTTTAGTTCTGGGTCGGTTCCTAGTTTTAAAATTTGGTTCGACCGGGTCGACCATCTGGTTAGCTGTTCAGACCCAAGCTAGGGTTTCCTGTCCAACTGTTTGCCACCAGCACCATCACCGCTAGGCTCGCTGCCGCCGTGAAGCTTCGATATCAAGCTAGGGTTTCCCAAGCCGGACTCCTCAAATCACATCAATGTCAAGCTTCGATTTGGAGCTCCGGAACAGAGGGAATGAGGTAGGAGAGATTTCCTCCTAAACCTTTATTCCACTACCGCCAATGGAGAAGAGGAATTCGATGGCATTCTTATTCCACCAATCGGGGATGAAGGTGACAAAGAAGAGGGTCTGAGTCTCTACCATTGTTTTTCTTGCGAAGAGGAAATGGTAGCGCTGTGGAGAAGAGGGTCTAGGTCGCTACCATCGTTTTTCCGACGAAGAGTAGTAAGTAGCGGCGACGGAGAAGAGGGTCTACGTCACCGGAGCTATCACGGCGTTTTTTCATTTTCTTTTTTTATTTTTTTAAAATTCAGGGTTATAATGATCATTTTACATATTTTGACCCTGAAAACCTCCCTGAAACCGCTTGGGGACCAAATGTAGGCCCGTCAAACGGGTTGGGTCACCCGTTGGATAACCGTTACCCATATACTAATTTCACTTATTGGATAAGACTTATTGGATAATGACCCATTAGGTTAATGGATATAATTGGGTTGTAGTTATTGGGTTTAGTTGGGTTGGATAATTGGTTATCCGTTGGATAATTTTGGGTGGGTCGAGTTGGGTTGGATAACGGGTGACCCGTGGATAATTTCATATCATAAGATAACAAAATTTTCACAAATTTGATTACGAATAATTTAATTTTTCCCTAAAACATATAATCAACTTAGAAACAATCAAATTCTCGATTCATCATATTTGTCGATTTCGATTCATATTTTAATCAATTTTAATTTGAACCAATTAAAATTTGATAAATGATCTTGACGAAAGAAGTAGAAGTAGTATTTAAGAAACTTTTACTAAATTTAAAAAATCTCGAAATATGAAGATTTTTAAAAATATTTTCTTTTATTGAACATAAGAAAATAATAAATGAAATTCCCACATTTGGCCACTCGAATAAATATTTCTTTTTTTTGTAGTTATGTACACGATTCAGCCTACATCAAAGAATGATTACGGTTAATCGTAATTTTTCACTCCAAGTAAAATATTACGTGGCTTATCCATTTAAAGTTTAAATGGTTGAAAACACCAATTATCTATTGAGTATATAATGAATTATCCATTGAGTATACTGAATTATCCATTGAGTATATACTAGTTATCCATTGGGTCTATACTAATTATCCATTGGGTCTATACTAGTTATCCATTGGGTCGAACTAAATGACCAATTGGGTATATGTCATTTATTTGGGTGAAACGTGAATTACCCATCAAGTCCGCGTTCTTTCTTAGTTCTCAGTTCTCACTTTCCAGACTGCATTTTGTTTCATCAGTCTGCGTTTTGTTCATCAATCGGTCTGCGTTTTGTTCATATTCGAGTTCATAATATTATATTATGTAATATAATATTATGTTCATTATATTATATTATATTTAATAAAAATAAAAAATATATACTATGTTGGCTTTGTAAACTCGACGAAACTAACGAACAATATTACTTTGGATCGAGCTCGAGCTCAAATACTGTACGAACTCGAATATTGTACGAACTCAAATATTGTACGAGATTGAACTCGAATACTGTACAAATTCAAATATTGTACGAGATTGAACTCGAATACTGTACGAGACTGAGCTCGAATACTGTACAAACTTGAATACTATACGAGATTGAACTCGAATACTGTACGAACTCGAATACTGTACGAGATTGAGCTCGAATACTGTATGAACTCGAATGCTATATGAGATTGAGCTCGAATACTGTACGAGATTGAGCTCAAATACTGTACGAGATTGAGCTCGAATACTGTACGAACTCGAATACTCTATGAACTCGAATACTGTACGAGATTGAGCTCGAATACTGTACGAACTCGAATACTCTATGAACTCGAATACTGTACGAGATTGAACTCGAATACTGTACGAACTCGAATACTGTACGAGATTGAACTCGAATACTGTACGAACTCGAATACTGTACGAGATTGAACTCGAATATTGTATGAACTCGAATACTGTACGAGATTGAGTGCGAATTTTGTACGAACCCGAATATTGTACGAGATTGAGTGCGAATTTTGTACGAACTCGAATACTGTACGAGATTGAGTTCGAATACTATACAAGATCAAATACTGTACGAACTCGAATATTGTACGAGATTGAGCTTGAATAATTTGTGAATTATAATTTGTATAATTTGTGAATTATAGTGAACATTTATGTTAAATATTACACATGCATTTAATTGGGTAATTTTGGATATTTATTGGGTATTTGTTACGTTCTTATTGAATTAACATAATCTGGGACCCATGGAGATCAAAATTTTCCATTAACATAATTATTTTCATCTCGCTCAATCCCAAAAACTAATGAGCATTTAATACCTGATCTCATTGGATAATGACAACTTGTAAACCGAATTGATAGAAAATGTTTAATGATAACTTATTGGGTTAATTATATAATAATTTATTGGATAATATATTTTAACTCATTGGGTCATATTAATATCTCATGGGTTATCCAATGAGTTATCCTTTTAATGACTCAACCCATTTATGACCCAACTCATTATGACTCATTTAATAAACGGGTTAATTGGATAATGACTCATTGGATAATGATCTATTGGGTTTGGATAACGGGTTTATCCAATTAACCCATTTGACGGCCAAATGATTCAATTTTCGAATGTTACTGGCCGATTAAACTCGATTTTGATATCGGGGACAAAAAAAATATTGATAAATATATAAGGGACAAAAAAAATAATTTAGTCTTCCTTTTTTCCCCATTTTCCTATCTTTTTGTAGGCTAAGAATCTTAGGTTTGGAATTTTTTTGGGCTCTAAACTGGTTCAGGCCCATATTTCCCAAAAAGGCTCTTCACTTTTATTTAAAAATAATTCTCTAGAGTATTTTATTTTAAGGCAAAATCTTGGGAAAGATATGATTTAATTCGAATGATAAAAGGTGAAATGTTTTAGTTGCAACATTAAAAATTTAGTATGCAACATGTAGTAGTCATAAAATTTAGAGTAAAGTGCAAATATAACCCTATATAATTGAAGAAAGTGCAGATATAACCCTGCAATGTTCGAAAGTGTAAATATAACTCTATCTATTCAGATTATGTGCAAATATAACCTTTTTAGCCGGTTTGTGGCCGGAATGAAGTGAAATGACGAATTTATCCCTGACGGATTCTTTTTAAAAAATTGGAAATAGCACCATTTTCTCTTTCCTTTTCTCTTATTTCCGTTCCATTCTCTTTTCCCTTTCTTCCTTTCTTTTCTCTTTCCTTTTCTCTTTCCTTCCTTCCCGCTCCAAACTCCTGATGTCTTTTCTCTTTCCTTTTCTCTGAATCCAACCTGCAGATGGTGGTGGCGGTGGCGTAGGAGGTGGCGTGGCTTACCGGCGGCGGCAGCGCAGGAGATCCAGATCCACGCGCCACCTCTCACAACAGTGCCGGCAAGGTGAGTACAGCTCTATCCCATCACCATCGACGAGTCCAAACTGACGGGAAGAAGGGCATTCGTGGCGATTTGCTTTCGTTGCCGACCAAATCGATGCCTTCGTCGCCGACTCTGATTCCAGCCGGCGGATTAGCTTTATCAAATCAATGCCTCCGTCTCCGATTCCCATCTCGTCATGGTCGTTCTGGTTGTACTGATGGGAAGAAGGGCATTCGTGGCGATTTGCTTTCGTTGCCGACCAAATCGATGCCTTCCTCGCCGACTCTGATTCCAGCCGGTGGATTAGCTTTATCAAATCAATGCCTCCGTCTCTGATTCCCATCTCGTCATGGTCGTTCTTCTGGAGTGCTTCCAGAGTTCACGAATTATTGTTCTAGCTGTGATCTCGCCACCCATCAGATCGAGGTAGTTTTGTTTTTCTAGGTTTGTGCCTTGAAGTGGTGTGGTGGCGGGTCTGATGAGTGGCGGTTGATGTGGTGTGGTGGTAGGACTGATGGGTGGCGAGAGGTGGTGATATAATGGCTGGAGGGATTCGTGGTGGTGGTGGGAATGGTGAGTGGTGGTGGCAGGGTGAAGGTGAGATGATGGCAGGGGGAGGCAGAGGAGCTCCGGTAGTGGCTGATGGTGGTGAGCCGGGTGTTGGCGGCCGGTGGAAGGGTGGTTCGGAAGGATTAGCAATGGTATAGTTAGTTTCGGCGACGCTTCATGTAGGTTCGGTCCAATTCCAATTAATCTCTCTGATTCTGGGGATTGTGGTGGTGCTGGAGGGCTGGAGGTGATGAACTGATGGCTGGCTGCGGGAGATGGCCGGAGGTGAACATGGCGGCGGATTGGAGGTGGCAGGAGGGTAGTTTGTGGGGGCATTTTTGTCCTTTTAAATTTTGTATTAGGTTAAAAGGGTATTTTGGTCATTTCCGGTCGGTCAATGGCCGGAAATGGTGAGTCAATGCCGGAATAGTGGCTTTAGGGTTATATTTGCACTTATGTGTAATAGATAGGGTCATATTTGCACTAAAAAATAACTCAGGGTTATATTTGCACTTTCCTCAACATATAGGGTTATATCTGCATATTACCCTAAAATTTATAACCCGGTTTATGCAACCCAAAAATTTTATCTTCATTTCTTCTAATTTACACTTTAAACCTTGTTCTTTCCATGACCTATGGAAAGATCGTCTTTCAAGAGACGGACTCTTATTTTAAAAAGGGAATTGGAATTTCCTCTTTAATTTTGACTGTAAACAATAGAACTGGTGCTCTGCATTTGATACCTGAGCAAAGGTGGGGCCCTTGATGAACAGCTTTAATTCACGCTCTACTAATTTTGGTGCAGACAGAGACAGGCAGACCCTGTGAACATGAAACTTGTTTTCACAAATCTGACAACTTCATCCTCTTCTATATTCATAAAACCATACTGTACTGATATTACTGTTGCAGTCAAAATGTACCTCACACTGCCTTTATTTTTAACCAATGACATTGGACTACTTAAAAGAGTTTGGATAAGTTTAATTATTTTTGAAATGAATACTCATTTTGTCCAAGATTTCTACTTGTCATTTACATCCGTTCCAACTGAAGATTTTTATTTTAATTCCATCGTTATTGGTAATATCTGGGGGGAAATCGTCTTTCCACGGGTTTATGAAAATACGGAATTTAAATAGTATAATAGAAATGTAAAGGTATTAGTTGCAATATTAAAATTTTATTATGCACAGAAAGTACTTATAAGCTTATAATCTGATTAATGCAACTCAAAATTTTTATTTTATTTCTTCTAATTTACAGTTTAAACCTTGATGTTTCCATAACTTATGGAAAGACCGTTTTTCAAATGTCAGACTCATCATTGTTTGACTGACATTCAAACAGCTAATTTTAATCTCCATTTTCGCTACTACATCAGCGGGAAGTATGTAACCCGCATCACATGGAGGCATGTAATACCGGACTGCCAAACCAAAACGGACTTGTTTCTCGATTCTTTCAACGAACACCTTTTGCTGCAGATAGGAGAAATTCAGCAACGGCCTCTCAAAACTATAGAGCTGAAGCAACCCGGTGAAGATGAAGATTGAAGGCACGCTCGAGATGCAGATATTGTCAATATGGCACATGAACCTAGTATTAGGTCCATTTGTGGGAGGCTCACCCCACAGCGTGTGAGCCCAGGGAGTTTAAAGGTTTTATCAGGTTAGTTATACCACATCTGTCTCACTCTAAATTGCTCATTTACTTTTTCACGGTCTTCAATGAGCATGATTGACCGTAAATACCTCTAGTTACTTATAATAATATCACATTGAAAATTGATATCTAAAGAATAGATGTTAAGACAAATTTAACAATATCTCGCATAATACATTAATTATTTATATATTAATTTATATTTATGGTCAAATTTTATATTGGGACATGAAGAGTGGTTGTTAGACAGGGATTATGCGACCTAAACCTGACACCGCTTTTTAATGATCTTGCACTTAATGAAAATGATAACGATTTCTTTTACTGTTAAAAAAAACCCATCATCATATTTCTATTAGGATTTAGTAATGTCCAAAAAATAGCTGTTAATGTTGCAAACGTGCAGTTGACTTGACTGCACCTTCTTCTTCATCTTCGTATTCCATCACAACTGCAGCTGTCTTCTTCTTCGCGGTACATTCTCCAAATTTGTATTGTTTCACATGCTGAACCACGATATTTTATTCTATTCATTTTTTTAGTGAATAATGCCATAATGGTGGCCAGCATATTAACGCGTTTAAGGCCGCCTTCACTATTTCTTAGTGAGACTATCGGTTACATTGATTATAAAAAAAGTTAATTCAATAATTTATAGGGCTAAGATATAATTATTTGTGATAGTATACGTACAGTACCAAAATAATTCTAATTTTAGGTTGAAGGTGCTAATATAATCATGTAAAATGAGAATGTGTCAAAATAATCCTAACTTTATGATGCATGTGCCAATATAACCCTAGGAACCGTTGAATCCAATTGTCAATGCCAAAATTGACAGATTTTTAATGAAAGGACAACTTTGCCCCTGCTAAAAAAATGACCATTTTCTCCTTCCTTTATTCTCCGCCCTTTATCCTCCGCCGCCGGCCTCGATTTTCCTTTTCTCCTTCCTTTATCCTCCGTCGTCTGGCCTCGATTCGCTCCCTTTTCTCCTTCCTTTATCATATGCCATCGACCTCGATTTGCCCCATCTCCTAGCCAACCCTTAATTCTTTGCCGACCTCGATTTTCTCCACCATCGTTCTTCTCCAATGTTTCTCAATCGATTGGTTGTCCACCGTCGTTCTCCCCCACTATTCTCCCCACCGTCCTCCGCCATCGTTTCTTCTTAATCGATCTGGGAGGCGTGGCCTTCTTCACCGTGGCCTTCAGTGGTTCTTCTTCAGTGGCGGAGATGTCGAACCCTAGGCGGCAGAGCAACTCTGGGGAGCCGTGTCTCTGGGCGATGGAGAGGCCTCGCGTTGGAGCAAATCTGGGGGGTGTGCGGCAGTGGGGTAATGGTTAGGAGGCCAATTAATTTTTGGGCTGGCTGTGGTGGTGACGGTGGTATCTGGCAGTGTGAGGTGGTGGTGTGGTGGTAGAGGTGATGGTGGTGGTTAGGTGAGCGATGGTGGTTGTGGTGGCCGGAGAGGGTGGTGGTGGTTGGTGGCAACATGAGGGGTAAAAAGGGAAAATAATTTAAGATGAAATGGTTGAGGGCATATTTATCATTTCAAGTCCGATCAATGGCCCAAATGGAGAGTCAATGCCGGTATGTGGCCTGAAGGTTATATCGGTACAATTCATTATAAAGTTAAGGTTTGGCACTTTTAAATTTTACAGGGTTATATTGACACTTTTAGCCTAAAGGTAGGGGTTAGAAAAACATTTAACCCTACATTTTTTTTAAAGTTATATGAACCTTGTTGCAATAAATAAACACAAACACCAAATCAACTTATTAGTTAAATCAGTCAAATAATAACATCTAACTGTTAATTGACCTTAAACAAGATTTCGCACATATCATATCCTACTATAAAACAGTATACTAAAATAAAACAAAATTAATATAAATATAAATGTTACTTGCAAATCATTTAGAGAGAGCAGAATATGATCCGATTCATCATGTCATTGCAGGGGCGGAGGTAGGCGGGGCTAAAAGGGTTGAAATTTGCGGAAAATATGGAAGTAAATTTTTTTGAAATAACATTTACCAGCCCCATCTAATATAAAGAAAATTTGAGGAAATGTTTTTTTCATTACATATTAGCCCTCCATACATGTATCACCATCGTCCACCTTTGGCCCTTATCTCTTTTTTTTAACACTTTTGACTCTTCAACTTACAAAACAATTGTGACCTATCTGAAAGTGCTAAAAATGAGTTGTTTTGTAAGTTGAGGGCCGAAAGTACTTTTTTTTAAAAAAAGGTAAGAGGCCAAAGGTGGACATGGTGATATTTAAGGGGTCACCGAAGTCATTTATTCTAAAATAAATGAAGAAGTTAGCTCTGTTTGGCAGATGTGTGTTTATAAGCAAAATTAATTTATTTTGAAAACAGTGAAAGACCCGATCCTATTTTTTTCCCAAAAATATTTTTTGCTTTCAAAATAAACTGCTTTGAGCAAGTTTATACTCTACTCATTGTTGCAAGTGGCTCGATGGCATTCATATACTCAGTAATGTTGAAATTATATGTTCTTTTACTATTTATATTATAATTAACAAATTACATATTTTTTAGACCATAAATATATTCAAAGTTATCTTTACACATACAAGTACTTAACTAAATTATTTATTATTACATTTTTATACTAATTTTAGTTGAATCAATGTGTACGTAAACAGTTCAAACTCAACTTAAACTTGTTAAGATATTAGCAAACACGACTAAGACTCCCTCCGTTTTTTTAATATTGGCACACTTACTAAAAATGAGTGTTTTTTTTAATTGACACATTCTATTTATGGCAAGTTTAAGGTTATTACATTCACTCATTTTAATTTTTGCTTCTTTCAATTCAATTTCATCCACTCATTTAGCATCTCCTAAATTTTAACCCCAAAAGTGATGTGTCAATGTTAACAAAATGGAGGGAGTATAAAAACAGTTATTGTGTTGGAGTTGTTTGATAAGCATCTTTATCAGAGAGTCTGTCGGAATGCATTTTTGTAAGATTAAAGACTAAAAAGAAAAGGAAGCAAGTAAAAATAGGAAAGTGATAGTAGTATGAAGTCCTGGAATTCTGGAAATTAGTCTCTTGTCTAACCTTTTCTGGCCAATTGCGTGAGTGCCAATAAAATGGCTAATCTCGTGGATTATACTCCACCATCAGTCTTTGATTTTTCACAGTTAGCTTAAAAATATTTGATTATTAATAATTTTAAATATATATAATTAAAAATTATATTATCCAAACACACATTAAAACGAATGTAACAATATACCACGTGATGATATTCAAATTTATATATTAATAGAATTTTATAGTTAAACTTAATCAATTTTACTAACTACAGTTAAACCTCGATAAATGAATGTTCGATAAATGAATAACCTCGACAAATGAATAATTTTTTCCGATCCCGACTTGGGCTAAGTGGCTAAATGAATAACCTCGCTAAATGCATTAATGAATAATTTTCTTGAAATCCTTAAAGACCCTATGTAAATATAAATGAATAATCATCACATTTCATTAGATATATACATATATATATTAAAAAAGATTTTTTTTTTCAATCAACAATGTTCATACAATAAGTCATTCTTTTACAAAAAAGGAGTCTATAGTTTTTTGTTTTTTTCCACCAAAATTCATCTCATCCTTGATTTTTCTTAGCGCAAACAAAACTTTAGGAGTATTATGCTCGTGTTGTAGAAAGTAGTTCCGTAAGGTAATTACTGCTTGATATGCTTCTTTTGATGATACATTTGGTGTGACACTACTATCATCTGGTTCTGGATCATTCTCATCATTCAGTACAGACTCAATCAAGGTGATATTTTTGTACATTTTTGTACATTTTTATACTTAGTCCACATACATACAGTTCATGTATTACTAATATAATTTCTTCAATACTATCTAAATGAATAAAAATTTATTTATCGATAAATGAATAATATATTCACTTATCGATAAATAAATAATCTCGCTAAACGAATATTTTTTCCTGATCCCAAGAGTATTCATTTATAGAGGTTTAACTATAAATGAATAGTGCAATTACAAAGTATTAGGGAACATTATGATATTATGTTATAACTATGATCAATCATTTATGCGAGGAATATGCAAATATAACCGTATATGTTGGAGAAATCGCAGACATAACCCTGATTTATTTTTTAGTGCAAATACAGCCCTAACTATCATACATATGTACAAATATAACCCTAAAGTCATTATTCCGGCATTGACTGATCATTTCTGGCTATTGACCGACCAAAATGACCAAAATGCCCTTCTAACTTAATACAGAGTGTTAAAAGCCAACAATGCCCCCACCACCCAACTCGGTGACCAGCCCACCATCCCACCACCCACACAGCACACCAGCCCCTTCTCCGACGAATATGCATTGGATAAAAACAGAGAGGATATAACCTCGACAAGCTCTTTCTCCATATCCAAATATTCTGAATTTCGGGGTTCCTCTCCCAGGAGCCGACGGACCTGAAAAAGGCTAGAATGCAAATGATATCAAACCCTAACTTAAAAGCAAGTTGAAACACAACCTAAGATCGAAATTCTGGAGGAAATTCAAGCATTAAAGGATTTAAGAAGAAGAAAAACGAGGGAAGAATTCATCAAATATGTTGATTGGATGAGAACCTGCTGGAGCTGTTCTTTGTACATAGTGAGTTTAGAAGCGAGCTCTTCCACACTGACCTCTTCATCTCCATTCTCCATTATTACCAACCCTTGAATTCATGAGTTTAGATGTGACGGGTTTATGAAATTGGGGAAATCCGAAACCAACCCTTGAGCTTTTCTAGTAGCGAAAAACAATGGTGAAAGGGCGGCTTTTTCTAAATTTTAAAGCAGGAAAAAAAAAGGATAACCACTGTTGGGTGAAGAAGAAATCTCAGAGGAAAATCGTCTTCTTTTTGGGGATTGAGTCGGCGGGATGGGTGGCGTTTTGGGTGAATGAAACGGCATGGAGGTGGTCTAGAGAAGAAGCAATTAGGTTAGAAGGGAAAAATAGTTGAAATAAAAAATTCATAGGGGTAAAATTGACTTTTCATTCAATTCCAATCTAAATCTGTCAAAAAATGTTATATTTCCACCTAACATGAATATATAAAAGTTTTATTTGTACTTTAGCGCAGACTTATATTTATACTTTCGTCAATTATTATAGCATTATATCTGTACTTTGCTCTTTATTTACTAAATGAGTCCATCTCTTGAAAGACGGTCTTTCCATAACTTATGGAAAGACCAAGGTTTAAAGTGTAAATTAGAAGAAATTAAGATAAAATTTTCGGGTTGCATGAACCGGGTTATAAATTTTATAACTACTACATGTTTCATACTAAAACTTTAATATTGCAACTAAGACCTTTTACCTTTTATTATTTCAATCAAACCCCGTCTTTCTATAAGCCTATGAAAAGACCGTCTTTCCTGAGACTTTGCTTTACTAAATATAGCGCAATAAAAAAGGGCAGCAACAAAAACTTAGTGTGGGCATAATTTCAGCTAGGATTATGGACATGCGTGTTCCCTTTGGAAGAGTAAGCTTACAAGGATGATGGCGATGCCAGAATTAATACTTGGTGTGGGGATTAAATTAGTGATCTGAACCAAAAGAAAGTCTCCTACTAATTTTTTATTAAATGGAAATTAAATACAGTAAAAATAAAAATAAAAGATATATATTAAGATTAAGTGAAATCGTATTGTGCATAATTTTGTGAATTTAATTGAACTAAACAAAGTTGCAATAAGTTCAATTTAATATTATTAGCACATAAAGTAATCTTTTTACAGGTATTACCTTAGGTAACGTAACACTTTTAAAAATCTGTGTAACACTTTTCAATATTTATATAACTTTTCAAAGGTTTAAATAAATAACACTTTATAACCTATTGTAATATGTTTAATAAGTATTGTAAGGATAGTGTTACGATAGCTCTAGTTTGTACCGGTGATATTAAATACTCAAGATGAGGCTTTACTATAAAACGTGTACCATTTATGTGATTCACTATAAATATAATTTGGTGCAAGCGACTTAGTAGATCCCTATCAATTGTTCATCTTTGACCATTTATTTTTTTTAAACACTTGTAACTCCTCAACTCCCAGAACTGTTGAGTTGTGACCCTCCAATCAAGTCAAATTGTCAAGTTCGGTAAAAAACGTTAAAGAACAAAATTATCATTTCCCATTTCTTATTTATTTTTTTCTTTCCCCCTATTATTTTTATCTTTTCCCTCTTCCGTTTATCTTTGATTCGATTTCAGAAATGTGCATCAATGGAGAAAATAAGAACATTGACCACGAACTGGGACTCTCTTGGAAAATGGAGAAGAAGATGACGACGATGAAGTCGCTCCATTGGACCTGGCCTCATCAGATTCCGACGACGAGGATTTCGAGAAATCCCGACTAGGAACCACCCACCCTGCTATCCTCTTCCCCGCCGCCGCCCGCCTCCAGAGCCACCCACCTGCCTCCCTCCCCATCACCGACCACCTCCACTGCGCATTCAGAAGGCTGTCGAGCCAAGGGTGCGGGAAAAGGGGAATGGGAGAGAGAGAAGAAAATAGAAAAAGAAAAGGACAAAGGAAATAGGAAAAAGAAAATGGGAAAAATGAAAGATTAAATTACCACTTTACCCTTAAACTTATCACTTTTAACCAAAGTTGACGCTTTGACTGGACGAAAGGGGCACGGCTCAACAATTCTATAAGTTGAGGGGCTAAAAGTGCTCAAAAGAAAAGAAAAATGACCAAAAGTAAACGATGGAGGGAGATCGGGTTTCCTAAGTCGCTCTCCCTATAATTTATAATAAGATATTGTTCCCTTTTGCAAATTTGTAGTACTTTAATTCATTTCAATTCGGTGAAATTTTGAATTGATACTATTTTGTTTAGTTTCGATTTATTACTCTTCTTTTCACCATGTTTAACTTTACTCTTGTTCATTTCAATTAAATAAGCATTCAACTTTAAAAATATAGCCTTAAAAAGTGCAATTGGATCACAAACTGGGTTTACCCAGATGATAAAAATTAAGAACAATCCTTATTATTCCTTAGTTTTGAGAAAAAGTTAAGTACAGCCAATCAAACTACATTCAAACATTCTAATTTAGTGATAGAACTAAACTCGAAAAGACCATCACGATTGTACATTCATTCACCACATATGATTTAACATTTCTCTAAAGTTTACAATACTTAACATAAATGTCGCTTGAATCTCTCCAATATAAAAGGGCATTACTATATCTCGCCCTGTATTTTACTATTCTCGCCCTAATACGTATAAATACACGTATTTTGAATTAAAATAAAATAATTTTTAATTTAAAGAAAACACAAAAAAGAAATAAAAAATATAAAAAACCCTAACAAAATCTATAAATACCCCTCCCCCCTCCCTCTCTCCTTCCCTCTCCCATTCCTTCCCTCTCCCACTTCCCTCTCCCCCTTCCCTCTCCCCCTTCCCTTCCATTTCCGCCTCCAGCCCCTGCCCGGCGCCGCCGCCCGCCGCCGCTCGCCGCCGCCGGAATCTCGCCGGAATTGCGCCGGAATCCCGTCGGAATCCCGCCGGAAAATGCAAGTTTTTGAGAAATTTTTTTTTTTTCGTGGGAATCGTTGCCCGATCTATTCGAATTTTGTTGAACTTGTCGGAATTGTTAGAATTTTGTTGAGCTTGTCGGAATTAATGACATAATTGGACATGATGACATAATTGGAAGCTTATTGTGTTTTTTAGTAATTATTTAGTTTAAATTTGGCCATAATATTTTAGAAATTGTATTTTTTAGAAGTTGGATTTTTTAGAAATTATGTAGTTATATGACATAATAGAAATTACTTAGGAATTATTTGTTTAGAATTTGTGATGTTCTAAATTATTTAGGTATGTGACATAGTTGGAATTAAAACGAAGAAATTGTGTTCTGTGTAAATTACTTAGTTTAAATTTGGACATAATATTTTTGGGAATTGTTTATTTTAGAAATTGGGTTATTTAGAAATTATTTAGTTATGTGACCTAATAGAATTTATTTAGAAATTGTATTTTTTAGATATTGGGTTATTTAGAAATTATTTAGTTATGTGACATAATCGGAATTAAAACGAAGAAATTGTGTTTTGTAGAAATTACTTAGTTTAAATTCGGACATAATATTTCAGAAATTGTATTTTTTAGATATTGGGTTATTTAGAAATTATTTAGTTATGTGATGTAATTGGAATTTAAACGAAGAAATTGTGTTTTGTAGAAATTACTTAGTTTCAATGTGGACATAATGGTTTAGAAATTGTATTTTGTAGAAATTGGCCAATTTAGAAATTATTTAGGTATGTGGCGTAATTGGAATTAAAACGAAGAAATTGTGTTTCGTAGAAATTACTTAGTTTAAATTTGGACATATTGTTTTAGAAATTGTATTTTTTAGAAATTGGGTAATTTAGTAATTACCTAGTTATGTGTCGTAATAGAAATTATTCAGAAATTATTGATTAGGAATTGTGTTTTTTGGAAATTATTTAGTTATGTGACATAATAGAATATAGTTCTATGTAAACAAACTTTAGTAATCCGATGTAAACAATTGTGTAGTAAACTGTTACGATATGTTTTAACTATTGTTTCCTTGAATGTTAATAATAGTGGTAAGAAAATAAGATTATTTAGTTATGTAATCTCCAATTTGTAACTAGAAAAAATGTTCCAGTTCGTTGATGCACTGTTCGAAAAATCAGTTCACACGTTGTTGAAATGTATGTTAATTTATCTTATCATATCAGTTTGATTCACTTGTTGTTATACTAATTACATATCTTGTGTCGTAGATGAGCACTGGTGGTCAACCTGACGGTCACGGTCGTTCCATACGACGAAGATGTGTTAGTGCCTCGGCGAGACAGGCTAGAGGCCGCGTGGTCGAGGATGAACCGTCGCCTCGCCCGCGGGAGTTTGATGTGGGAGCGGAGCAGCCTTCTCCACCGAGCGTTCATGCATTCGATCCCATGCCGACATGGGACGGTCCGGAGATTAACATCCTCGCGCCCGGTGGTATCCGTCATGAAAGTGATTGGCAGATGAATTATGACCTGCCCGCAGATGTCCCCCCGGTGGGCCAACCTGGTTCGAGTGTTCCATTGGATGCCGGGATCGAACGTTATGCTGAAGCTGGAGCCAGGCACACCGTGAGGAACAGAGCTGGTCAATTCGCACAGTCTTCTGGTGGATCGTGCAATGCCGGTGAGCCTAGCACCGGAATGGCACCGAGGAATAGGAGGAAGCGACCCGCCGCCGATGAGACGTGGCTAGTGCGGGGACCAGTGGCTGGTGGCCCGCAGGATGACCTCGTCATACCAAGCTTCGGAGGACACGTCGCGCTTGACGTTTGGAATGGTATAGAGCGAGGTGTGTTGAGATGCCATGCTCGGTCGCCGCTATGCAAGCAGCTAGTCGACACGCTCCCCGAACTGAGCGATGTTGCACAGGCCCGGATACATGCGACCGGGTTGGGCCACCTGCCTGCGATTATGTTCCAGTTCCTTGACATGGCACTGATATCCGCTTTTGTCGAGAGGTGGCAGCCGGACACGAACACGTTTCACATGCCGTTTGGGGAGATGACCATCTTGATGCATGACGTTGAGATGATTCTTGGCATTCCCATCGATGGTGGCGCTGTTGCGAGTACCATTTCGGCGGAGACTATTGAGGAAGCGTGCGCCGAACTGTTTGGGAAAGACGTGGAGTCCTTTCTCGCGGAAGACTGGAACGGGGGTAACATAGATGCCCAATCTTTGATGGCGAGGTGTGTAGCGGCGGGGCAGAGCCAGAACTTCCAATTCATGTGCTACATGCTGACCCTGTTTTCATCCACGCCTTTTGTGGATAAAACTGGGAATAAGGTTAGAGCCAACCTTCTACCCCTGCTTGATTCGCAGTTGTCGCAGTTGTCGTGGGGCTCGGCGACGTTGGCCAGTTTGTATCTGCAGTTGGGAATTGCGTCCCGGTCCAAGGCGCGCGGCCTATGCGGATGTTGCACGCTGCTCCAAGCATGGATATACGAGTACTTTCCGATGTTTCGGCCGGGACCGAGTACGTTGCCAGCTCTTCCGGGTCGCGCCAGTCGGTGGCACACAGGGGTTAGATCGGGGAGGGGTACGGGGAGGCTCGGTGCCATCAGGCGACAGTTGGATGCCTTACAGCCCGACCAGGTATGAATTCCATGCTTTTACTCTTATTCTGACAGTAGTAGATAGATCGGATTCCATAGAAACGTAACATGTCTGTGAAACTTTTTGCAGGTGGATTGGTTGCCATATGGAGTGGACGTGGTCAGGGCTGCGGGGGGGAGGACTCACTACCGCGGCGTGATCCGATACCTCGACGCAATGGAGGCGTACATGCCAGATCGCGTTGTGCGGCAGTTCGGTCTCCTACAGGGTATACCGCGGGGTCTTGCTATTGCGCCGGAGCCTTGTTCCCGCCCGGCTGATCCAGCCGGCTATTCAGTGACCTACCCAGGGAGGCTGCAGTTGACCCTATGGGAGATGGCACACACTTGGCACAAGGAACGGCTTGCGGCGTTCCCGGTAGCCACGCCCCAATCAGAGTGTACCATGGATTACGAGGACTGGTACGCGACTCATTCGCACCCAGTGATCGCAAATC
Source organism: Rubia yunnanensis (assembly GCA_037428765.1). Taxonomy (NCBI): domain Eukaryota; kingdom Viridiplantae; phylum Streptophyta; class Magnoliopsida; order Gentianales; family Rubiaceae; genus Rubia; species Rubia yunnanensis. Next base: position 103,003,376 of record CM075067.1, on the reverse strand, counting down.
CTGAACATGCTGCCGCGAGTGGCCCGGACAGGACACATCATCAGTTATCGGTAAGTTTTCAATAACTGTTTGCTTCGAGTAATTATATTACATTTTATTGTCTCGTTATTGTAAACTCCGTTTCCTGTGTAACAGATGCTGAGTGACGTGATGAGCGCACTGGATCCGTTTGGCTCGGCGACCGTTGATGGACTCGGCGACCCCAGCATGAGGGAGTTGATGACGACTCTGCTCGGTCATCGCGATGAGTATCGGAGGCTCGGTTATGGACCCATTCCTTAGTCGAATGTTTGTTTATGTGTGAGCTCACAGTTGTGCCATATTCTGCTCATTTATGTAATCGGCTATGTTTTTGCATATCACATTTATGCGTCATTCATTTTTGCATCGACAACGCTTTCAAAATTAATTACGCGACGCGTAGGCAATAACTGTAACGGTTGCGTACATGCCGAGCTAATAACAACAGTTAATTACTCTGGGAGTATGCTCTTCTCCAAGCGCTTAGCCTCCTACGAAAGGGTAACTCCCAACCTACGACATCAGGCTTCCTTAGCGTGGTCCACAGATTAACCACGGGGGGCATGGGACAGTTTTCCCTCATGTTTACCCGGACGAAATGGCTTGCACTGCGAACGTATACAATGTGCAGCTCCCTACTTGTTCCAGCCTCGCCCCCACCTGCCCTCAGTGGAAGGACTGTACAGCAATGGTCCGCCGACCCGTTCTCTGAAATGTAATATAAAACCACGACCGTGTTGTAGTAGGTGGCGACGGGAAACATGTCCGCAATGACCGTGAACCAATGCTCTGGACCACATGGACCGCTGGTGTGGTGTATACGGGCTCTGGCGAGTTCAACGTCATTTTGCGAACCGTAGATGGGAACGTAGTCAGGCCAATGAGTTGATATCTCGTTAAATACTGCCCGACGCGCTGTGGACCATTCACCTTCACCGTCTACGTGGAACGCATCAGCAACGCATCTGAAGCCACAGTTACCATCACTCACGACATCGTTCCAGCCTCCGATGTAACGCCTGACAATGTGGGGGACACTTTCGAGGAACGGGAATGTCGCTGCAGGACAACACATTAACATAAATATCTTGTGCAGGCGGCGATATACATTTAGATAAACAATAAGATAAACATGTTGTACTTACCGTGGCGGCGACCGCTCCCTGAAGCACGCCCCGGGGACCTTGAACTACTCCCGTATCGCCTGTTCACGTGCTCGTGGTAGCTCGGTGAACGTCGGGTTGATCTTGATCGGGGGACCTGCTCGCTTGGTCTCCCACGTGCACTGGTACAGATGTCCGGCTCGCCAATGCCGCTCTCCTCCGGATGCAACTGCGCATCTACGTAGGATGCAACTCGTCGTCGGACCGAAGGGTCGCTGCGTGCCAACTCCTCCAGCAGAGTGTCGAACCGCGACTGATCCTGTTCGGCCCTCGAGCTGTTCTCCGTGCTCTGCGAGTGATCACCCAATGCCAGGCTCTTAAACAGCGGATGAATGTCGTCCAAGTACAAGGGGATTCCTTCAGCAACTGCCGCGACCATGACGCATGCACACGGTATTCCGTATGTCGAGCGCAGCACACAGCCGCAGTAAGCATATACCTGTGCTCCCAGTGCATCAATCCTGCGGTACTCGACCCTCAATTTATCTAGGCAGAATTTGGACACATTGTTGATCAAGTTGCTGAAAACGGCCATGCGGTGCAATCTTCCGATACACGTTCTTGACTTCTCGAGGCCGGTCTTGATCATAGTAATCTGCTGGGCTATCTGCAGGTCGACACGCCTCCATACCGTGTCCAGTGAACCAGTCGACGTTTGTAACCACCCTTTCAGTGACGAGTGTGCACTCTCGACCCTGCACGTAGTTGTGTTCCCGAAATGCAGAAATCTGTTCGTCCATGCCCTCACAAATTTCTCCTTATGGGGTGTGAGCCACGTCGTCTCAGCGTAGCTAATAACAGCCTCGCTCCAAGACCATGCAGCCCTCATATCAACCAAGGCGGTTTCGTACTCTGTAACGGTGGACGCATTGCAAATCCGGAACCATGCACCGTTCTTGAACCCTGACCCGTTCCTCTTACTCCCCGTCAGCACGGTGACACGTGCCTCCACATCCTTGTTGATATGCCAGGTGCAGAGCAGATGTTTCGATTCTGGAAACACAGTCCGAAGTGGCCTAATCAGTCCCATCTCCCGATCGGTGACCACAACCTCAGGGAACGGTCCATCCACAAGCAAGTTCTTCAGAGCGTTCAGCACCCACTCATAGGTGTCTGCCGTTTCGTCAACAACAATTGCGTAGGTGATCAAGAAGTTTGTGTTGCAAGGGGACATCCCAACCATCTCAATGAATGGCATGCCGTACCGATTGGTCTTGTATGTTGAGTCGATGGCCACAACCCACGGAAACGTGCGAAATGCCACAACAGCATCGGGATTGGCCATGAATAAATGAGTCAGAGTGCCATCACCTGCTGAGCGGTGACTAACTACATACCCTTTCGCGGTGGCCAGATGCAAACAATTCTCCGCCGTGTTGCGCCCGCCTCGCCTTTCCGTTACATATGCCGATCTCTCATTGTACACCTGCCTAATGTTCTGATGCAGGTCCGGAAACGAATTACTGAGGCTGGCATTGATATGCCTTGGAGCTGTTTCTGAATCTGTCAAATCTCTGATCATCTGCTTCGCGTCCGCATGGAGCTTGGAGCTCTGTCTGTGACCCTCGGGGTACACTGAGAAAGAGTGGTTGTGCGTCCCTCGTCTAGGATCCTTACACGGCACTACATTCCAACCATTCCCCGTGATTCCCTGTTTCAAGACAATCGCGAATGGGCATTCACAACTTCTGGTCGAGCTGCTACTCCGTCGGACTACATCAGATTCGCTCGTATCTACAGCCTTATCCTTCCGGCCCCGATTGCAAATGCAATATAACCTCAGCGGACCATTCCTGTTCTGTTTGTAGGACCCCGTCACAAGTTCAAATCCCACCTGCAGAGCAATCCGCTGCAGGTACGAATAAGCCTCGTCAACATCTGGGAACACAGCTGAGGTGGCAAATGGAGAGTATCCATTCCGCCCTGCAGTAGCTTCACATGACTGACTGTCATCCTGAAACAGCAATAAACATCAGGTAATTAGTAGGACAACAAAATCAACGCTACAGTAATTAATCGGACATAAATTATTGTACACAAATTCAAAACAGCATTACGTAGTTAAATTAACATAGTATTTTCCATCCAATCAGAATTACAAAGGAACAACCAAAATTAACGTTACAACAATTAATAGGGCATAAATTATTGTAGATAAATTCAAAACAGCACTACGCAGCTAAATTAACAACAAAATTAACGTTACTGCAACTAGTAGGAGATAAATTCATAGGAGATAAATGCGCAATAATTTCTACATAACAGTTAACAAATTAAAACACAAAGAGTAGCACAAATTTCTACGGCAATAATTAACAATTTTAACAGAATAACAAAAGCAACGCTACAATAATTAATAGGACATAAATTACTGTACATAAATTCAAAACTGCATTACGTAGCTCAATTAAGAACAAAATTAACGGTACTGCAATTAATGGGAGATAAACTCGTAGGAGATAAATGTGCAATAATTTCTACGTAACAGTTAACAAATTAAAACACAAACACGGGCATGAATTCCTACAGCAATGCTTAAGAATTTTAACGGAACAACAAAATTAACATTACAGTAATTTATGTACAGTAAATTTCTACAGCAATGCTTAAGAATTTTAACGGAACAACAAAATTAACATTACAATAATTCAAAACAGCATTATGTAGCTAAATTAACAACAAAATTAACGTTACTGCAACTGATAGGAGCTAAATTCAAAGGAGATAAATGTGCAATAATTTCTACGTAACTGTTAACAAATTAAAACACAAAGACGAGCACAAATTTCTACAGCAAAAATTATTAAATTTAACAACTACTTACGGACAGAAAACTAATTAGTAAAATTACCTCCGAAGACATGGAATTTGTAACACCCTTTTTGGAGTTTTTTTTCCTCGTCTCGGACTGCAAAAAAATTCAAGTGCCATTGGAAAGAATGGAATCCGAGCACATTTATAGAAGTCAGAATTTTGAAAAAAAAAAAAAAAAAAGCCACCGGTCGGCTCGCGCCCAAGCCACGGCGAGCCGAGCCGCGTCCGGCTCGCACCCACGGCCTGGCGAGCGGCGCCGGTCCGGCTCGCGGCGATGGAACGGCGAGCGGTGGCTCGCGCGCTGGCGAAGGCGAGCGGCGCCGGTCCGGCTCGCGCCCGGACCGTGGCGAGCCGTCCGCCGGCGGCACGCGGCCTGTCCGTGGCGAGCCGACCGGCGGCGGCGCGCCGTCCCGCGGTGGCGACCGGACCGCCGGCGGCACGCGGCCATGCCGCGGCGACCGGACCGCCGGTGACTCTCCGCCACGGCTCGCGCCCAAGCCGTGGCGAGCCGACCGGTGGCGCCTCGCGCCCAGCCGGTGGCGAACCGGGTCCGGCGGCGGCGCCCGGTGGTCCGGCGGCGGTTTATTTTACCTTTTTTAAAAATTTAATTTTTCAAAACTATAATATACTTTAATTTAGTTATTCAAATTAAATTAAAAATATATACTGTATACGTATTAGGGCGAGGATAGTAAAATACAGGGCGAGATATAGTGATCCACATATAAAAAGAGAGTAAATTAATCCCTAAATTAATAACAAGTCATGTGATCAAACTTAACCACAAATGTAGGAGTTTTGTGTAGTGACAAAAAATTCAAATAGACAGGAGCAGTTGTTACCTCTTAGTATTCCGATTCGTCTCCAATGTAACTTTATTCCGAAAGCAGTAAATAAACACTTAGAAAACCCCAGATAACAAAAGGTGAAATGGTGAATCAATATGGACAGGGGCGCCATAACAAAAAAGGTTGGGACTTGGGAGTTGAGAGGAGAGAGAGAGAGAGAGAGAGAGAGAGAGATTAGAGAGATATAGAGTGTGTGATTGTGTCAGTTAAGCCCATCAACATCCAAATCTTGGGGTCTTTCCATTTCCATTTTCTTGAATTTTCATTTCATTTTGAGTGTTTACTCAACAACTGCTTCCTCCTTGTATATTTCCTGGGCTTTGGAGCCACTGTTTTCTCCTGGGATTTGAGTCAAATAATTGCAGAATTGTTTACATTTCTTGCCAGAAAGTTGGTGCATTTGTTTACAAGTGATGATGAAGAAAGATGGTTTCTTTTGAGATTGTGAGTCTCTATCTCTGAACCATTTACATTTTTATTTCTTTGGTGCTGAATTTGGTTGAGGTTATCTGCTGGGAATTGGCTGTTTACTCTGGTTTTGTGCTTTTGTGGGCTGTTTGTCTTCCTTGCTTCCTTGCTCTGTGTCGTATGAAGTTTGTAGATCTGGGATTCTTCTGTACAGTACGTTTGTTGATTGTAAAGGGTGAAACCCTATATTATGAAGGCATTCTGTATGTTTTGTGTGCCTAGAGTTAAGATATTCTTGCCAATCATGGTTTTCAAGGAGAAAATTGTGATGAGTTTGGTCAAATTTGTGATTCTGGGCTGTTGGCTTTGCATTATTATAGTTTCCTCCTTCATGGTCTCAGGGTTTCATGTCAAATCTGGGATTATGTGCTGAACATGTTTTAGTCAAATCTGCATTAGCCCTTTGTGGGATGTATTGTTTTGCGAGGATCCCGCTGATGTTGGCTAAGAAGCTTCCGAATTTTCGATATATTGCTGTGATCTTCTCATGCATAGTTGGCATTTTTGTATTCGTGGATTATTAAGGTGAATTGGGGAAGTTCGGTCTGAAAAAGGAGTGCTCTTGGTTGTGAGGAGAAGTTTGATTGGAATTGACAGGATTTTTTGTCTTAACCTCTTGTTTGTGGGGAAAGGTTTCTTTTGAGTGTTTTGTGTCATTTCTCTAACTCAATTTTTTTAGCTATTGCCTAGTGGATTGTTTATGGAAAATTAAGGAATGCTGACAACTGATGTCTTGTAATGTTATTGTCTTTAAAAGTAAAGAAAGCTGGGAGAACTGTTGATTGTTTTGTTTTATAGTTGTCTACTTCTAAACTTTTGAGATGTTATGAAGGAAAATTTTGAGGGTTTTGTCCTCATGCTAATATTATCTCCACCATTGACTTGATTACGGAAGTCCTTTATAGGTTTGAAATCTGTATGTTTTTGCAGGCCATTTATATTATGCTATTTTAATCACATAGAAAAGCAGATTCATAGTTTTTTTACACTTGGAATGCAGGATTCAATGAACTAAAAATTTGATTTAGTGCCTCAGCACTCGTGCTATTGTTGACTTCTTCTTGGTTAAATTGAAGTCAGAAGTGTCCTTTTTATTATGTTTCTGGTCTTCCATTCAGTTCATCCCTTTTTAGAACTTGAACTGAAACTTATCTTTAAAATGCATTCTTTGTTTGTAAATTAGTTCCACACTTCCTGTATACCAAAGATAATATAATTTTCCTAGATGATTACTGAAATTGATTGAGATTATGAATTGCGGTTGACTTTGTTAGTGGAGGTTGTTTGAATTTTGCAGTTTTATACCTCTAGTCTTTCTTCCACTCCCTTATATAAGTATCAGAGCGAAAAATGTTATTCGAAGGAGGGCTTTAAGGTGGCTACTGGCTAATATATTCCCCAAGTCAACTTTTGAAGTTGATAGATTTTCTCCTTTGTAGTAGATGTATATTCAGAGAGTTGGTGAAAGGAGTCTACTTGTAAACATAAATGGTCATAAACCAGACTTCAGCTCAAGATTCCATCTTTTATCTTTCAGGATCTTGATTATTTATTCCAATCGCTGTTTACCTTCACAGAAAACTTTTCTCCTCTAAAGGTAGAAATTACACTTTCAAATTCAGGAAGTCCCTTGCCAGAGAGAGAATGATAATGAGTTCTCTTACGTGGACACTATAATCATGGTTCTTATCTAGTCATCAATCACTTTCATTTTATTTTTCTATTATCATTTTCTTTGTCATATTACACTATAGCTTGAACATGATCTCTCTGTTCCTTTCTTGCTTTCTAACATAGTTTAATAATCTTCTTGATTCTAGAGAAGAAGTTGATGGGCCTTTGGTAGACTTTCAATTCTGCCATAGAAAGAATCATGACACTGGTATCAAAGAAGGGATGGAAGTCAATAGTGCCTATTCGTCTGAAAAGCAAATCAACACCCCGGTTTTGTTTATTCTCTAAAGTAAAGCCAGCTAGTTATGGCCTGGGGAAGACACCGGTTTATCTAAATGTGTATGACTTGACACCAATGAACGGCTATGTCTATTGGGCTGGCTTAGGGATATTTCATTCTGGCGTTGAAGGTAACATCTTTACTAACTTCTATTCTTGGCTTTCAGCGTATTAAATGTTGCGTGTCCTTTTACATGAGCTTTTGCTGATCCTGTGCTAGATGTTCCCGAACTAAACCCTTGTTTGCCTAACAAGTTTTTTTCCACCTAAAACCTAAATTTGAGCCAAAACCAGAGTCATCAACTTATCATGCAAAGCCAATTCTTGTATATAGTTAACCGCGGAACATATATAGGTCAAAATGGTAATTAATATGCAGTACACAGAGTCTTAGTGAACGAAATTACTGTTGAATATTTTTTACTTGGGTAATATCATTTGTGGTAGTAAACTCGACTGACAATTTAGTAGAACCTTATGATACATGTGTACATATACATAAGAGTGTATGTGATTTTCAGTTCATGGTGTTGAATATGCATTTGGGGCTCATGACTATCCAACAAGTGGTGTCTTTGAAGTCGAACCTCGGCAGTGCCCGGGTTTCAAGTTCAGGAAGTCGATATTTGTGGGAACCACATCCTTGGACTCTAACCAGGTGAGGGAATTCATGGAGCGGCAAGCTGCCCTCTATAATGGTGACTCATACCACTTGATTGTCAAGAACTGCAACCATTTCTGCACAGATATCTGCTACAAGCTAACCGGCAGGAAAATTCCAAAATGGGTAAACCGGTTGGCCAAATTAGGTAATCTTTTTGTCACCCCCTTCCCTGTCCAAGATCTAAAACTTTATGGATTCTCACGGATTAAAGTGCTTTTTTCAGGTTCAACATTTAATTGTATTCTTCCTGAATCTCTAAAGATTAATGCGGTGCAACATGATCCGCATAACTCGAGTTATCAAGAACATGATTGTGAGAAGAGAAGGCTGAGAAGTTCTTTCAATTGTCTGTCGTCGATCTCAACAAGGCAGAAGCAGTTATCGACGTCTTCATTGTTTCTGCAGTCCCCTTTGAAAGGTTGCTTACCTCCGTGGGAGTTGAAGAGGTCTCATAATGGATCATTGAAGGAAAGATGAGATTAAGCGGCGGCTCGTTTGATTTACATATGTTGTAGTGTGGTAAGCTGTAACCTTTGTGGCTGCAAAAATGTGAGCTTTATTAGGTGACAGAATTTTGTGTTGTGGAATGCCTCTCCCTCCCTCTGAATATTTGTAAAAGTAAATGTTTCTACTAGAATGAAATGAGTTAGAAATCAAGCTGTGAAAATACTCTTATTCAATGTGATTGCCATCCTTTCATTCAAGAGTTCTGTGTTTTTTTGGCCTCTGGGTGCCAATATATATGGCATTTCCTTTTGTTTAAAGCATCAAATCTCAATAGCTCCAATATAATTTGTTTCAAAATTTGTTGGATTCATCGTAAAACGACTCTTGCTTATTGTGACTCGCGTTATAGATAATCCAACAGCGCTTTCGACAAAATTCAGTCTTGAAATCACATGTTACTAGGGTAAAATCACTTCTGCTGTCAAGAAATGGCTTCGAATATATACAATAAACTGACAGTGAGACTGTGAGAGTTACGATAATGAATTTCTTCTGTGTCCATTCTGATCCTTGTGTCAAAAATTGAATTCTTATAACCTGAACTATTGCTGTCCTAAAAAGAATAAATGAACATTAGTTGTTGCACATGCTGCCCAGCTAAGGCAGCTCTTCCGGTTTATGTCAAAATTAGCAAGCTATATATGCATATAGGGCAGAAAAATGGGGTACATTTTAGATGGGTAGGAATTCTTTCTTCTAGCAGTCATAAATTATCTGCACAAAATATTTTAAAAGTCTACAACTGAATATACAGATCACGAACTCGAATTACTGTCGACACAATATACCTGCAGGAAAACCAAAGAGAAATTTCAGATTTACCAACTCATGATTCTTGCACTAAATGTCCACTTTTCAATGGCCATCTGTTTCTAGGTTTACATGGACATCATAGAACGCCCGAACTAGGTTTTCAAAGAGCCGAGATTTTCACCCAACCCATCAAGTCCTTATACTCATAATACAAACATTTAGTACAATCCAAGTTGGAACCTAATATCCTTTCAGATCCAGTCCATGATATTATCAATCTGCTTTCGGATGCAAAACAGTAGGTATGCTAGTATTACCATTGAGCGCAGCATGGAACACACGCTTCTCGGCCAGACCAATATCGGAGAGTATTAGGTTACCCTGCACAGCACATCACAATTACAAATAAGAACGGCTAAACGTGAAAGTAGAAAACAGTGATTAGAACTAGACGGAGTTTTTTTCATATCAAATCTCCTAATATCGCTCATTTTCAACAGGAACACTTTCGTCATTTAAGATGCTCATGAACTGAGTAGATATAACAAAGACTAATCCCATGAATGATTTCTTTTCATTTTAAAAAAATTTCTAAGTACCACTAGACTATTTCCAAGAGACTGAGTACAGTCAAAGATAGAAAAATGAGGAAATTACTTTCGTCTGAGAGATCTGAATTATTTTATCAATAATGTCCATATATGAAAACCCCGTATGTAGTTAAAAACCCGAGAAAGAGAAACTATAAATGATGGACGAATCCGCTGTAGGTGAATTGTTCTTTCACAACAAAATGCATACCTCATGAGCCATCAACCTTCTCACATTTTCTGCATAAAGCTTCGGATCATCTTTCTCTTGCTGTGAAGGGTAATAAACCGGTAGCTTTGTGACCTCCATGTAATTCACAAATTGACAAAGAAGATAAAATACATGTCTCGCCTGCAGAGGAATGGATTCTTCTAAGTATTGATTCTCTAATTGCAAAACTTTACTTAAGCCGTGTGATAGAATGCGAATCAGGTATAGCAAAAAATTTGTAAGAAAGTCAATAAATTTGTAGCAGACTAAGAGTTACAGCCAGACAAGGAAAGACCGAAAATTTGTTTAGAAAGTTCAAGACTCAAAAAAGAAACCCAAAACTAGATTTTATACCAAAGAAGGAACAGAAACGCGTATAAGTTGAGACCTCCAATCATGAAGTACATTAAGAGTATGAAGTACTTACCCCAGATATAGAATCCCAAGCAGGACTAAATCTCTGGTAAGGATACCTCAAAATGACAGGGAGGACCGGAGCTTTTGCCAAAAATGCGCCAGTTTTAAATGGAAGGAGATAATCCCCATTGGTAGTTGTACCTTCTGCAATTATAGCAATAAAAATGTTGACTGAGAGTCTGAGATCATACGTCATTTCAAACATAAAAAAAGACAGCATCTTGTTGACTAGTTTAGTAAAGCTCAGGGTAAATTTTACAGTTAAAAAAAGCGATCAAGTTAGATTTAAGATTGATAACAAGCAGCACAAGATGTAACCTGGAAAAAGCATCATCATTGGAGCAGACCCATCTTGATGAGCTTCCTTTATTCTCTCATTGACAATACCTGTTGGCAAACGGATCATAGATTCACTATCCTTGAAATCTAATAATATCAGCTGTAGTAATGACCTGGTCTTGGAACATAAAAACGACAAAAGCAGAGCATACTCTCGTGATCTTAGTTGCACTTTTCATAATAGAATATAGTTTGAAGGGATTACAAGGAAATTTTGGCTAAGCACAAATTGTACTAGTCAGTTAAGTTGCCAATATAATCATTCATGAAAGGAGAAGCACATAAACTCCACCTGAAACACCCTTGAAGTCTGATGACTTTGATTCACGCTGGACGTAGACACAACCAAGACATTTGCTGTATACAGAACATGGGAGAAGAACAAACAATAAAAATCAACTATGATGAACTCTGCTGTCCATCAAACAAGAAAGAAGTAGTTTTGAATGCCTTTAGAAAAACACTCTTTGGATTATGAGTGTTTGCTCGTGTTTCTTAATAAGTTCAGCTATTCAAGTAGGGAACAAATGCGAAACTAACCTGATGAGACCAACTAAAGGAAGCTTAGCCACTGACCTCTTCAATAACACACGTAGCATCACGATTGAAAAAGACAGGAGTAAAAAAGCAAGTCAGCCAACTTAGCAACAAGCATCAACTTTAGCAATCAGATAACAGAGCAAAAACCCTAACCTTGGCAACAAAGCTTGAAAACGATGAAGACATGTGGTACAAGATGTCCACATACGACACATGATTCGAGACAATCACCCCAGGTCTAGCAGACTCCTGCAACTTACCTGAGTCCTCGCCCTGGCATAAATGCAAGAAGTTACACAACAGTAACACAAAAAATCCGACTTAAATTCAAACCATGTGATCAATAAGTGACAATATTCTTCTTCTGCATAGTGCTGAAACCTAAACGTGATCGAGTAAACTTCTCTAAAATTCGCAAACTACAAAATCTTGAACTTACAAAGACAGAACACTCAATAAAATAAAATTACTACCTCTCTTCCACCACAAACCATAAGTTGCACTTGAAGTATTCATTTAGTCAAAACTTACTGATTTTAACATACATTTTCAACAATCAACTTGTTATAATCAAAGTGAGTCAAGAGAGAGGGTACCTCGCTATCAGCATCCACATTATCCCTACGATGCTCCTTAATCCAATAAAACCCGAAAGCGAAAAGCATGGCCCGAGACAAAAACCGGCCCGAGTGAAGGATCACGGCCCGCCTCCAGCCGCCCATGTGGGCGTAATCCTCCTGCTCATCCTCGCGATTAGGCGACAAGAACGCCGTACAAATTCTACAAATCAAGTAATAAAGCACCAAAACAATCGTCCCCAGAACCACGCGAACCGGAACCAGGGTGAGCACCGCGAGACCGAGCATGAGCTTCTCCGACAGCGGCAATGGCCCCAGGCCCATGACTCCGTACACGTCGTGCCGCACGTAGGCGGCGTACTTCTTCTCCAGTTCGTCGAGGGTCGGGCTGGCGGGGTCCGGGTCGGGCTCGGGCTTGAGGAGCGGCCCATCGTCTGGAGATGGATTGGGGTTGAGGGTTTTAAGCTCTGACTCCATGGGGATGGTATTTTTCCGGCGGGCTATTAGGTGTTGGACATGGTGGCAATGCGGCGGCGACGGCGGCGGCGGTGGTTGTTATTTGGGTAAATGGGGCGGAGATCCGATAAGTAAGAAGAGTTGCTGGGGGTGATCTTAAATTAGAAAATGAATTGGGATAGTTTAAGGTTTCCTATGTTACGATGACGACGTCTTAACCTTTTGTTGAAAGTCTACTTAAGTTGTACTTGGAGGGAGTATAATTAAGATTTGTGATTGAGGGGGTGAGAGTGAAAGAATAATTTAATTTGTGACTTTTTTGTACCCGATAATGTCTAGTAAATACATTTTTCGACTGATCGACTTAGTGTGATTAGAACATAGAACAGTGGGTAAAAATAAAGAAGTGGAGAATGCTTAGTTGAGACGGTTTCAAACATTAAACTTTGATACTCAACATGATTGTGGACTTGTAGTAAGTAATGGGTGTGTAATGAAGAGATGATACCTCCCTTTAAAGAAGTTCTTAGCCGGTGGAAATCGCCATGTCATGGAGCTTGCGCTTTTTGCATTCACTTAATTCGTGTACTACGTTAAATCCTACTTCATCACATTCCTTCCCATGATTAATTTTGAATGGTTGAGATTTAATCCGTCTCGGGCGGTTGGGATATTTCTGAGGGTTCGAAACTTCAGGATATGAGTGGTTATGACGTGATTACAGCTTTACTTCAGCAGCTGCAATTGCAATCTGGCTCTCGTCCTGCTTTACCGATTGGTCGTGTGTCGACTGATCCTTACTTCATTGGTCCTGGGGACGGTCCTGGGTTACAACTTGTACCAATCATGTTGAAAGGTCAAGAAAATTACAATGAATGGTCTGATGCGATTTGCCGCGCATTCTTGGCCAAACACAAGATTGGGTTCATTACTGGATCCATCACCAAACCCCAAGATGATCATCCTGATGCTGCTGTTTGGCCTGGGGTTAATGCTACTCTTGTCTGCTGGATCTTGCAGACCCTAGATCCGGTGATAAGATCTTCTACAAGTTCTTTTTCCACAGTCAAGGATTTGTGGGATGATCTTAAGGCGCGTTTTATTTTCGCCGATGGAATGAAGCTTTTGCAGACACAAGAAGCCATTCAAGGTTGCAGGCAGAACAGTCAGCCCATCGACATCTATTTTGCCACACTTAAGAAGTTGTTTGCAGATTATCACTGCATGCGACCTCCTCTGGTTTGTATCTGTGAAGATTGCAAGGCATTATGCCAGTGCAATTTTCAGGCGAAAATCCTCCAAGAGAGAGAGAAGGATTTGATCTACCAATTCATCTCTGGTCTCGACGAAGGTTTTCACACCTTGCGATCCCGCATCTTGAGCATTGAGCCACTGCCATATGTCATGAAGGTGTATGCCCTTGTTACTCAGGAGGAGAATCATAGAGCTATCATTCGAGCTCGTGAGTCTTCTTCTAACTCCATGCGTATGCTGAACGACGTTCACCACCTGCAAGTTCTTCGCCAGCTGTTCTTTCTGCAGCCGACCACAAGAATCTTGTTTGTACCCATTGTCGTCGCAAGGGCCATGATAAAGATGCCTGTTTCAAGATACATGGTGTCCCAGAGTGGTTCAAGAAGGGCAAGAAATTGGCACCACCTGATCGGCCATTAGTCAACGCCGGTCAAACAAGTGGCGCCACCGATCTCTCGCTCCCGCCGCCGTTCGCCGGAGCCGCCTTGTCGCCACCTAGTTTGGCGGCGGCGGCCTTCTCTGTTGTACCTGCCCACTCCGATTTTGGTCCTGCTCTGTCTGATGAACAATGGAGCACGACCATGAACCTGTTTAATCAGCTTCACTCTCTTCCTGGTAATGAGTCTGGTAAGCATGGTCGTGCCCGACGCTGGGAAGAGAGTGAAGCTGATTAAACAGGTTCATGGTCGTGCTCCATTGTTCATCAGACATAGCAGGACCAAAATTGAAGCGGGCAGGTACAACAGAGGAGGCCGCCGCCGCCAAACTGGGTGGCGACAAGGCAGCTCCGGCGAACGGCGGTGGGAGTGAGAGATCGGTGGCGCCACTTGTTTGACCGGCGTTGACTAATGGCCGGTCAGGTGGTGCCGATTTCTTGCCCTTCTTGAACCACTCTGGGACACCATGTATCTTGAAATAGGTATCTTTATCATAACCCTTGCGACGACAATGGGTACGAACAAGATTCTTGCGGTCGGCTGCAGAAAAAACAGCTGGCGAAGAACTTGCAGGTGGTGAACGTCGTGCAGCATACGCCATGGAGTTAGAAGAAGACTCACGAGCTCGAATGATAGCTCTATGATTCTCCTCCTGAGTAACAAGGGCATACACCTTCATGACATATGGCAGTGGCTCAATGCTCAAGATGTGGGATCGCAAGGTGTGAAAACCTTCGTCGAGACCAGAGATGAATTGGTAGATCAAATCCTTCTCTCTCTCTTGGAGGATTTTCGCCTGAAAATTGCACTGGCATAATGCCTTGCAATCTTCACAGATACAAACCAGAGGAGGTCGCATCCAGTGATAATCTGCAAACAACTTCTTCAGTGTGGCAAAATAGATGTCGATGGGCTGACCGTTCTGCCTGCAACCTTGAATAGCTTCTTGTGTCTGCAAAAGTTTCATTCCATCGGCGAAAATAAAACGTGCCTTAAGATCATCCCACAAATCCTTGACTGTGGAAAAAGAACTTATAGAAGATCTTATCACCGGATCTAGGGTTTGCAAGATCCAGCAGACAAGAGTAGCATTAACCCCAGGCCAAACAGCAGCATCAGGATGATCATCCTGGGGTTTGGTGATGGATCCAGTAATGAACCCAATCTTGTGTTTGGCCAAAAATGCGCTGCAAATCGCATCAGACCATTCATTGTAATTTTCTTGACCTTTCAGCATGATTAGTACAAGTTGTAACCCTGGACCGTCCCCAGGACCAATGAAGTAAGGATCCGTCGATACACGACCAATCGGTAAGCAGGACGAGAGCCAGATTGCAATTGCAGCTACTGAAGTAAAGCTGTAATCACGTCATAACCACTCATATCCTGAAGTTTCGAACCCTCAGGAATATCCAAACGAGGTTGTTCTTCAGAACCAGACATATTGTAAAATCAGGGATGGATCAGAACACACCGGCGATGATCGGCGGCGCGTGAAGGAGTTCGGTCGGTGGTGGCGGAACAAAAACTTGAGCAGCAAACGGCATCGAAGGGCGTCATCGGAAACCGGCGGACGGCGGTGGCACTGGTGCAGCAGCGGTGGTGCGTGGGCTTGGCAGCGGCGCGTGAGGCAACGGGCGGCAGCTCGGAAAAAAAATAAAAAAATTTAGGGCAGCGGAAAATATTCTGTTTCAGGTTTCAGAATTTTAGGCTCTGATACCATATAGGAAATAAGGGTAATAATCTGTATTCTATTCATGAATTCAGGATACATTATATAGTAGTACTGATACCTATCCCAGGTAGGAGAAAGTAACAGAATACAATTATATATACAATTATGGTAGGAATACAAATCCAATTCCAATACCAATACTAATTAATACTAATTCCATAACAATTATAATACTAATTTCATAACACAATAATCGAAAGGAACTCAATTTTTTTAAACCCATCTTCAAAAACTACAGTGGACGCTGGAGAAAGTGGAGGGTTTTTTATTGCACTTATAATAAGACAACATAGGAAGATAACATAATGATGCAAAAAAGAAGAAATTCAACATACGAAATCATCATGAACGAGAAAAGGGAAATCTAATCCAACGCTGAATCGAATTCGGGAAGGAAAACGAAATTACCTTTGTTCAGTTTATCACGTCATCAACAACCATCAAGAATCAATGCTCCAACATAAGGAAAGCACCAAATTTTACCCTTCACATCCCAAAAACCATTAAATTATTGATTTTTTAAAATAAATAAGTCAGTTTAAGAATTACGTTCTTTTACCTTGAGGGGGTGAAACATAAATGAAAACAACCGGATTCCACCAGGTTCGAGGACTCCAGGACTATTAAGCAAAAAGTAAACCTTGTAGCGCGCATAAGGCTACGGCCTAGTTACCTGAACAGCTGTTTGCTTATCATACGGCACATCCAAATGCGTGAACTGAGTATCTGCTCTTATCGGAGTTTACACCTAATTACACAAAGGGGGCAGATTTCATAATGTACATATCTGATTATGAATTCTTAGAAGATGCAATTGTACATAGAAACTTAGGTATTCAGGGGAGGACAGGAGAAATGCTCGCATGATTCATAATCCAAAAATGCATGCATTTATTGTTCATACAGAGAGAAATATATATGAAGAACGAAATTGGTTTATAAACACAAAATTGATTTATGAAAGGAAAACAATTTATCTCTCTTCAGGAAAGAGACTTGTGCTGATAACGTGTTATAAAATATACAGTTTTTCAAATAAAACAAAGTTTAGATAATTAAAGGATAGGGAAATAACAAGAGTGATAGGGTATTCAAAGGAAGTTGTTTTTGCTTTCTTCTTTACTCTTCAATTGTGTGTCCTCACACGTTTAATGAACATTCACAACACACCATTGTTAATGGTTCGTAACAAACTAGTCGTTCTTTCCAATCAGTAAAAGTGTTCATTTCTATGTCTGATTTGTAACAATCTCTCATTCTCAACAATATTGGTACTCATTAGCACGAAATCCAGTTCTTGTGAGTACTGATAACCGCCGACAAAAGCCCCGCCGACGATATCAACGCCGGCGCCGACAGCCGCCCTTTCCCGTCGCGAATATCCGCCACCGCCATCAACCCGTCGGCCAGATCCTGCAGCACCGCCATCCGCTTCAGCACCTTCTTCTCCCTCACCTTCCTCAGCCTCTCCACCTCCTCCGCGCACCCGATCTCCCGCATCTCCGAGATCCTAACCGTCGCCGCCAAGCACGCCTCGTCCTCGCCGATCCGCCGCAGCTCCCGCAGCTTCAGCCCCACGCTCCCGGCGTAGCCGACGAGCTCGCACCACGCGCTCACCTTCTGGAAGGTTCCCAGCCGCCGCTTGTCGATCAGCCCCGCCTTCGCCAGCCACACGAACTGCTCCACGAAGTAGTACAGCCCCTCGCCGCCGTAGGCAACGGCGGAGAGGACGAGGTACGTGCCGCCGCCGCCAGCAGAGGCGGCGCGGAGCGCGTTGACGTCCTGCACGAATTTTCCGAGGCGGAAGGCCTTCCGGCTTAATCCGACGCTGGATTCGAAGGATTTTAGGGTTTCGGATTGGGGATTTGGGAGGACGGCGGCGGCGAGGAGGATCTTGGCGGCGTAGCGGGAGATCTTGAGCAGCTTGTCGACGCCGTCGCGTTTGGCGAGGTAGGCTTCGAGGTGGAGGAGGAAATCTCGGTCTTTGGCCGCCATTTTCACGCAGTTCACATCCGAGTAGGTGAAGATGATGATCGGAATTTGAGGGGGTCAATGTTGCGTTTGCGTGACATACGACGTAGTATAGAGGTGGTGGTGGTGGCGAATGTTGATTGGGTCGAATGTTCGGTTTTTTGTTTTGCGTGCCAAATGGAAATGGTGGGAAGTAGGAACTGGGCCAAATGTGGAGGGAAATGAAGGCTTTGGTGTTGGGCTTATCCGATATAATTTCTTATTATCAAAATAAAAAAGCGAAATTGAACTAAAATTAAATAAAATTTTATAAGTCAAATTCTTGGAAAAGATCGTGTTATCATAGATTTATGGAAATATGAAATTTAATTAGAATAATAAAAGGTAATACGTCCTACTTGCAATATTAAAATTTTATTAAATAACGTGTAGTTTTAAAATTTATAACTCGATTCATGCAACCCGAAAGTTTTATCTTCAAGCTAAATTGTTATTTTATCTATGACATAGAATCTTATACCATTTTTTTGTCCCAAGACCAAAATCACGTCATCTCAGTACTTTACAAATTCAAAACGATTTGTTTGGTCTCAAACCAGATTTCAGGTGATTTGTAGACTATTTTTTTTTTGTCACCAAATCCACCGGAAAACGACCTTCGAAAACCGCCTTGACACCAAACAAATCGTTTCCAATTTGTAGGGTACTGAAAGGATGTACTTTTGGTCTCGGGGACCAAAAGATGGTATAAGTGATATCTCATGCGAAAAAATATAATTTAGTCGGAAATAAATAATACTATTTCAAATCTTAGTTGTGACTTCAACTCCAATCTACTTCAAACCTCATTTCAAGCCCAGCCCGTTTAGAAAATAGAGTGGATCAGGTCGTGTAGCCGTTAGTTGAACAATAGTAAAAATTAACCGGTAGTAAAAGTGGCGGCGGGCTTAATGATGCTTTCCCGCAACGGTAAGTTTCACCGACTTTAGCAACCGAATAAGACACCTCCCCCACTTCACTCCTATTTACTGTTTCACACTCCACCATTTTTCAATATCCCATATTTGCCCCTCCCACCACTTCGAGGTTTAGCATGTCCGAGCCGAATTCAACTGCGAAAACGGGTTCAGAAACCCGGAAAATTCTGGGGCCCGGAGGAAACAGGGTCCGGGTTCCGGAAGAAGAGAAGAAGAAAATTGAGGGAACCGAGAAGAAATTGGCGCCAAAAAGTCCAATGTCGGATAAAAAATCGGCGGCGAAAAGTGTGGTTTCGAGGAAGGTAGGGAGGGAATCCGGTGATCTTCGTAAAGGGGCAGCCGCTAAGGTGGTTCCGGACGGAGGCGAAATGGCGGCGCTGCCGCTGTCTCAACCGGTTTCCGGTCCGGTTAAGCGCTGCGACTGGATCACCTCGTTTTCCGGTACGCATTGTTTTTGTTATTCCGAGGTTTTAGTCATAATATTATTTTTCAGTTACTCATTCTTTATTCAGATTTCAGGCCAATTTACTTATGCTCGGTTCAATTCATACAAAAAGAATATGGCTTTAGAGCAAAAAATCAAAAATCACTATTGCTTTTTTAATATTATTCTCTATCAAAATTTAATCACATATTTGAATAGATATATGAACAATTATATTATCATATTGTTCAATTTGCGTAACAAGTAATTTCTAAATATCAATTTTTTATTTGTCGTTATTATACGTAGATAAACATATTAACAGTGAATTGCGTGCAAAAAGCAAGAGTGCAACTCTAACTGGGACAGAAGGATGAAGGTATAAGAAATGTCAAAGAAAAATAAGATTTTAATAAATTCATGTGAAACTGCTCTTATACATTTCGCCCTCATATGGAAAAGTTCAAGGAATTGTGCTCCTTCCATTTCTCTGTTCTAAAAGTTCTAAAAGTAAATGTGAACATTGGACTGAAATTTTGATACTTTCCTTCAAATGTTTGATCAAATCAGAATAGTACCTTTGTTAGAATTCATTCTTCTTGAAAACAAGTTATTTTTGAAAAACTTAAAAAAGTTACTTTAAATGTAAAAGAAAAGGAATAAACATGCATTTATACTGCAGAACCCGTTTATACAGCATTTCATGACGGAGAATGGGGAGTTCCAGTTCACGATGAATTCAAGCTGTTCGAACTTTTTGTTCTGTCACTAACATTGTCTGAGCTCACTTGGCCCTCAATTCTGAGCAACAGAGAATCATTCAGGTTCGATTTCGACTATGTTTAAAGAATCGTATAGCCAAAACAAGTTTAGAAACACGACTCTTCATGCAGAACGAACAGATCATTGATCACTTCTAGTTCTTAATCATAGGAGGATGTTTGACAACTTCGATCCATTATCTGTTGCAAGCATCGATGAAAAGGACTTACTAACATTAAGAAAGAACAGCAATTCACTGTTATCAGAGCAGAAGATTCGCACCATCCTTGAAAACTCGAAGCAAGTTCTCAAGGTATACACGAATTCGCGTATCTCCCGTTGTCGTATCAGAAACTGTCACCCGACTTATTCTTTTTGCGGTGTCAGATTAGGAAAGAGTTCGGAACATTCAGCAACTACTGTTGGCGATTCTTGAACCACAAACCAATACGAAACGGCGTTCGATATGCACGACAAGTTCCGACCAAAACGCCCAAGGCGGAAGCCATAAGCAAGGATCTGGTGCGGAGGGGATTCCGGGGCGTCGGGCCGACGGTTGTGTATTCGTTTATGCAGGTTTCCGGCATGGTCAACGATCACCTCGTATCATGCTTCAGGTACAATGGATGCAACGTTAACTTCGTCAAGATGAATGCTGCAGAGGAAGAGCTGAACATTTAGGTTCATTTGAAGTACTGATTGATGAGTTTCTAGGGTTTGATCAATGAGGTCTTTTGTTTATAGTTTCTACCATGTACATTTGATTGTTGCTTAGCTATCATGTTGTATATCTGTCCCACCAGTGATGACATATTTACTTTTTTCGAAATCAAATTTGATAAACTTTGACCATAAATATAAATTATAGTGTATATAATAAATATATCGTGTGAGATGTTTTGTTGAATCCATCTTAACCTATGTTTTCTAAATATCATTTTTTCATGTGAAATTAATATGTGTAGTTAGAGATATTGACAATGACACATATAATCATCAATTATTGCCGGTGGGACGGAGGGAGTACTTCTGTAAAAGTAATCATAGAGGGATTGGATTGATTCCTTATTTTTAGATTTGATAACGATATATTTGATTAGAACTTCACTATTATACAAGTAAATGAAACTAATTAATGGTGTATCTTAGATTTTCATCGCTGATACTTCCATCACAGTATAAATTCAGTATGACAATAATTCTAGTACAGTAAAAAAATTAATTGAGCTGATACATGTTTTGAATAACTGTAACTTTTTCTTGGGTAGGCAAATTACGATGAATTTCGAATGAGTATTTCCAAATAGAAGTTCCACCCGATATTTGCATTAGAGATACTTTTGAGGATTGTTGGTCCATCAAGATTACGCGTAAACGAACTTTTGCTGAACCAATTCTTCCATTTGAGATGCTCGTCAAATCTTGCTGTACATATAATTTAAAGCAGGGAAAAGTGCTTTTATAATTCTATCTAGTTGATATAAGTGTCAATATAATCTTTCAATTTTGAAAGTGCCAATATAACCCTATCTGGTTAGTGAAAGTGCCAATATAACTCTCTCTGACAACTTTTAGCCGAAATTTTGTAAAATTACATGTTTGTCCTTCTAGAAAAAATAGGAAATACTGTTGTTAAATATAATAGCCGGACCACCGCCGAATTAGGTAGAGTTACATCACTACATTATGAAAACTGGTAGGGTTAAATCAGCAATTCCTAAAATTTATATATTATATTAGCACATTAGTAAAAAATGTAGGGTCATATCAGCACATACTATAGAATATAGGGGTTTTAATGATATTTTGTCTATTTTGTTGTGTTTAGTCCGAATTGATGATTGGTTGACCTTTGGCGTTGTGTGTGATTGTTATTTTGCTGTGTTCTTCGAACTAGGGTTTTTAATGTTGATAAGTTTTGAAATGAGGCTATGATATGTGATAATGGTGTTTAATGTTAATGATGGTGTCATGATGTCAAATTTTATGTTGTATAAGATATTGTTATGATGTTATAATGGTGTATATGATGATGTGGTCGCCCTTTAAGGATAGCCGAGTGTCACACACTTAATATATATAATATGTGCTGATATAACCATATAAGTATTAAGAATGTGATGATGTAATCCTACAAACATTAGAAATGTGCTGATATAACCCTACAAACATTAGGAATGTACTGATATAACCCCACATGTTTCGGCGGCGGTCCGGTGGTGGTCCGACGAACTATGAAGGTAAAATTATCCACCTAATTTCAAAGTTTGCCGAAGGGTATTTTGATCAATTTACATAAAGTCAATGCCGGACATGAGGTATGAGTGTTATATTTACATTAACTAGTTATGATTATATTTGCATAAAATTATCATAAGATTGTATTAACACTTACTCAAATAGATATAATTAAGTGGTCTCAACCCAGTTTGACCTCCACCCACATGCTGCTTGGCTGGGGTGGAGCTTTACTTACAAAATGAGGAGATAATTCCAAACATCTAAAATCGTTTAGCTTGTATAAAGTAGCAAATAAGACATATCAAACGCACAATTAAATATATCTTTTTTTTTGTGGAAGTGTTCTTAAAAAACAAAAGTTGCTAGTTTTAAAGTTGGAAAATACAATTTATGTTTTCCCTTACCGACTACTTCGATTATAAACTAATTTAAGTTGGAAAAATTTATCAAACATGCTCCACTCTTTGGAAAAACCACTTTATTTAAGCCATTTGTGATGTGTGAACACCAACTCGTTCGATTAATATATTCTAAAGTTGGATTATTCCATTATTATCATGTTTGTGCTAAAAAGCCTAAAAAAACGGCCTTCCACTCATAGAAGCAATCATTAGTCTGGTAATAGTAAAGAACGTGGGCAGATAGAGCAACGGGCAATCCATGTGCCAGAAACCGCGTTATGGAAATCCCTATGTTTGGAATTATGGCTATTGCCACACCCCAAATAGTAATGGGCTTTGTATTCTACAAGCAGCCGAAGCCATAATTGTTCACATCCCCACCATTTTTTCTTAAAGAAATGCCGAAAGAAAGAAAAAACACCCGGGTCACTCTGGTCCAAACCAACCAACCAACCAACAGAGAGATCATACCAAATTGCTGCACAACAAACATTGAACCTGACGTAGCCCATCCAATGTTGTTGCACAAAACTCCAAATTTCTGTTTGCACACGATGGCGAAATATGATCCATACAGCGCAGGTAAGAAAGAACATGAAAATAAGCAAATGTTGGACACGATGACGTGATATGATCCAGACATAGCATTTAAGAAAGAACATGAAACACGATGACGGTATATGATCCAGACCTTGCAAGTAAGAAAGGAGATGAAAACAAGCAAATGTTGGAACAATTTTCTTTAAAGTACTCATGCACCTTCCCTCTAGCCCTCTAGTTTATAACATAGAGCATATCCTTGTTTACCATGAAAAGATGGCAGAATTATATCTACATGTAATGCTTTGGAGACACTTAGACTAACTAAGGGAGATGTCTCCAAGAACTAACCATAGGGAGGGTGGGGAACAAGAAAAAAGAATAACAAAACATAACCAGAACACTACCATGGATTATGGATAGAGAACAACACTCATAACACTTCTGATTGCATTTCAAGAACTGATATCGACGATGGAAGCTTATTCAGATGCCTGCATTTCGACCACTCCCGAGCGTGAGCTCCAAATCGTCCAATCCCACCTCGTGGATCCGCTCCCCTTCCCAAGCCTTAACAGGAAGCGAATTCTCAAACCCAAATTCCGGGCTCTTACCCTTTCCTGCAACATCCATGGGAGAGACTTGCTGAACCGCGGGCTTGATCAGGTTAAATGTGGGGGAAGTGGGGACCATATTAGCCCCAAATGACTGGAAATTCATCCACTGCCCCGAATCAATGGTGGATGAATCAGACTCGTCGCACTCAGGTATAGTTGCTGGGGTGAACCTCTGGCCTCGGGTGGGGCTGGTGGGGGCCGAGGCAGCGAAAAAGGGAATGTTGAAGGCAGACATGGACTGCTTAGCAAGGGCTTCAAGGTTGAAGATTTGCTTCGGAAGCCGGGTTGGGGAGGACAGAGGGGGAGTCACAGGTGCACTATTGGATATTCGAAGGGGGGGGAGTGACGATGGGATGGACTGGCGCAGAAATGCGAATGGATGCGGTGGTGCCGCGGAGTTTGCATCCTGACGGGTGGGACTCGGGCAGGATGAGGACAAGGGGCTTGGCTGGTATGAAGGGATGGGACTAGCAAAGTATGATGAAGGTGGACTTGGGTTTCTCGAAGAACTCGGGGTGATGTTTGCTGAAGTCCCCCCAAGCTCCATTGGTGATGGCCTGCATCCCTGATAAACATATGAAACACAAACATCCCATTTGATTAAAACCCCAAGAAAACACCAATTGCAGCAGAAAAAAAGAACAATGCTGAACTAGCAAATTCTAGAAACTGAATCCAATTTACACAAGTTTACCACACTCAGAAAGGACCAAATCAAGCAAACAAGAAGCACAGCTTAGCACTACAATTGCCTTAGAAAACTAGTCTTTGATCCAAATCACGAAAAAACCACATCACAAGTACATATGCATACATCTATCACAAACAACACCCCATTTGATCAACACCCCAAGAAAACAACAACTAGAACTCCAAGTCTTCGACATGATATATCCAAAAAACTATTGAGGAAATGCAGGGAGACAATGCCAAACTAGCAAATTCCAGAAATTGGATCCAATTTACACAAGTTCACCACAATCAGAAAGGACCAAATCAAGCAAACAAGAAACACAGCTTAGTACTACAACTGCATCAAAATCCTACCTTTTTTCATACACCTGCTTTAAAAACCTAAACTTTGACCCAAATCAAGAAAAACCCACATCACAAATCCACAGATCTAAGCTGATTATCACATGCATATGAACATAAACTCCCAAAAACACACAATCTACCTTTACAAAAACCAGAATGTAAAGAAGCAGAAACTGATAAAAATTGAACCTTTCTGTAGGTTGTGCCATCAGACTCCACAACCCAACCAGCTTCAGAACAAAGGGCCTTCAAAACCTCATTGTTATCACAGTGTTTAGGAAGATTATAATTCCCCTGAGCCCTCAGCCCAGCATAAATCTTCGCAGCAATCGCCCTCCGCCGCCTCTCCCTCCGCCTGTTATTCTCCCTCTCCCTCCAGGACGGCTTCCGCCTCCCACTCCCGCCGCCGCCTTCTCCGCCGTCTCCGGTCCCGACCACCGCGCCGCCGCCGCCAGCTGATGATACAGTCGATCCTCCAGCTTCCCACATCATCATTTCAAAATCCCAGAAGGAAAAAGGATTCCTTTCCCTCAATTAATCGATCAAAAACACAGAACTGAAGCTTTTGCAGGGGACCCCAGATGCTGCAGAGTGTGTGTAGTACTCACGAGGAATACGTTTTCTCCCCCTGCTCTTCACTTTTTGAAGCTTAGAACTATCTCCATCTTCGTGTGTTTCTGTGTGTGTATTTATACAGATTATTAATAATTATTACAGGCTCGGACAGGAAGACAGAGAGTAATAAAGGGTGGTAAAATAAATTACTACCGCAATCATATTACACTCGGAGGGATATTGACACAATTTGACAGTGCCAGTTATGGGTTTTTGGTCCACTTTTGACTTGGATTTTGAGGAAATATTTCCTTTCTTTGAAAAATATTTTTTCATAAATGATAATTAGGGAGCTGGACATATTATGATGACTTACCCATCTAACCTTATTTGTACCAAGGCACTTGTACTTTGAGGATTGCCTTTTCAAGGATAGAAAGGTCATTTCCAAGGCTTTCAATTATTATATACTAATTTAAACCTTATTTAAACAAGACCACACTACTTTCTCAAATATATATTTTTAGACTTTCTATTATTTTATCTAAATTTAAGGTGTTTTCTCTCTAAATTTAATCCCGATATAATAATTTAAAAGTAGTTTGTTACGTGACGCGTGAAGCATTCTACACCGACAATTACAGCAATAGAGATGCGACAAACTTTATTTGAAAAACACTGATGTAATTCTATTGTCACAAATGTGTTAGGTATATCATAGAGACAACAAGTATGCGACAAATTTCATCATTTTTTTAAAACAATATAAACAAATTTCAAACTTTATTCATTTTTGGTTGTCATTGGTTTTAATTACGTTGATTATGGCCGGTAAATTCATTAATTTGTACTTAATTTCATTAATTTTTCAGAATAAGATGATCGTTTCTCAAAATTTAATCTTGACTAATGCTTGAACTATTCTGTACCAACAATTAATATAATTTGAATGGGATTTTTTGAAACCCGTGTATATATTGTATGCTAGTAAATTTGTTGACAAAGTCTTGTATAAGATCGTCTAACGGTGAGATCAGGGACTAAATTGTAAAGATTTCAAGAAGGGTTTTCATATTGAGGTTTTAAAAGTTCAGGGATTTAATGTGTAATTGTGATAATTTGCAATTTAGTCCAATTCTATTAGTTTTTTGCCCCCGAATTTAATTTGTTTTTTTCCTATTTTGCCTCTAGTCCTTGGTCTCACCATGAGACGGGCTCAAATTTTTTATGTATGTGTGATAACGACATCTATCACAATACAAATTCAACCATTTACCGAACACTTTAGACATGTTTTACTCATAAGTTGTTTAATATTTGTGGTTATTGGTTGAATACAAGATAAAATGATTGTTTTATAAAGTTGAATTTCGATGTAATAATTTTGAAAAAAATTTATCACTGAAGTATTCTATACCAACAATTAAAGCAATATAGGTGCGGCAACACTTCGAAAAATGTAGTCATATTTTACTTTGACGATATCGATATATATTATTACAACAACAAGAATTATACAAATTTGATTGCTTTTTACAAGTTTTACTCTTACCCTGTCATATGTTTAGTTCTTCATTTGAAAATTTTAATACTAGCGTAATAAATTTAATGTGATTTATCACCTAACCCATGAAGCATTTGACACTGACAATTAAAATAATATGAATGCAACAACTAAAGAAATAAAATGCCATATTTTTCATTAGTGAATTTGCTAGATATATTGTTACGACAACGAGTACGATACAATTTAGGTCAATTTTTTCAAACAATTTAAATCAGTTTTATTCTTATTTTGCCTTATATTTGGTGGTTGTTGATTTTGAATGTAGGATAAACTATATTTTTTTTACAAAAATATAATATGGGCGTAATAAATTTGAAAGTGATTTACCACATAACGTGTGGACATTCTATTCGACAATTTAAAGCTACAATATATGTCACAATTTTTTTTAAACTGTGTGCTTATTTTTCCGTTGGCAAATATGCTAGATATATTGTTACGACAATAAAACAATATAAATTAAGCTGTTTTTTCAAACACTTTACGCGTTTTCAAATTATACTTTTCGTGTTTGGTTGTACATTGATTTTACTACAGGATAAAATGGGTTTTTAAAATCAAAATCTTAATATGGACGTAACAAATTTGAAGGTGGTTTATCACCAAACGCGTGGGCCATTCTGTACCGACAATTAGAATAACACATACGTGACAACTCTTGATAAAACGCGTACATATTTGCTGTTGGTGAATCTGCTAGATATATTATTACGACAACAAGTACAATACAAATTAGGCCGTTTTTTCCCCCAACACTTTACACAAGTTTTACTCCTACTTTGTCCTACCCCATACATGGTTGTTATTGGTTTCAATTACATTGGTTATGCCTGGTAATTAATTCATTAATTGTGTACTTCCACTTCTATAAAATATAAAAGTAGACTGAAAAGATAAAACAAAAGGCCAAAAATGGCAAACATGGATATGGCGTGGAGAATATGTAGAAAAATTGCAGAAAATGGGACACTGAAAGTATTATTGTCGGGACGCTGTGTGAAAAGTGAAACTGATGAACTGAAAATTCAGAGATGGAATATTTTGCTTTTCAGAAAATACGAAGCCTGAGGTAATTAAAGATGAAAGTATTTTGTTTAACTTTGTCTGTGTTTTTTACTTTGCGCAGTAAAAAATGATCAGCTCATGCAAATGCATACGTAGCAAAAAGCGCAGAAAAGGGAGAGCGGGGAGAACTTTCATGTGCTTTGGATCAGATCAGAGGCGTTGAAATGGTCAAACTACCAATGGCGTTGTGCCACGTTGGACGCCAGTGGTTGTCCTAGGCCCGAACCCATGCGGGCTGCCTGGCCCGTGGCCCTTCCATGTATTTCTCTTCTTTTATGTTTTTTTATGTCAATTCTCCTTTTTTATTATTAAATTAGATCTCCATCTGTATTTTACTGCGTTACGTTCTATATGTACTACATAAATTCTATCAACTAGACTGCTCGACTATTTTTCATGAAAATCGCGTTCTTTTCAACCAAACAATCACACTAAGATGTAACACAAGTTTCTCCGAAGAATTAAGCATGAGAATCCATCATAAACAAATACGTTTAATATATTTAAGGTTTATTTTTAATCAAATAAGAACGGTTTATAGAAGCGCATGAATACGTGACAGAAACATATAAAATACATAACATAATTTATAAATACAGTTAATTTCTCCATATAAACTAGATACACGTTCTTTTCACTCAATATAAACTGAATCAAATTAAATCAAATTTAAATGAAGGTAAGTTTAAAAAAAAAACATCATCGTACCCCAAACAATTCTTTTAGCGCAATGCGAAACTTCTAAGATCCAATGCAATTGAAGAGCCACGAAATAAAAGAGTACCATTTTTCTATCTAGTTATTGGAGTGGTGGAGTTTGGAAAATAATGTTTTTATTATTATTATTTCGTACTTTAAAAATTGCTAATTCAATCCAATACACCTACCACAATAAATCCGAATTAAATACTAGTGTGTGTCTATGGCCACCATATGGGTGATTTACAAAAGAAAGATCGTGGCGTATAGAGATGAATTTTTTGACTCGAAATTAATCAGAGAGAATAAAAAGAAGTTGGTTCTTTTGTTTAATGTCTCATCTTTAGGGCGTATGCATTCGATTCCATCATTAATTAATTAACCAATGTTGGCTTTAATTCTTGGAATGTCACTTTCGTACTTCTATATTTTATGATTTGGATTAATGGCTAATGGGGCATTGAGCCTTTATATTTGTTCTAAGGTGGCCAATCATGATATTGCAAAATAAAAGAAATTTATTTCTCTGTCCAATTACAAGTATCAAATATACTGTTGATTTGATTAAAGACATTGTTGTACTATTATAATGTTTGACTTAACAGCTCCTCTTGTACCTTACGCTGATTTGACAGCCCTTCAACACTATTTATTTAAAGCACTACTTGAGGGTATATTTAACTAGTCAGTTTCTAAGGTGATTGAGTTAGAATTTCATTCCCCAGTTTGGGTCCTTCCGAAACTAATGCAATCGCATCAACGAGAATCTAGGGGTGAATAGGGATCCTCGTCAACCCTTTAGCGGTAGCGCTTCGTGCTTATGGCAGGACACCGTGCTCTACTTGCTTTAAAAGAGTGGCACAAGATCTACCTCTGCCCTATGTTGAGATATTGATTTCTTCCGTGACCCTGAATGCCAAAGGCTTCCTTGAGGTAGTGTAAGATGATTCCAAGCTACCACTAATCGAACCCTAGAGTTGGGCACTACCAAGAGATCAAAAGCGGGCTAGCAATAGATTCATCGAACTGTTTATCTTCAAAATATTAATAATTTTTCTTGATTTTTAGCTGTACACAATCAACTATATTAATGAGTAAACGTTTTTTGAATCAATCGTTAACCGTTAAAATGTTCCGTTTATGTTATTGCGAAAAGAGAATATCTTTTTATTCGTTTGGCTACGTATTATGTATATGTAATTGCTTAAACAAGCCTACAACTACAAAACTATTCAAAAATAACATAGCCATAATCAAGTCAAACACGCTAAAGCAATGATCTTATCGGGGTAGGTTTTCCCTGTTCCTTTTTGCAACCCCAGCCATCAATTTCAAGCGAGCTTCTAGTAATTAGGATAAGATAAATATTAAATAATATTTTTAAATTCCAATTCTCATATAATTCCACTTGAAGTTCCTGTAATCAGGATTAAATAAATTTACAATAACAGACGTCATTCCAGTTCACTCAAGTAGAAATTGTTTTACATAGCTTTGAAAATGGATCCACCATAATTTGATCTCCAAAATAACATGTTTCAATATATGTAGCTAACATAAAAGGCAAGGTCTTGCGACGTTTATGAAATGATGGTGTTTAATTAGAATTATAAAAGGTAAAATATCTTAATTATAATATTTAAAAAATTACTATTCAATATGCAGTAATTAAAAGTTTATAACCTGATTCATGCAACCCAAAAATTTTATCCTCATCTCTTCTAATTTGCAATTTAGACCTTGATCTTTCCATGACTTATGGAAAGACCGTCTTTCAAGAGACTGACTCTACCTACAATAACGGTGAATAAAAAGTTAATAATAAAAAATTATTTGTTAACAACTTAAAATGGTGATAATATTGTGATAAAGTTTTTTTTATCACCCAATGGATAAATCAATCATGACAAACCTCAATATCATAACTTTTAAAGTTAAATTTTAATTATTTATATTTTAAAAGTTTATCGCTTACTATCTGATAAACAGCCTAATACAAAATTTGTAAAATATTATTGTTTGGCAAAGTCTTGGAAAACCATCTTTCCATAAACTTATAGCAAGATAAAATTTAATTAAAATAATAAAGTTAAAAGGTGTTAATTATCATATTAAAAATCTATTGTGCAACATGTAATAATTATAAATTTATAACCCAATTCATGCAACCCAAAAATTTTATCTTTATTTCTTCTAATTTACACTTTAAACATTGATGTATCCCTGATTTATAGAGAAAGCGCCTTTAAAGATAAGCATTCTTTCCCTGGCTTATGGAGAGAATATCTTTCAAGATACGCACTCTTATCGCTTGTACATCTATGTAAATATTTAATCAGAGTTTGATTAAAAAGAGGATAAAGCAAGTGTGCCATATAACCTTAATCGGAGATGAAGGAATGGCTAGATTTCTTTTTTGCTTTTCCAAGCATATTTACTGGGCCTGGATAGTCGATCCACGACAAAAGCCCACGATGGCCCAAAGTCAGAAAAGATTGAAATGTACCAACTGAGATGAGTGAGAAAAATAACATTGATAGTTTAATCAGAACCAAGTTTGGCCTTACATAATAAATTTGACAACAGAGGCAAATGAAGTTTACAATAGCACATCGACAGCTTCTGCAAAGTGAGATTTCAGCGAAATTCATAGCCGCATTATAATGTGTTGCAGAATTAGCACAGGATAATACAGTTTTGCGCACAAATGTACAGACATAGGAAACAGTGCCGAAAATCACATTGAACTACAAGCAGCGGGGAAAGAATGTCTGACCGACATAACCACCCGCCATTGCCCTTCTTACATTTGACTCGAACAGTTTCGCGTTGTCCCTCAACACTGCAGCAGCATCAGGATTCAGAGGGTCCTCGTGATTAGGCTCCTGCAAAAGAAAACCGTGCTCGACTTAGTGGTTACTCAACGACACGGCATGTTATACGTTGCAACAAGAAATGGCAGTACCGTGAAAAGATGGAAGAGGCCATAGATGATCGTGTTTATGCTTAGCACAGGTTTCCAATCTTCTCGAAGGATGTTTAAGCATACATTTCCTTCCAAATCAATATTAGGATGATAGACCTGCAACAACATGTTCTGTTATGAAATTCTATATTGGAATGACTCGACAAACAGGAATGTAGATCACTCAAATATAGCCTTTATCACCTTTGTCTTGCATTTAACCTTCGGAGCTTCATGAGGATAGATGGGAGAAATTTGGAAAGAAAACACAAAAGTCCCATTCCTAGATCCCATGGACAATAGACATATATATATCAACTGCCAAATCCAACAATCACCACAGAAATCGAAAAAATTTAAACACCAGAAGAATAGCACTTACATATAATAGCCTTCATCTGGCCTAATGGTAACCTCAAAATTCATTAGGTCATCCTTGCCATTGGGAAATGCTATAGTACATGTTTTCGGCAAATTCAATTCACTTATATCTGCAGATAAGGGTAGAGCCAAATCAGAAAAGGTTTCTAATAATTATCTCAATTTCTAGTAGCAAACAAGCCTCACCCAAGTAACAACTATTTAAAAGGTTTTGAACTGGATGGGATCATGGGAGACAATCCACAAAAATATGCAACCACAATTTGAGGGTGTGCAATATTCAAATGGTTCTCATGTAACAGGTGTACACGCACCCAGTTTCTAGACAGATAAAAAAGATAAGAAGCTACATACTCAATGCTTTAAATAGCATGATAGCAATACAGCAATTAAATACGGCAAACACGTTCTCGTCATTAGTACCAAAGTTTCATGTTTCATAGGAGTTGATAGGAATCTAACATGACCAATATGTTTCCATCCAATGAATACCAGACATTCTGCATAATTCCTAAGTGACCGCATTTCAGGCGCTCTGTTAAAAAAAACTGTTGAAGGGGGGCGGGAAAAAACACAGCATTGATCCCAGTAAAAGCAAAACAGAGTAGCTGAGACAGTGAGTCAACCGACTCCTTTACTCCAGGAAAAGGATTTTTTAAGTTTACAGATATCTCTAACATTAGACAGTCTAGACAAACAGATGCCCAAATAAACTGAATACTAGTACAAACATTTGTGAAATAGCTGAGATCATTTAACTCAATAGAAAATTGTATCGTGTGGAGATAAATACCTTAAAATCCAAACTTTTGATATCTGTCCAGCTAAACATATATAAATCTCAACTTTTGACTCATCAAAGTAAATTTCAAACTCCATATATGATGAAGAAACCAAACAACGGACAGTCAGTTCTTTAGGTCAGAGAGCGCTGAGCCAACAACATGATAAGCAATTCAAGAAGCTCAAAAATTCCAAAACATTAACAAGGGGGAACCTTTGTGAAGGCGCAGTTCTCCAGCACTCTGCTTTTTCCCAGGAGGCTTCCCATTGTTATTTTCAGCAAGTTCCTTTTGCTTTTCTTTAACTTTGAATAGCTTAATCATCGTCCTACACATAACAGACAAATATCAACTACAACCACATAAAATTCCACAAAAGATCCAAACATAGTCGGAC
Organism: Rubia yunnanensis; assembly: GCA_037428765.1. Taxonomy (NCBI): domain Eukaryota; kingdom Viridiplantae; phylum Streptophyta; class Magnoliopsida; order Gentianales; family Rubiaceae; genus Rubia; species Rubia yunnanensis. The sequence continues at coordinate 102,970,246 of CM075067.1, read as the reverse complement.
TAAACAAAATAGTAAAATTTCATACATATTCAAACACTACATAACTCTGACCAAGCAAACAACAACATCTGCGCCACAACATAAGCAAAACATCGCAAACTAGTACTAAAATTCTATAACCTATGCCCCTAATAGCCCATAAATTTATCTTTCTCCAGAGCTAATATTGAGCTGTTCTTGGAATCTTATATCAAACTAAATGACTCCATTAATCAATCCTTTCAAGCTTGATCCTCAGCTAAAAACAACACAGTACCAGATAATAATCAGTAAACCCAGGCAACAAACACGAGCAAATTTACGAAAGATGAAAACTTTAAATCCAAGGCGTTCAAAACCCTAGATCAAAAGAGCAACACAGCTACGCAACAAACCCTAGATCACGAATCATGAATCAACAAACCCTAGATGACTCGGCGATCTAATGAAAAATGAAGTTAGAAGGAGGAAAGACGGGATTGAACCTGGAAGATGAAAAGGTTTGAAGAGAAAGGAAAAGAAAAAATGCTGAAGGGTTGGAAGTCGAGATTTCAAAGAAGGGTTCTTATCGATTGGAGAGTAGAGAGAGAATCTCTGCGACAAAAGGATGAAAGCGAGTCCACTTTTATTTTTCTTTTTTCCTTTTTATTGGAAATGATACATTTGAATTTGTTGCTACGGTCGGTTTAAACTTCTCACTTTGTGCTCATTTACTATCAAGAATTATGAATATTAGAACAATGGGCGAAATACTGATATGACCTTATGTTTTGGAAGTTTGTGCTAATATAATTCTGTGAAGTTGGAAAGTGCTATTGTAGTGCTATTGTAGTCCTATGTTTTGCATCAGAAGTGCCGATATAACCATGTGGCACTATTCCGACATTGACTTAGTAATTTTCGGCATTGACCAAACCTAAAATGACTAAAATATCCCTAGTCTTAAACCTAATAATATAATGACTAAAATACCCCTACATTCTTCTTCTTCATCATCGCTGTTCCACCACCGCGGCACCACCACCTCCACTGCCCACCACCGCCGGAATCTGGATTTCCGCATTTCCCACAAATGACAAAAATTATGCACAGAAATTCTTAACCCATAAGAAATTATTAACTACTCAACACATCAATGAAAAACCCAAGTTTCACCCCTAAATCCAATTCACCCCAAGAACACAGTCTCAATACAGCCCTCAAAACCCCATTTTTTCACTGCCCAGATTGCCCAACACTTCAAGAACAGCTATAAACCAGAGTCATGTTAAAAATATAAGCAGAGAACAGCTAATTACCAACACGATAGCTAATTTGAACCTCTCTATACTTAATTACCAATACTTCAAGAACAACAAAAAATCCCATCTTTTCACTGCTAACCTGAAAACCGTCTCCTTCCACGCCACCGGTGTTCTCAAAACCATGAACTCCGCCTACGCCGCGCCGGAGTCCGAGGAGGTCGACGACGACGACGACGAGGCGCAGGTGGAGACCGTGATTTGCGGGCTTCGGTCAGAGCGGTGGTTCTTCGAGCCAGGAGAAACGAGCTCCATTCTGGGTTCTTCTTAGAATAGATTAAATTTGATTCGATGCCGCCCGATGCCTCGACACCTCGACGCCGCCCGATTCCTCTTCACCTCGACGCCGCTCGATGCCTCTTCAGAGAAGCTCAAGAAAAAAAGATCTGAAAAGATCCGGACGAGTCCGACCTAAGCTAATGGCGGATTTTGGGTCGGAGGCTAGTGGAGGAAGAAGAAAAAGAGGAAGAAAATAGGAGGAAGAAGAAAAGAGCAGAAGGCGAGGAAGAAAAGAAGAGGAAGAAGAAAAAAGTAGAAGACTTATGAGGGCATAATCGTCTTTTAACCTTTTTATTTTTTTATTTTTTAAAATAGGGGTATAATAGTCATTTCATGTATTCCCGACCAAATTCAGGCCTCCAGGGTTATATTAGCACATTAGCAAAACACAGGGTTACAATATCTCTTTTCAACTTCACAGGGTAATATTAGCACAAACTCTCAAAACACAGGATCATATGAGCACTTTACTCTAGAAAAATTTCTTGATGGGATGATCCAGTGCCTTGGAATTGTGTTGGTGGTCACCGTTGTAGTTTCTCAATCTGCACGTGGTTGATAATAGTGATATCGCGGTAGTTCTAATTACGGTGGCATCGGTTTGTTGGTGATGTAACTTTTGAGTGTTCTCAGTGTTCTCACGAGGGCGCCCCTAACTATTCAAATGGATAGAGTTTTATGTTTCACTGAACTTCAATAGATCAACAATCGTGTCTCCTATTTAGATCCTAAATTAAGATATTAATAGCATATAATTTGATTGCTAGATTGTATATGATATAATTTATTCGTTGTAACAAGTAGTTTTTAAATATTAAATTTCTATTTTTTATTATTAAATAAATATATTAATGATCAAATATACATATTCAACAACGGTAAAAAGTAAGAGTATAAATCTAGGTGGGCCGCAGGGAGTACATAAAAATGGCAATAATAAGAGAATGAGAGGAATTCTCATTAACATTCTGTCTTTTGCAGCATTAGTGACTAGATGCTTTGTATTGGGTTCACCTTAGCATAGACAATGATGCTCTCATAATTTTAAAAGATCGTTCTAAAGATCGAATTGTCTATAGTGATAGTGTTTAGAGTGATCTTTTAATAAGAGATCACTCCAAGATCTCTTACTAAAAGACCACTCGAGAGCCCATTTTTTATCTTCTATTGTTTTAGTAATAATTGATCAGACTAGATTCTTGGTATTGGGAGCCTTACTACGCCTGTTCAATTGATTTCTGGCCAGCCAAATGGTTTAATCAAGGATGTAGTACTGTAGTAAATATTAGTACTACTAGTACTCTCTTCTTTTACAATTTTTTGAGTACCGAGTCAGAACTTTTATTATCACTCAAATTGTACACTCAAATTGTACGTGAATCTTACATCTAGTTTCAAGGAGAAAATGATGGTTTAATATTCACTTTCAGTTGAGATTACATGTTCTGCCTTACTTTGTAGTTTGTGCAACATATGTTCAAAAGGTTTCCAAGTTATAAAAGAAATGTACTCCCTCTGGTCCACTATATATGACCTCATGAAAATGGCACAATTTTTTTTGAAAAGAGAAAGGAGAGGTGGAGATTGAATTGAGAGTATAAAAAGTAAGATGCGTGGATGAAAATAACCTAGTATTTACCAAAAGAAGAAGGGGCCAAAATAAAAAAATCATCCCAATAAGGAAAGAGGGACATAATTAGAGGACCAGAAGGAATAGTAAATTGATTCCTACTACATACTGTCAGAGTTAATATTGGATCAACTTTTTTATGGTAACATTTGTTACCACTGAGGGAAATATAACATGAAAAGCTCATACGACATAAGAGATCGATGGTGTGGTTGGATCTAATGGCCTTTGAAATATGGTGGTGGAGGTCGGTGAAGGAGGTTGGCGAATGCAGTGAAAAAAATATTAAAAGAAGAGAAATTTTAGAAATATCAATTTAATCTCAAATTTTTTTTAGATTATACCTTTTACTATCTCATTACCTTGAACACGAGCAAATTGAGAATATTTCTATTTATTTTTAAAAAAACACATTAGAACATGTTTTAAAAAACATACAATTTCAAATTAAAATAGACCCTTAAGTTATCGTTTTCTTAATACTAGTACCTTTAATCTTCTAAAGTACAAGATTAGGATGCATATGTAACTCTGTTAATTGTATATTGTAAATTTATTATTAATTTAAATCAACACAAAATTAATACAATCCACCATCGACTTTAGTAATGTTAACGTTGATGGTCAACACCCACGGGTGTACCCCAGTGGTTGGGACATGGGTGGGAAAGCCAATAAACCCAGGTTCGATCCTCGGCAGCGGCAGTGTGGGGAGTTCTTGCTTTGCAAGGCTCCCTTGTGTGCACCGAGGCAATGCCAAGCCCATGGGTCCTGGTGCTGGGCTACCGTGATTTACCTCTCATATGATGACTTGGGTGTGGGTTGGTATAGGCCGCTGAGGGCGAGCGGATCCAACGTTGATGGTCACCACCATCATCATTATTACCTTACAGAAATTAGCAAGCATACCACATATCTCACCCCACCTTCCATTACTCACCACCGTATGATTGAAGACTCGGAGCTGTGCATTTACATCAGTGATGATCGATCCTTTGCACGGAGACGCAAAACAAAGGATTTTAAAAACCAAAACATAAATAAAAATATCATAATACTTATCTTTTAAAATCTAGCTTCGTTCCCCCTAAAATCGTAGGGCGTATTACAATCAAGGAGCAATGTTGATCTTTTATGTAGAAAGTGTTACAAATGGAGTGCTAGTACAAATTTTCACATTTCGTTAATATGCAAAATTCGCATTTGATGAAGCAGGGCATAATTTGATCAAAGTCTTATTCGATGAAGCAAAGTACAACACTTGCCTGACAATACAGAACTCCTTCCCGGGGGTCACGCAAATCTCCCTTTTCAGTTCTTACGCATTCAGTTCACAATGGTTATATTATTGCCTTTTGTGTGGGAGAGGTCATCGGGGTTTAAAAGCAAACTTGTTACAGCATAGTTGTCAATTCGGTTATTCGGGTTGGATTCGATTTTGGGTCAAATGGGTTTGGGTTGAAACGGGTTAAAATATATTTTTGGGGTCGGATCGGGCTAAAATGGGTTCGGGTTGAAACGTGTCGAAATCTGCTGGTCTGGTCGGGTCTGGTCGGGTCGAAATGGGGTTCGAGTTGGAATGAGTCGAAGTCTGTTTGTCGGGTCGAGTAGGATTGGGTCGAAACGGATTCGAGTTGTGTTAGTCGGGTCGGGTCAAACGTGTTTGGGTTGAAAAATGTTGAAGTTTTTTTGTCGGGTTGGATCGAGTAAATGTCAAATCAGGTTCTGACGGGTCGATAATATTTCTCGGGTCAGGTCGGGTTGGGTTACACTACTAGAAAAAGGTATATAGGAACCGATATGTCAGTGCTGGAAGAGCAATACCAGTGTTAGGAATTTCATAGGCACCGACAATCTTGCAAATAAACCAAAAAAATGGTGCCTATGAATGAATCCAGCAACGGTTCACTGAAGAAAAAAAATGTTTGAATTTAATAATTTTTAGCACCGATTTTGGCTGGATGACATATACCGGTGCTAATACCAGTGCCTATGTCCAGAATAGTAATTTCTGTGGATAAAATTATAGTGGGAAAATAGCTAGCCATAGTATAAGTTATAATATACTGGTGCTAGGACTGCATTTAATTTTTTTTTAAAAAAATTAAGAAATGTTTTACCAGGTTAGAATCGGGTTTCGGGTTAAGTATGGGTTCTATTGGGTCCCAATTATCCGGCCAAAATTGAGTTTCGGGTTAAGTATGGGTTCTATTGGGTCCCAATTATCAGGCCAAAATTGAGTTTTGGGTTGAGCTCAGGTCGAGTCAGATTTGGGTTTGGGCCCAGACTATTATATCAGAATTGGGTTTCAGGTTGAGTGCAGTTCGGTTCGGTTCGGGGGTCAATATTTTGCGGGTCAAGATCGGGTTCAGGTTGAGTTTGGTTTGGGTCATGTTCAAGTTCGGGTAAATATTTTGTGGGTCAGGATCGGATTTGGATTGAGTTCAGTTTAGGTTGGGTTCGGGTCCAGGTCAATATTCTGCGGGTTAGGATTGGTTTCGAGTTGAGTTCGGTCGAGTGAGAAATTCAGGTCAGAGATTGACAGCTCTACCTGAGACATAGTTATGACAACTAGTTTACAAAGGAAGCTCAAATATTATCTTGCAACTTAAACCATAAGTCTCAAAAGTTGGTGAAAAAGATATTCTAACACAAATTCTGGTTTTAGATCGAATAATTGTTAGACTGAGCCATTTTTATTATTGATATAACTAAAAAATATTCTATCTCGATTAGTAAGTATGGAGATTATGTTATTAATAAGTGTGATGTCTCTTCCGTGTTGGATAGGTGTGGAGTCCATCCCTTCGTATTGTTTGTGAACCATTTGATTGCTCATGGCTTAGATTTAGATTTCGTCATATTCGTACACTAGATTTAGATTAATTTGATCATGTTTCTGTGTCATGCGTTGTGAATCCATGCAGTGGCGGAACATTGGGGGATCCAAGGGTGCATGGTTTTCGTTAACTTTTTTTTATCAATGGTGTTTTCTATTTTGTGTGTGTGTTGTTTGTTTGTTTATGGTAAAAAAAATGTTGTAGTCCCTCCCAAATAAAAATTATTGCAGAATATACGTAGAATATTGAAGCAGATTAAGATTGAAGAAGAGAGTAGTTTAAAATGTTAGCATTCTTTGTTTTTAATAGTAGAGTCCAACAAGAATTATAATTACTTTTTATCTAATATTTATCCATACTCAGAAAATGTTTTAACAATCTTATTTAATAGAAATAATTTGATTCCAATTAAGCTTAGTAGTTTTTTTTATTAATACCAAGATAGTATAAATAGTTGTCACATCTTTCAGAAATCAAAGACATGATTGAAAAACATAAATCTTCAAATATGAAATCAAGAAGAAAGGCAAAAATCAACAAAGTTTATTTAATTTATATTTTTTTTCATCAATTATTTATGTAATTTAGTATTAATATTTTTTTAAATCATAGAAAGGCAAAAAAATTCAACGAAGGTCGTTCATTTCAAAATTATCAATTTTTTTATCTTTTGCACTAATTTTCTTTAGTATTTGATTTGTTTTCCTTTAAATAAATAATCTACTACTCCGTCTATCTCATGTCAAGCTGCAATTTAACTATTCATTTAGTCAAAACCTTCGAACTTTGACCTTAAAATTGAATTGGTATATAAGTATAAATAATATTATGTGATACATTGTTAGATTCATTATAACATATTTTTTCAAAATATCAAATTTTCACAAGTTTTAATTATTCTTAATGAAAGATATTAAGGATCAAACATTTTTCAAGTCAACTGTGACAAGTCAAAAGGTGAAATTTGAATTGGGACGGAGGGAGTATAATTTGTTATTTTAATGGTTGATTCGATTTTTTTAATGTAATTTTGGCCCCCTTATATGAAATTCCTGGTTCTGCCCCTGAATCCATGTTTAACGTAGCTATATTGATGTGTGAGATGGCTCTTTCTACCAAGCAGCTATAACTGTCGTGAAAAATAAGTTAATATATATGAGGGAAATATTGCAACATTTTATTGAATCTTTAAGATGTAATAGTACCAAAAATCAATTTAGTTGTCAGCCTTTTCACCTCAACCAATCTAGGGCTTTGATTGTAGGGCTTGGGACACAAATTACCGACACATACACATTTATAATTGTTGCCACTATTCAAAAAGAACCAATCACATCATTAGCACCAACTATGATGACTACCCATGATTTTTCAGTCATAGTAGTCACCAAGAGCGGTTAAAGCCCTACGTAGACCATTTTTGAAGCGCACACCTAGTTGGATAAGACCTAGGAACAACGACCCTGAACATGGATCGTCTAAAGCCGAAGAAGAGGAAAATGAGCTGGAATTACCAAACATGAAGTACAAAAAGAAGAAATGATTATTCACGACATTTCAAGAAGCCAACATGAAATAACTCTACAATAGTTCATCAACAGAACCAGGTTTAAACACATAGTCGATGGAAACTCAAAGTCATGCCACATCAAGAAAATTAACGAAAGAGAAACTAAGGACACGAAGAAGAACCTCAAAAATCTGTACTGGAAGAAGAAACAGAGTATTCCTCGTTGGTAAATGACTTCCAACACCGCGATGCTGAAAGACTTCAAACTATCCCATCATTTGAAAATATACGACGATACAACGGGCCCCAAAGAGTTCTTGCACTCTTATTATAGCACCATGCAATTTTGCGATGCGCCCATCTAGTTTATACAAAGATTTCTTCATCTTCTTAACAGCAACAATGATCACATGGTACGACTTCCTACCAAAAAGAAGCATTTAGACATGGATCCATATTAAGGACCAAATCAATATTTTTGGACAACAAAAACTAGGGATAAATACATTTATAACCCTAACTTTTGTCTGAAAGTGCCAATATAACCCTACAATCTTATAAAAGGACAATTTAACCTAACTAATTATCGTATGTGCTAATCTAACCCCAGCTTTAGAAGAATTTGTGCCGATATGGCCAAACTCCCTAATTCCGGCGCTGAACCATGAAATTCCAGCAATGACATGAAAGTGTAGTGACGGAAATACCCTTGACTAAGAAGCTAAAAGATTGATACCTATAATATCCTTGATTTTCTTCTTCTTCACTGTTGCTGCTCCTCGCCAACACCTCTGCCACCACCACCACGCCGAAAACCTCTATCGATGGAAACTTCACCAGCACCACCAAGCCACCACTAAGCCACCCATATCGGCTTGCTGCGCTACCGTTGGAAACCTCTACTGTCGGCACCTTGCCTCTAGCACCCCGCCGGAAACATCCACCGACAGAAACTTCATTGACACCACCAAGCCACCACCAAGCCACCCCTTAGTCACCTCATCACCAACCACAACCACACCACCGTGAAACCTCCATTGTCGGCACCTTTGCCACCACCCCGTCGGAAACCCCACGCCGACGGAAACTTCACCAGCACTGTCATGCCACCACCTTGCCACTCGTCACCATATCATCACCACCCTACAATCGCCCCGCCCTGATCCTTCTCGAAACTTTAGCCCATCACCACCCCACAGTCACCTTGCAACCACCTCCTCCTCCTCGAAACCGTAGATGATTACTCACAAATTGAAGAAAGGAAAATTGGCTAAATCTAGAGATAATCAAGGAAGAAAGCAAATGGAGGAAGAAAACCACCGTGGAGGAAATGGAAGCGGGGGAAGAAAGAGAGAAGGAAGAAAGGGGAAAAGGGAGGGCATATATGTCTTTTAGCATTTTTTATTTTCCCCTTATATAAGGGCATAATGGTCTTTTCTACCAAATATGCCCATCAAAAAATTGATTAAAAAGTTATAGGAGTCAAAGGTAGATTGACACATTCTGAGATTGCGGGGTTATATTAACACTTTCAGCCTAAAGTTAGGGTCATTTTAGCACTTAATTCAAAAAACTATAAATGCTCATGTTAACTATATATGGATAGCTCGGTCAGGATATTTTTTGGATACAAATCTTGTATGGGTCTGAATCGATTTCAATTCGAGGATAATTTTGTGAGGATATTTTTTGAATGGGAAACGACTTCAGTGACCCTACAACTCTTACAATTTGACCCTTTTGGCCCCCATTTTTTCTTATCACTTTCGTACCTGAACTAACAAAAGTGTTAAATCGTAGCCCTTCATTCCGGTCAAAAACGTTAATTTTAAGGGCAAAATAGTAATATCTCTTTTTTTTATTTCTTTTCTTTTTCTCATTTTTCTTTTATCCTTTTTCTATTTTCCTTATTTCCTTCCTTTTATTTCTCCTTTTTCTTTTCATTTTCCTTATTATTTATTTTCCTCCTTTCTATTCACTATTTTTCTTTCTCCTTCTTATCTCATCCCGCCTATCTGAATCCAACACCACTCCACCGTCCCCCGCCGCCTGCCACCACCTTACCACCTATGGCAACCCTATTTTCGCCACCTTGCCACCTCGCCACCGCCACCACCACCATCTATTCTCAGCCACATTGTCACCACCACCACCTATTCTTCTCCACACCAACCCACCACCACCATCTATTCTCAGCCAACTCGCCATCACCACCACCACCTATTCTCCTCCCCACCACCACCATCTAATCTCCGCCACCTCGCCAGCCAGTCCACCACCATCGATTCTCCACCACCTCACCAAATTAATGCCAAAAAAATAGACAACAACAAGCATAAGAGAAAAACAAACCCAGAAACCTGAGCCAAGGGACGCCATGTTGAAGCCAAGCTCATCAGAAAGTTTTGTTCGCTCAAATCCGCCACCGTTGTGCTCCCAATGCATCGAATTTGAGAAATCAAATCCTATACCAACCTTCTGAGCAAAAGCAATCAATCAGTACTCGGTGTTGATGCAGAACAATCAAATATGAGCAAAAGGAAAATTCAAACTCAACCAAACCCTAGGTGACGGGAGGACGGCGAAGGGGAGAGCAAGACGGTGGAGTAGGATAGAAGAGCATGGTGGGAGAGAAGGACGGCAGAGCCGACGATGAGAGCAGGCGGTTAGAACAAGATCAGCGCAAGAGAAAGAATCAGGCAACGAAGAAAATGAAGCAGGCAACTTTGCTCGTGAGAAGGAAAAAGGGAGAAAATAAGAGGAGGAATTGAGAAAGAAAAGGGAAAATAAAAAGGGAAATAAAAATTTACTCTTTTAGCCTTAAAATTGACATTTGACTATTACTTGATGCTTTGACTGGGTGGAAGGGTGGTTACAATTCAACACTTTTGTTAACGAAAGTGATCAGAAAAAAAGGATGCTAAAAGGGCCAAATGGCAAGAGTTTGAAAGTCCCTGAAGTCGTTTCCCCTTTTTTGAATGTAGATATTTTATTGGTTTGAATCAATTTCAATTCGAGTACGAATATTATTCGAATAAGACATTTTTTCATTGGAGGTTGGAACTTGTAGTTCAATAGAGTAATTTTAGATTTAGTATCATTAATCTCGTTTACGAATCTTATTCAGAATAAACACTTTTAATTTGAACTCGAATCTTTTAGTTCAATCAGGTTAAAATGTATTGTATTTTAATTCATAAGCCATATTGACATTCTTCGAATACTTATTTTTAAGTATATTTTACCAAATGGGTAATATGCAGATATAACCCTATATGTTAAGAAAAGTGCAAATATAACCCTCAATCATTTTTTCGTTCAAATATAACCTTGACTATTGAATAAAAGTGCAAATATAACCCTCCAGCCATGATTTCGACGCTGACCATCAGAATCCGGCCATTGACTTATTTGCAATGACTAAAATACCCTTATGACTGAACCCTTGACCTGGAAGGACAATTTTGCCCTTGTTATTATTGGGACCACTAAAAACCATATGAAAACTTTGTTTTTAAAAAAGTCCCCATTCGTTCCCCCGTCAGTGCAGATAAGCCCAAGTGGTTGCACCGTTGCGTTCAGCCTCTACTTCGCTGATGTGGTTCCTTATGTCTTCTTATCTTTTTCTCATCAAACTCGTGTCAACATCGCATGCATCCTTCCCGGAGATACAAGTCATCTATCCTCTGCTGAAGGTAACCAATTTTTTGAGTTGAACCCTAGATTTGAATTTGGGGAAAATTGATTTTTCGATCTCTATAGATTAAACTGCGGTAGATATGTTTGTTTATGGTATTTAGAGTGTTGTTTTAATGATTTTTTTTCTCTATTCTTGAAGAGGGATTAGAATGTCTTCGTCAAGTTACAGTCTGAATGGTATGCGTTGGGAAGGATTCGAATGCTGGGTTTGTAACAAGGGAACGATTGTTTGTGTGTCTTGGTCTGCCAAGAATCCAGGGAGACCTTATTATCGATTCCATCACAATCATTGATTTCAGCGTTGGGTTTTGTCCGATATGTTTGATTCAGAAATAGGAAGTACGGGAAGTTTGATGCCGCAACATGAGTTTCATAGTCGAGGTCCAAGAGGCAGTATTGTTAGCCGTGTTGAGGTCGAAGAAGTTGTGGTTGTTCCAGGTCAAGGTTATGTTGCACTGCAAATTGGTTGCAACTGCTCATTCATTCTTAAGGCATTGATCATATTGAATTTGGATTTGCTTGGTGCGAACATGACCATATTCTTGTTGGGGTTGCTTGGAAAGTGAATTTTAGTGGCTTCAATTAGTTCTTGACTTTGCTCAAACATGTTATAGTTTTTATTTTTATTTGCATTATGTTTACTATAATTGTAGTTTAATTGTGTTTAGACTTGTCAATTGTTTTTCTTCAATTTATTGGAGGTGCAAAAGCACTTGAACTTG